>JALIGW010000007.1:25865919-26193419 GCA_023053685.1 Diadophis punctatus similis | reverse complement strand
TTCCAACTCTGTTATTCTATTATATTCTAAATATTGGAACAGTGAGTTGGACTAAGGAGAAATTTCCTAAAGATGAGACTAATCAAGTTGGCCACGCCCACCCAGTCACATGACCACCCAGCCGGTCATTAGGGCGAGAACCGGTTGTTAAATTTTTTGAATCCCACCACTGGCAAGACCCAGTTCATATATACTGTTCACTTTGGTATATTTTACTGGGTTGTTATGAAAACAAAATGGAATGACTCTCCATACCAACCTTTCTTGAAAGAATGTCCACTACCACCATTCTGTAGCCCTCTAGTCTTTCATCAAAATCCTAACTAGGTATGACTCTGCTTGACATTTTCCAAGACCAGTCAAGGCCAGCCAAACACTGGCACTATCTTTGACAATTATTTGTAACAGAACAATAGCTATATAAGATCATAAATATAATTCCAAAAGCCTGAGAAGTATTGCACAAACTATTCAATCTTCCTCAGTTTGTGGCCCTCCTGGTGTTTTGGACAACTAATCCTTTTGTCATTTATCATGAATTGTGTTCTTCAGCTGTGATGTGATGGCCCAAAACATCTAACCATCTAGGGGTCATATTATGAAAAACAATTTATATCAGCTATGAAATCCTTAATATCTGATAATTTAATTATCATTTAGGCTAAAATCCTTTGCATATTTATGTATAAATAAATTCTACTGAAGGACTCTCACTTGAAGAAGTGCTAAATAGGTTTATATCTTCCCATAAGGAAAAATTAAAAATCAAGAACAAAAATTAAATTTTGTTTTTTAATCACAGTAATTCATATTGCATATACTCTACTGGCATTCTCATCTACTGAAATAGACTCTCTTTATAGGTTTCAACAGTCATGAATAATTATGTAACAATAACTCATAATTCAATTAAAATACAAGATTCCTTCCATAAACATGGTAGTTCTTGGATCTTATCACAATAAAGAGTACAGTATTTAAAACAAAAATGAGGCTAAATCAAGGATAAAATTCATGTATTGAGTTGCCATTGTAACAATTAGCAATGTCTTAAGGCCCATAACAAAGTCAATTCCAGTAGTTTTGCTAGCCACGAACAGTTCATTGAAGATGGCAGCTTTCCAGCCAGAAACATAAAAAATTAGATGCCAAAGTGTTTTATAAGAAAAAATTTTTAGTGCTAAGTGAGTATGATTCAAACTGTAAGTTTTACATTATTAAATTATTCATTAAATATTCGGTAATATATTCATTCAAACTTTGGCACATTTCCTACATTTTGATAAAGTGGGTAGAATAAGCTTGCTGCTGAATTTCAGTGATAAAAATTGTGTTTCACAGAGCCGATGCAATGCACAGAGGGCTGATCTAGTACAAACTCCTATCCACCGATCCACTCAATTATGAAATTTCTATTTTTCAGCCTGATTTAACATACAGGAATTTTATAAAGATAATACTGAAAGTAGAATGAGAGAAGTCAGGGTATTATTCTAAATTCTGGCAAAGAAGACTTGCATAAACACAACAAATTATTTTGCTTTAGTTTTGTTTTCCCCTATGTCAATAACTTTCTAAGCTGAATAATACTGCACCATTTTAATTTGGCAGATCCCTTTTAAAAGCTTCTTGATTTTGGACTAACATTTGTTGACATCTCTCTTCTTCTCTCTCTAAAACTGGAAGACAA
Organism: Diadophis punctatus similis; assembly: GCA_023053685.1. Classification (NCBI taxonomy): domain Eukaryota; kingdom Metazoa; phylum Chordata; class Lepidosauria; order Squamata; family Dipsadidae; genus Diadophis; species Diadophis punctatus. The sequence goes on along the minus strand of JALIGW010000007.1, from coordinate 26,191,729 downwards.
GAACTGTTAGGTAGCTTACTAAATAAAGACACCCAGCTCTTTTCTTTGTACTATGAATAGGAACAAATGACCCCTACAAGGATTATTTACAACTTCATTTTGTCTTTCACATTCACCATTCTTGAAGACATCAACTCTGTTCCCCGCAGTGCTCCACTAAGAGCCACTAGCCAAATCAAACTATCACAGTCTGTAAACATTTCTTGCATCCCACTGCGATTTCCAAAATTACATTTTCTGTGTTCCCTATAAACAGAAAAGCAGGGGATTTTCTGTTCATTTCAGAAAGGGTTCTTTTCTCATGTCCTAGAATGTGGTCTGTTAATTGCTTTACCAGGAGCAAACTTGGGTCATCCTTTGAGAATGAAGTTGTTATAAAACAGCTATGTTGACAGATGGTACAAGTGGCATCACTAATCAAATCTGCCATGGTGTTTTCATGGCAATGGGGAATTATCACTGTGCCAGTAAATGGAAAGGCTTATTAAATGTTCTGTTCTAAGTAGAAAATTCATTGTAATGATAGCTTGTGGAGTCATAAATTGGAGACGCAAGAATGAGTATATGCTCCGTGACTGATGAGTCTGTAACATACGCCTTGGAAACATTTTGCAGATACCTTCATTTGGATACCTTCAAAGCCACCTTGCTTCTCTAAACAGCATTTCAATGAGCTATTTAGGCCCACCAGTGCATAAACAATGTTGAACAAGCAGGTTCCCTAAAATCATTCACTTCCTTGGGGTCACCTACTTCAACTTATTCTTGCAAAACATTTTTTTCTCTTCCGCTCAGGCAGTTGACCCATGCAGTTAATAAACAAAGATTAGCTGCTTCGGTAGAGGCTTCAGTTTTTGTAGATAGAACAGGAGACAAGAGTAAATAAAAATCCATTTTTAATATTGCAAAATTAGTCTAGTGTCTTTTATGTCATCAACATGTTTAACTTCCTTTATGTGCATTTTCTGAATTACAGAATGAATCCAAGCTTTTCTGATAGGTCTTGAAAGCTGAGCAAATCAATAGTTGAATATGCAAGCCACAGTTTATTTCTCCATATGTACCACTGACCTTTTTGTATCAGTACCAGGTAACTCCCAGCCAAGGTTATTATATATGTAGTCTCTGAGGGTAGCCTTCTGAATAGACAAAGTGTGTGGTATGGATAAAGGAGACATAACCTACTCAATTAAGATGTCAAAGCTGTGGACCAGCCTTCTGAAAGATGTCAATCTAGTCAATGGGAATGTGCAATTTGTATCTGTTAGTCTAAAACTGTTTATGCTTTTAAACTCAATGTATACACACACGCACACACAGCACATGCACACCTCCTATTGCTATTTATTTAGTTATTTCATTTTTCTCATGCAAGTTCTGAATGATGCTTTTAAAGGGATAGCCTATTCAGTTGGAATCAAGTTTTCTTGAAAATTATTTGCGATCAAGAAAATAAATAAATACTTTTAAACATTAAAAAATCACAGCTTTAAAATACATTCTTGTTTTAAAATTCTGCTGGTTTAATCTTTATTATTGGAAGTTGGAAATATATTTTAATTTAATTTAATTAATTTAATTTATTGTATTTCTATGCCGCCCAACTCTCAAAGACTCTGGGCAGCTTTTAAGCTTGATTTACTGAATGTAACAATATAAACTGATTCATAGTGCCACTCTAGGTTATCAAGTTCATTTTATGGAAATTCCTATTTTATTTATTAGATTTATACTCCTCCAAGAGCTTGAAAAGACATGCCTTTCCCCCCACTCCTTCACCCACTTTGTCCTATAGCAACATATGTATGGGGTAATTTGTCAGAGAGAGACAATGACTGGCCCAAATCTATCCAGAGAGATTAAGAGAATACTTGAACCTGGGTCTGCTTGATCGAAGTCCAACATTTTAACCTCTCTGTCATATTATACTGTTATGGAGAATAATTGTACCAGCTGTTTTTAAAATACATTCATTACCCATCATAAATTGTATTTTGCAAAAAGTAGCTTCATTAATTTTAGTTAATTGGGACAAATTATTACAAGCAATGAAAATGAAACTTAAAGCAAAGAATTTCCTCCACATTGCCTTTGAGAATCTTTGGAATGAGTTCAACATCTGCCATATCTTTTGCAGACAGTTGTGGATGCCTTGGTGTCTTTTATCATCTACCATAATGAAAGGAAAGCTATAATGTACTTGGTGAATTATGGGAGGGGGATGCTGTATTTTAAATAAAAAAAATGAAGAAAAAATCTTAAGAGAATAAATTAAATTAGTTTAAATCCACAGACTGTGGATCGATCCTTAATTTACTACGAAGTACAATGAAGTTATTAACTATCCAGAGCAAAAAGCAATGGCATTCCAAATTGTCTAATCATAGAAATTAATTCTTGCAGGAAACACTAATCATTTGTAGTCAAAAAATAATTTCAAATGAAGTGAATAACCTCTTAATCATACATATTTAGCTGCATAGAAGTGAAGTTGCTTTCTCTCCTTTCTCTCCCTCTTTATCCATCTAATCCATGTTTCACTGTCATCTGATTGATTTTAATCTTTTTTTATTTTTTAAGGTGTTCCAGTGGCTTCGATCGTCATCGTCAAGATTGGGTAGATAGTGGTTGCCCTGAAGAGGTGATATTCAGATATCCTATATTTATATTATGAATAGTTGATTCTTAAAAAGAAGAAGGTATCTTGACTACAGCCCAGGGGTGGATTCCTAATTTTTTTACTACCACTCTGTGGGCGTGGCTTATTTTGTGGGTGTGGCTTGCCAGCCATGTGACCAGGTGGGCGTAGCTTACCGGTCATATATTAGTTATTTCAAAGAGATGTTACTACTATTTTTGCTATTTTATACCTTACATGAAAAGCTTTGTATACAAAGTGTGTGTTACACCATGACAACACAGCAACCTTTATATGCAGAAAATGTTATAGTTAAAAGACAAGCAAATCTCATACAGCATTTTTGTTTTTAGTCATGGATTCCTTAGACGAAAATATTGAGGACTGTTAAAAGAACAGTATCTTTTAACAGTCCTCAATGTTTTCATCTAAAGAATAACAATATAAAACTGTATAAAATTAACAGTATAAAAGGTTAAGCTTTCAGAAAATGCCCACTTTGGAAAGCTTTAGGCAAAAATGAAGAAAAAGTGTCAAATGCGAGCTTCTTATTATTTTCAAGCGAAGGGATGGGGAAAGACTTAATTGTCAGGTTCTTTCAGCATCTCACGTGCTCCCTCAGCCATCCTCCCCTGCTTGGACTCACTGTGGGGTAGGAAGGCAGCGCATGCACAGTGCCGGAAGCTCGGCTTCTGGGCATGCGCAGAATTTTTTTTTTAAAAAAAATCAAAGGTTTTTTTTAAAAAATGGCTGCGCCCAGGCACTGGCAACCAACCGCACCGGTACTGTGACATCACCAGCGGGCCGCTACCGGTGCTATAGAGTGGACCGCACTGGTAGGAACCCACCACTGCTACAGCCCTGTTAGAGGAATAAAGCTTCTCTGAACAGTATTTAAAGGCAGTTTCTACATTTATCCTTCCTTAGAAAATCACTGTTGGCAGCTGAATATCTGTTCTGTCACTTACATCTTGAGCATCTGTGTTGAATCCAAATGTACTTCTCTGTGTCCTAACCACATGTTTTGAATTTGAAAAACCAAATCCAGAATTGCTATCCCACACTGAAATAAGTTTTTATCTAACTTGGACATTGTGTGATGGAAGAAAATTACAATTATTGGAGACATTTACCTGTTTTTTCTATTAAAAAATAGCAATGATATATACCATTATTTTATTCATTAGTTTGCTTGGAGGTCAGTATTGAAAAAGATGTTGAAGAACCCAGAAGTTCACTTGATGGGAAGCTTTAACATGATTTTGTGTATAAGTGAAGTTTTTCAAAGTTGAAATTAAGTGAACTGAATTTTAACCCTGGAATCTGCATGTATGTATGTATATATCAGTGGTGGGTTGCTACCAGTTCTCACCAGTTCTGCGAACCGGTAGTGGCAGCGGTGGGAGGCTCTGCCCACCCACCCGGACATTATCAAAAATGCTTCCGAATCAGTAGCAAAGGTAAGTGGAACCCACTACTGGTATGTACAGTATGTATGTATATATGTATGTTTGTATGTATGTATGTACGTACGTATGTAATTCATATGATTACTTGTTTCAGGTCTATACATGGCTACTAATTAAATACAGTATAAGAGCATAAAGCGAAAAAAGAAACAACAGCATACAATACACATAATCTGCAACCAATATAATAATCTGCAGCACAAATCAGAACAACCATTGCAAGGCTCAGACACCAAGATTCCTAGGCTCTGTGACAAAACCATGTCTTTAAGGTCTTGCAAAAAGAGGATCAATTTAATCTCAGAGCCAAACTTCAGTTTGGGAGAACAAAAGTAATACAATGAACTATGTCATTCCGAATTCTTTTTTCAGTTCTTTAGTGGCAAATAAATATTCTTATAATGTCTAGAGCTTGAGCTTCTCTACCATTTATTGAGACTTTAATACTCTTTTAGCCAGAAAATATACTATCTTTATATTTGCAGAGTCTTAATTTAAAATTTCCATTTTGATATATTCTTGCGTTTGTGTTAGATATCTGTAAAGCTCAGACAAATGACTTCCACTGAGAACCAATTATTTCCTTTCTTCATATTATTTTTCTTACGCAGTCAAAAAATAAGATTTGTGAGAACACAGACACAACTCAAATGCCTCTTCATATCACAACTGCACGACAGCAAACCACAATGAGATACAGAGTTTTAACAACTACCAAAGGAACCATTACATCACATCTGCCAACTAGTCTACCCACAGAAGGTAAGAAACTAGAGTCAAATATGTTATCAGAAATGTTTAAAATTTGTGGTATGATTTTGTCACACAAAATTTACCTACTCGGGAGACGTAGTCCTTCAGTAATGCAATTACATTATGATACCAAAGACCATGGCCGAAAACTCCCTACCTCTATAAACAAAATATTTCTATAACTTACAATAATTAAGTTTAATTCTGATCCTGTTTTAGGTTGAAATTGACATTTGATATAATTAAGTAGCATCAGTGGGTCCATAAAGCTAGAATACTTTCTTGGTTATTTAAACATTGACTCAATATTTTAGAACCAGTGATTTGTAGTCATTGGGATCTTCTACAATGAAACTCTTATTTTTTTGAAGTATTTTAACATCCTTAGTAGTCAAAAATACTATTGGAGATTATTAACTTTCATGAAAAGGTGAGTATTTTGCTATATATTTCCCAAATGTATTAAGTGCTGGTATAAGAAAACTGTTTGAATTACATGTGGTATGTACTGTTTTTGGCTGTATATTTCCCAAATGTATTAAGTGCTGGTGTAAGAGTACTGTGTCAGTTACAAGTAGTGTGTAGTGTTTTCCTGACATGTTTAATATTAAATCAGTATCTTGTAGAAGTGTGCAATATTTAGAATGAAACATCTTTTTTGACAATGTGATGGTGATAATATTATTTACAACCCAGTTTTAGTAAACTGGCTAGAAGGATGTTTTAAAAAATAACTAACTTAAATAATATGCACAAATTACAAGAATTAGCATACAAAAAGTAGGCATCAAGGAGTCTACAGAAATTTTGTATAAATATTCATGAATAGGAAAATATACATGAAAGCACAGAGGGTGCGGTAATGAAAATGTAAACTACTATAGAAAATGGATAGCATGAATTGGTACTTGAAAAACTGCATAATGTTTTTAAAAAATCATAGCAGATCTGCCATTACAATTTCCATGATGTGCAAACTGTTGTGTACAATCTTGACTATTGGGGTTTTTCAAAATAAAATATAGCTTATTTATTTGACATGTACTAATTTAAATGTAACTTCTTGGCTTCAATTCAAGAATCAATGGTATATCCATTGGATTATCCATTGGTATATCCATTGTGAATTATCACAATGGCTTAACTATCTAGTCAGGTATTAGTTTTTTCCACCCCTCGATCTCCATCTTTGGGAGAAGAGAATATAGGGAGTCCTCGGCTTACAATCATTTGTTTACTGACTGTTCAAAGTTGCAATGGCACTGAAAAAAGTGACTTATGACCATGTTTCACACTTACCAGCTTTGTGGCATGCCTATGGTCATGTGATCAAAATGTGGACACTTCGCAACTGGCATGTGTTTACGATGGTTACAATGTCCTGGAGTCATGTGGTCACTTTTCAAACCTTCTGACAAGCAAAGTCTATGGGGAAGCCACATTCATTTAACTGTATTACTAACTCACTTAACAACTCTGCAAGAAAAGTTATAAAATGGAGCAAAATGCACATAACAACTATCTGGCTTAGCAATGGAAATTTTGGGCTTAATTGTAGCCATAAATTGATGACTATCTGTATCAAATAGTTTTAATTTTGAATTGTCAATGCTAATTTAATAAAATAGAAATTCTGTTTTACTTGTTTGTTGCAAGACATTGTATAGTTATGATGTAATTGGTTATTGTAAAACATTTCAACAGCATTTCAGCTACATAGAAACCTTAAGCTTTTCAATCCTGCAAAGATAAATAGAAGTATCCTAATGCAAAGGACTATTTTTGAGTGCAAGAACCTGTAAGAAAGGTTTAAGCACTGTCAACATAAGCTTTTGAGCTTTATTTCTATAGTACTAGTTCTTAGTGGCCAAAGTAATAGTAGAAAGATGAAAGTATCACAGTGTGGGGGAAATGACATAAATGGTTCCCTCTGCGGTGGAATCAAATGATCCTGACTTCTGAAGATCAGACAAAACTCATAAAATTAGTAGATGAGATAAATACTGCTCCTGTCGAACATGAAAAGATGTTCTAAAGCTCACATCTGAATTAGTTCTGCCAATTTTTTTGCACTGCACATATCCTGCACAGTTCCAGATTTTCTTTCCAGAAATTCTTGAAAGAAAAGAAATGGTTCCGGGAGTGCAAAATATCACCCAGTGTTTAAGAAAAAAGTCTTTGCTTCTTTATGCTTGTTTACGTTTTTGTTATTTGTCTTTTTGCTCTTCTTATAATACTATTATTTTCTTCCCTACGATATAATTTCAGCCATTCCAGAAAGTGCAATCCAAGATTATGGTATGATATTAAATGTCTAATCAGCTTTGCTACCCAGCATTATTATAACTTAGAAAAGTGTTGGGGATACAATTCAACGCTGGCATGCAACCTGCCTCTCAAAATCATTGCTTGGCTCAGCTAGGCCCTATCATGCAGGGGAATGTAACAATAATTAATTGCTTGCTTCATTTCGAGTCTAATTTTCCCTCTAGGAAAAGGGAAATATATTTGTAGGATTTTCTGCCTCATGGCTTAGAATATCTTGAATGATATTAACCACAGTGAATTTAGTCTTAGGCAGCAAAGGTTTTTTTGCCTGGCTGCTGCCTGTATTCCCACTCCATCCATATGCAGACCTGCATATACCATCCAAAGCCAAATCATAAGTGGCTCAAACATACACAACACCTTGAAGCAATGCCGCTTACTGTGCTTAGGCAGTCTGCAGCCTAGTTGTCTTACTTGTCTTACCAAACATATTGCTTCCTCAAGGAGAGAAAGGAATGTGCATTTGAGGTTGTTGAGCCAGTCAACCGGTTGTTCCTCTTTTCAGTGTTATAACAATAGCAATAACAATAACACTTAGACATATATATACTGCCCAGGGGTGAAATCTACTTACTTTCCCTACCGGTCCAGAAGTGTGCGCATGCGCTGATGTCACCTGCGATTTTTGACCCACTGTGCATGCACAGAAGGCTTTGCACATGCGCAGAAGGTTAAAACCTGGAAGTAACCGACGTCCGGGCAGGTGGGTGGACTCTTGTGCTGCCACCGCTACCAGTTCTCCGAACCACGCACCGCCACTGCTACCGACTTGCGCATGCCGGACAGAACCAGGAGGATTTCACCACTGAAATAGCTTCAGCAACACAGGACATTCTTCCTATCCAGTTACATCGCTTCACATGTAAAAAAGCATTGGAAAATAAAAGCCCCTATGACACACACACACACACCTTAGCAAAATCACACATCAACTTCAACCCCATGTGTTCTGCCAGCGAAGCCTCAAAATAAGAGTGGCACCAGAAAACAACATAAAACAGAATTGCCTTAAGAGATTTTTTTTACTACATTATTATGCCCCAACCAAACCTCTCATTAAAAAAATCCACACCTAGGAGAAGATCTACATTTCTAAAATCTTCATGACCCCCAATGCCAGGGATGATCTTCCTCTCCAGACTTCACTAGACAGGAACACAGCTTAAATTTACACATCTAAAATGTCTCAACTAAAAGGCCATTACTTCATGATCAAAGCCTATTATTACTATAAATACTTTTACTCTAAGCTTTCCAAACTTTATACCATACCTTTGATTGCTATACTTCATGATGTGTGGTTGAATAAACAACCCTCTTCAAGCAGCTGCCCAATGTGCTTGTTTGTGACCAGCTCAGAATCAAATCAAGTAAATTATTTTAACTGAAGAATCAGCAATGTTTTACACACTCAGGATTGGTAAATTTCTTCTCCAATGTTCAGATATTTTTGTCTTGACTGCCCTCTTCCCAATTGAAAAAGAGAAAAGAAAAACATTATCCACATCAGCTTAGCTCATCATGTTTTCCTAAATTCATTTTGTAATATTGCCTTTTATTGCTATAGTATAATTCAGAAAATTTTGATATAGCGGTTTTAAAGATAAATCTCACCAATTACTTCGAAATAGCATAAGATCAGCTCTAAAAATTTTGTATAATAGTTATGGAGCCAGATCTTTAATGCAAACATGAACGGCTATGGAAACCTTTTTTAAATTCCTCACTGATTCATAGAACTACTCTTCCAACTCTTATTCAAGAGTGCCACATTTGTTTAAAATCTTTTTAAACATATAACCCTTTATGATTGTGGATCAATTACTTCCAGTACACTTCTATAAATGCTAAATAAATGTAAAATGCTATATAAACATAGCATTAGATGTTTAGATAAAATTCCTTTCTCTAATAGCTTTGAATTTCTTTTTCTAGATGATACCAAGATAGCTCTACACCTAAAAGATAATGGAGGTAAGAGCTGCTATTTTTTTGCATTCAGGTTACATGAACAGATCATCTAAATGCCATTCCATAAAACCAAATTGGTCTAGTAATTTATCCACTTACCTATGCTACAATACTATGCAAGATATTCTGAGAAAATGCTTAGTATAGTCAGCTATCATAGTTTGAATTACTCATTGTATCAATGAAGCAAACCTCTTTGAATGCTAATTTATTTTTAGAATGTATATCCTATCTTCACCTAGACAAACAAATGTAGATATAAATGTTCATATTCAAATCACAGCACCTATTTGTTGAGTACAATAAAACAACAAGCCGAATCAACCCTGGCAATCAATGGGGTGACCGATGTCGCGGCCAGATCACCCTTATTATTAGGCTATTAAGAAGATTTACCGTAGTTCCAATTGCCAGGATAACTCTCTAACTATTAGTAAATCTAAATAAAAAAATATGGTGTTTGGAAAACATCATCAGAGACATAAGTGGCAATTAGATGGTGAACCAATTAAATAGGTTAACACCTTTGTATATTTATACATAACTTTTTCCAAGACTGGGTCTTGGATTTGCCCTCATCAATGGAGTACACTTAGAGCAAAAGCTTGTTTGAATTTACTGCTTAAATTAAAGAATCATAGTTACCGAGGGTCCCTAGTCCCATTAATTAAAGTGCAGTATATAAAACTAAGGTTACCCCCATGCTCTTGTATGTAGCAGAAGTTTGGGGTCTATATTCTACTACACTATTAGATCAAATACAGTCCCAGCACCTGAGATGGATTTTGGGTGTAGATCTAAGGATATTTAGAAGCAGTTAGAGCTGAATTGGGAATCAGGCATATAACTACTGACACAAAATCAACGAAATGGAGACTGATAGACTCCCCAAGTTATGTTTATTAGAGCAGATAAAATCACATTGGATCACTAAACTGACAAATGTTGTAAGAAGCTATGGTCTTCCTGTCTCTTGTGTAACAGAAGAACAAGTTTTAAAAAGAGCTGCTCAAAGAATCAAGGATATAGAAGCACAAAATGATATAGCTATACGTAGTAAGGTTGGTAACTTGAAATGGCTGAGCAAATATAAACGTATTTTTCAAATAGATAGCTATTTGAAGTTACAATTGCCAAAATATCTTAGAGGGATATTTACACGAGCGAAATTCGAACAGTTTGAGACAATGATCAGATATGGGAGATTCCATTCTATACCCTATAATGGATGTCTCTGCATTTGCGGAGCAACAAAGGTAGAAGACCTGGCTCACATCCTATTTGATTATTGCCTGTATAAGAGGGTGAGAAACAGATACCTATATACTAAATGAATGACCCATTGGGAACCCCATATCAAAACAACTTAACCTATGTGCAGCCAGAATTTGAAAACAACATTTTATACGGCACAGTACTTGAGCAAAATGGTTCAGTTGAGATCGGCATATGTGGGACTGATTGGGGTAGATTGTAGGGATGATTCTGAAATATTTTATTTTATTTTATTTATCTATATATTAAATTATTGTATTTTATTCCAATTTCATTTTAAAATGTATTTTATTCCAATTTCATTTTAGAATGTATTTTATTTCAATTCCATTTTACATCGTATTTATCAGATTTTAGTAACAATTTGTGTTTGGAACTCTACACTTTGATATGGCCTATGGGTTAACCAATAAAGTAAACTAACAGTGTGAAAACAACAAGCGTTGTCAGTCTTAGATACCTGGTCAGACCTTTTTTATTTTCTATTTCTATTTTTAACTTTTATTTTTGACAGATAGACAAGTCTGAGGAAGTGATAAATGCCAGGACCTCCATTACTTTAACTTTTTTTTTGTTAATTCTTTTTTTCAAATGTTTGCTGCCTTATATCAATCAGTTTCACTCAAATTAATGTCCATTTAATTTTCATTAATGCAATAAATGGATTTCAGGAATTGAAAACCTATTATTCATAACAAAAATCTCAAATTTAGATTTTGTTCTTAGCAATTTGGAGTTGAGAAAAGAAATTATTGTGGTGCTTCAGAACCATTTCTTTTGTGTATGTTGCACTTTACAAAAATGAAAATTAAATGTTCTGTATTTACTGAAATAATCTGGACACTGATGAATCTCTGTTGCATGAATGATTCTATTTATTTTTATGGATGATGATAATGAATGTAGGTTTCATTTTTGTATTCTGTTTTGTTGCCTTTAATCCTATATGCACTTGGTAGAAATAAGCTACAGTTCGGTGTATAAGACGCACCTTTTTACCCTCAAAAAGAGGGTGAAAACTTGAGTGCGTCTTATACACCGAATGTAGCCCCACCCAGCCACCCCACCCTTTGGCCTCTGCTGCCAGCAATTTACCTCTTTGCAGCAAACAGGGCAAAGCACAAGAAGAGCACAAGAAGAGATGATCTGCCTCCCGACCTACAGCTGACTGAGGCTTACAAGCCACGTGGTAAAATGAAACTAACTATGGTGGCTGTAATGTGACAAATTGCTGGGAGATAAACTGCTGGCAATATTAGATTGCTGAAATTGCAAGAAAGCAAGCTATAGCTGTTATGGCTCAGAGCTAGAGTTCTTGGCTCACAATCAGGAGGTTGTGAGTTCTATCCTAGGTAGAGGCAGATTCTGTTAATATGTTATTTTGTTAAATGTTTGTAGAGTGTTCAAATTATTAGACTTATTTTTTAAAGACTGCTTTATTATTGTTCTAGACAACTTAACAAAATGAAGAAGCTTTTTAAAATAAATGCTTGCTCTGAAGAGGCCCAGTGCTATTGTATCTTCTTTTAAATAGCAGAGAATACTTCCAGAAAGCCACATCAATTTTAAAGATCTGTAAAAGTATAATCTGAAATGTCCTGTTTTAGTATTAAGTATTAGTATTAAAAGAAGGCAGCTGAGAAACCCTGACTTAGTCATGTTTGGAGTAGATCTATTTAAATAATTGGGAGGAGTTAGTGTGATTACATTTAAGAAAACTTTCTGGGATTAATATACTGCCATAAATGTACATTTCTCCAATTCTTTGCCATTTCTATGGGTCAGGCACACATACACAGAAATACACAGCAAACAGTGTATATCATCTGTGCTGTTTGCTATTTGACAAATTGCTGGGAGGTAGAGGCCTTTTTTCCTTGTTTTCCTCCTCCAAAACTAAGGTGCGTCTTATACTCCGGTGCGTCTTATACTCCGAAAAATGCGGTAGTTAATGCTTCAAAATGCTTTAAATAAATTACCTCCTAAATCAGGCTGACTTACATTTCACCATTAATTGGTAGAAGCAACGAAAAGATACAGTTGGATCTCACCAACATCTAAGTTTCCTTTTGAGAGAGTTTTCTCTGACATTGAGAGATTGATTTCTCTGACTTTCGAGATTGTTTGATTTTTAACCTATGTCTATTTTACTTTTCAAGTCTATATTTTTTATTCATGAACTTACGACTTTTTGGAAAATTGTGAAACACTTTTTCCACAATTGAGCTGAATGACCAGATAACGTTGTGCAAGTTGTAAAAGTATGCCAGTTGCGAAGCAACTGAATGTTGATGTATGCTGCGCCCCAAATGCAAAGGTGGATTTTTTTTCAACTAGAAAGTTTAAATGCAAAATCAGGGCAAATATAGAAAAATAAGGAACTAACGTTTAAAATAAATTGAACTAATCACTAAATAAAACAGTTAGTAAACAGGGACTATTTATGTTTCTTTGTTTCTACTAAAGAGTTTTGGAGGTTTTATTAAAAATAAAAATCATTTTAGTGATTAATGGCTATACTAAGCATTAATGCATGGGTAGGTTCCTACCAGTACGGACTGGTGCGGGTGCACCAGTAGCGGCCCGCTGATGATGTCACCAACCCAGAGTGGTCATTGCCAGTCCCTGGACGCCACCATCTTTTTTTTGAAATTTCTGGCACTGCGCATGTGCCACCAGCTTGTTTTCGGCTTTTTTTTTTTGCACTCTGCTGCTCCCTCCCTAAGCATCCTCAGAAGTTTTCAAGCTGGAGATGTGGTTTTTTAAAGAAAACCCCACTGCAAGATCCAGAGCTGACAGTCTCTGGTAAGATGCGCACCTCGTGGCCCGCCCCATCCCCTGCCCCACCTGCCACCCCCAAATTGCACCCCACTGTGGCCTCTTATCCTCGGCTGTTGGAATAAACTTTGGCTACCGCCATGCCCGCTTCACTCTCCAGTCCCTCTCCTTCCCTCGCTCGGTTGCTACTGCTGAGGTGCTGCCAGGGCAAGCGCAGTGTATGTGTATGTAGGGGGGCATGGACCATTCAGCGCTGAGGAAGAAGCAGCCACATGCAAAAGCGAGGCTTCTTTGCCAGCCTCCCTGCTGGCAAAACATAAGTTTTCACCATGGCTAGGTGGGGGGGCATGGGCCTGAGGTTGGGAGCGGCTCGCCCGGGCAGCTGCTGCCACAACCGCAGGAGGAGAAACCTCCTTTCTCGCCTCTGACGGGCCTTCCCCGCTGTTGTAATGCATCAGAGGCGAGAAGGGTTTCTCCTCTCGCAGTTGTGGCAGCAGCCGCCCAGGCGAGTCGCTCCCAGCCTCAGGCCCATGCCGCCCCCACCTAGCCATGGCAAAAATTTAGAATGCATCTGCTCCTGCTGGCGCTGAGGTGGAAGCAGCCGGGGCGAGGTTTCTGTTGTGCCTTGGCCGCGTCCGGCGCCGAGTCTGGAGGATCCGGAGGACGCGGAGCCGCTCATGGTGCAGCAGTACCAGCCTATGTGCCTGGCACCAGAGACGGCTGGTGATGAGGACTCGGTGCCAGAGCAGGACGATCTCCCAGGACCTTCTGCACCTGCGCAGCAGAGTTCTTCATCAGGAGATGAAGAACTCATGCTGGATGCCAGAGCACGCAGAGCAGCCAGAAGACAGGACTGGCTGAGTAAGCGTCGGTCCAATCGGAGGAAGCAGTGAGGGCTAATTGGGCCACGCCCTTCAGTGGCTATATTAAGCCAGGGTAATTAGTGCTCATTGCTGAGAACAACAATTCAATGACCGCGGCATATCCAGAGTTTCGTTTCTACGTCTGTTTGGGAATCTTATCACCAGCTTCTGCCAGCTTTATTCCGGGAAGCCAGCCAAGCTGTTCAGATAAGAGAAGAATTAATGAGTCTTGCTTTGAACTTTTGTCTGTGTGCTATTTAACCCTCACGTAACCCAAAGAACCTTATTCCTGAAGACTTTCCGTTTGTGTTGTTTTGGACTTCTATACCCTCTGAGTTTTACTAAGAAACTGTATTAGTAAAAGGAACCTTTTTGTTTGCCTCCCAACGACTGTGTGTGTGTGTTTCTGGGGGGTTGCGGTGCTGGGTCACAACAGTTTCTTTGCTAGCGGCTGAGGTGGCAGCCGGGGAAAGCGAGGCTTCTTTGGGAGCGGCTCTCCCAGCTGCTGCCACAACCGCAAGAGGAGAAAATGAGGAGAAAAGGAGCAAGCGAGTTCGTTGCTCTTGTGTTTTTTGGGAAATTAGTGGGATTGAATTCATCTTGGCTAATTTTTCATATTGCTTTCATTGGGAAATATATATTTTTTGCTCTGGATTTAACCTAAACTTCTTTTCCGTATCTTAAATATTTAATATGACCATATTAGTATTACTAGTCCTTATAATTGTAACAATGCATGAAAATTCACATATAGTTGTCAATTGATGGAGTATTTACTGTCATCTAAACAGGAAGGAACTATTCTCACACACACCCCACAACTCCCCCGGCTTCCCCAATACCTTAAAATCTTGTCTGGATTTTGGGAGTACAAGTAGTCATCATTTAGTGACTGCCTCATTTAGCGATCATTTGCAATTACAACAGTAGTGAAAAAAATAACTTTATGACCAATACTTACACTTGGTCTGTAAAGCAAAAAGAAAGCCAAAGTAAGGACATAAACAGTCACAGTTTCACTTAGTGACTGCTTTGCTTAATGACAGAGCCACTAAACAAGGTCAGCCCTT
The DNA here is from genome assembly GCA_023053685.1 of Diadophis punctatus similis. Lineage (NCBI taxonomy): Eukaryota > Metazoa > Chordata > Lepidosauria > Squamata > Dipsadidae > Diadophis > Diadophis punctatus. Next base: position 26,176,584 of record JALIGW010000007.1, on the reverse strand, counting down.
ATAGGGGGGAGGTTGCAGGAAAGAGTATAGGAGCAGAAAATCTCATTGAAATATACACATTAGATCTAGCCCATTTGAATTTGCTTGGGAAAAAAATTAAAAGTTTGAACATTCATGAGTTACGCTGTAACATTTCAAAATAGAAAGCACTAAATTGCCATGATTTTCCAACAGATAAAATGAAGGTGATCCAACCACACTTAAGTACTTCCATGACACACTTGTGCGGGGGGGGGGGTTGCGGGGGGGGAGAAAGAGAGAGAGAGAGAAAGAAAGAGAGAAGGAAAAAGGAAGGAAGAGAGAGATAAGAAAGGAAGAAAGAAAGAAAGAGAGAAAGAAAAAGAGAGAAAGAAAAAGAAAAAAAGAAAAAGAGGAAGGAAGGGAGAGAAGAGAGAGAATGAGAGTCTAACCTCCTGCTGCAGCAGGAAACCTTACATTGTCTGGATTATTTCCTCTAACAGAGAGGAAAATTGCCAGAAAGGAGAAGGAGTTTACAAGGACAAAGCTGCCATGCAGAGAAAGGCAGAGATAGTCCTTGACTTATGACCACCAAAAGCAAGAGCGTTGTTAAGTGAGTTTTACCACATTTTACTCAATCCATGACATCTCCTGGCTCTAACAGTCATGTGCAAACTAGGGAAGTACATCTGAAGGCATGTGTGATGTTCTAATGTACAGAAGTTATGGTTAAATGTGTGGTAGAGAGTGGACTCTGGGTGTGTTTTTCCAAATGCAGTAAATGAGGTTGAATGCGTAGAGTTTTAGAAGAGGTGTGTGTGTGTGTGTGTGTGTGTGTGTGTGTGTGTGTGTGTGTGTGTGTGTATACATACACATACAGTATGTATAGTAGATAATGTATATTTTTGTGTGCCTGTGTGTAATATGTATGTACACATATGGCATATATACATAGGATTAAATAGTATATTTTGGATGTTCAGTAGTAGTAAATAAATAGGGAAATTGTATCTCGTTGAGGCCTTTGAGGCGAGGAGGCCAGGCACCTTAACCCTAACCCTAACCCTTAATGTGAGTGATGTCAAGTTGGCCATGCCCACCCAGTCACATGACCACCCAGTCATATGATGATCAAGCCACCCCCCACCCAGTCACATGACCGCAAAGCCACTCCCACCCAGTCACATGACTGCCAAACCACTCCAACCCGGTCACATAACCGTCAAGCCATTCCCACCTGGCCACATGACCGTCAAGCCACTCCCACCCAGTCACATGACCATCAAGCCATGCCCACAGAGTGATAGTAAAAAAAATTGGAACCCACCCCTGTATTAATGGAAGTAAGAAAGTGGGTGAAAACGTATCTCCTATTTCTAGGGGGAGTGAAGTTTTGGAAAGTTTGTGCACTAATATGCCTATTTTAAAGCATACACTACATTTTTTTTGTATTTCGATCATAAACTGGTGGGAAATTACGCTGCTACTTTTCTGCAGTCATGGGACCTCTAAGAGACACAAAACAAATTTCCACCCCTAATGTATGGTCATTTCCATTATTTTTCATTTTGTGGTTCTAAGGAAAACAGTACTTTTCATATCAATAAGTTATTACTTGATTTTTTATACTGCTTTACTTTTTCTATTTAAAAGGGCTTTTTAAAATATTCTCCTTGAAAAAAACTGCTGAAATCATTCATACTGAGAAAACAGCCTTGCAGATTATTACTCCTTATTTTGACGCATTTTAATCTAGTTGAATTAATAAACTGGTTTTGTATTAACATGTCTCAATGGCCTTTAGAAGGTTAAATCCTTGTTATTCCACTATTTGAAATTTATCCAGAATGGCCTTTTATATGAATTTTCTACTTGCATATATATTAGAGAAAAATAAACAGGTATTTTGGATTTGTTTTTAGTAAAATGTGTAGTTACTCAACAGTAAAGCAAAATAATCGCTCTGAGTCAATAGCAAATTATCAGGATTTGCTGTCTGTGCTATTTTAGCTAATTCTATAATCTTTGCATAATTGGTATTTAGGCTGTAATGAACAAAGTAAAATTGGTTTGATTATATGCGCTCCGGGATGGCAAGTGGATGTCCCGGGGCTGCTGCATATGTGCACCGCATGTGCAGCCCCGGGACATCCGCTTGCCTTCCTGGAGCACCAGCGCTGCCCCTCACAGCCCCATAGCAGCAGCAGTTGTGTCTCCACCAAGGGCCACCCACTGCTGCTCTGGAGCTGAGAGGTTGTGGTGGATCCTTTCACTGCAACGGTAGGGTATGTCTAATTCAAACATAATGTATAAAGATTTATGGTGCAGAAGAGAAGTTTTGGCTAAATAAATAAGAGCAGCAGCACAAGAGAAATGAGTGGGGGCGGGGGAGAGCTCAGATTTGGAAGTCCTCTGACACAGTCCAAAGATGGAATTATGTTTCATGAAGCCAATTTTACGTCCCTCTTTGGCCTGCTTGGCATCCTCGCCCCCCCCAACCCTAGTCCAAATCTCTCCTTCCAGCCTCTCTTCCCTCCTTTTCCCCACCCGCTCTGCTCAAACTTGGGCTGCTCTTCTGCTCTTTCGAGCACTCAGTTCTCTCACCCACACAGTGCAAAAGTGGAGGAAATGCCGAGGTGGCTTGGGCTGGTGTCGGCCTGCCACCTGCCTCTGCCAGTTGCCATGACAATGCATTCACTCCACTGTGGCTTGGGCTGCCGCCACTTTTCTCCTCTGCTGGAAGGGGAGTGGGGAGAATGGGGCTACCTCTCCAGGTCTTGTGTGTGGGGGGAGTTAGGCATAATAAAAGTTGCCTGTTGTCTAAAAAGCTAAGTTGAGAAGAGTGATGCTATTCTTCATGACTTGCAAAAAATAGGGAGCACTCTTTTTCACTCTGTGCATGTGCAGAAGGCTTTGTGCATGTGCAGAGAGTTAAAAACAAGAAAATGGCGACATCCGGGAGGGTCGCTACTGGTTCTCCCAACCACCGGCGGCCGCCGCTACCAGTACACCCGAACCGGTAGCATTTCACCCCTGCGGCTTCACACTTTTTACCATGAAAACCCCCTAAAAAGCTTTTGCTTGTTTGGGTTATATTTATTGTTATTAACTATATTAAAATGTAAAACTAATGCTTTTGCTTCTCACAATTGTTTGTGGGATTTTAATATTATATTATTTTTCAACCTAAGATGGCAAATAATTTTGTTTTTGTGAGGTACTCAGAGAGGTTTGAGAGATATCAAGGGGTCCTAGGAGCACAGAGGTAGCCCTTATCTATTTATCCTGTAGTGTTTCATTGTGGCATTATTAAAATGTAACAAAATTTGATATTACTCTTGATTTGGGGATTATCCAAATCTTGGCTATCTGCTATTTTGCAGTAGCTACTAAATAACTAAACTGCTTGCTAACTAACTGCTACCAAGTAACTAAACAGTAACCAAATTTATCAGAATCATAATTGGAAATTTTAGAGAGAGAAAGGTTTGCTGCAGGACAAAACTTCCTCAGATGTTTGTATTTCTTTTTATTAATACACAGCATGGCACATAATACTATAAAACTTAGCAGAATTGTGGCTTTTTGCAATATTTTTATATGCTAGTTGGATTTTCTTCAGAATCAGAATATTGATATTTAATACCCATATGCTCCACAATAAGACAGAAGTTTAGAAATGGTAATTTGTACATCTCAGATTTTATTGATTCTTCTCAGAAGCTATGAGATTTGATGATGACATTTAGCTTTTAAAGTAATAACGCATGTCTGCAGGTAATTTTTAATATGTTATTAGGAAACAAAAGATGAAGATACTGCATGATTTAATTTGGAGAGTACCTAAGTGGCATGAATAGAAGTGGACATTAATATTGTTTATTAATCTAGAAATAATAGGACATCTGGAAATTGTCTTTGCAGAGATATTATAATGAGTATTTAGCACAGAAAAAGGCATGCCTCATTTTGTCAAGGCAACAGATTATTGTCTATGAGGAAAATAAAAGAGATGAAATGAATTGTGCCAAACTTAATCCTTATTTTTCTCACAGCCTCTACAGATGACAGCGCAGAAGAGAAGAAAAGTGCCTCTCTTCACACTGGTTTAATTGTTGGGATTTTCATTCTGGTTCTGATAGTAGCTGCAGCAATCCTTGTGATTGTTTATATGTATCACCATCCAACCTCTGCAGCTAGTCTCTTCTTCATTGAGGTAAATTGTGTTTTTCATAATTGGTCCACAGCAGGGGTGGTTCTAACTTACCTCGCTGCCGGTTCACTTCCTCCTGAGCTGCGTGGCCACGCCACGTGGGTGCACTTCTTGCGCACATGCCCAGTGCCGAAAAAGATTTTTTTTAAAGCCAAAAACAAGATGGCGACCGCATACACAGTGCTGGAAACTCGGCTTCTGCGTATGCTCAGAAGAAAAAAAAAATAACCCCCCCCCAAAAAAAAAAAATTCAAAAAAAAAGATGGTGGTGCCCACGGACCGGCACCGACTGAACCGGTTCCGTGATCTCATCGTGACATCACCAGTGGGTCGCTACCGGTTTGGGCAAACCAGTCCGAACCGGGAGGAGCCCACCTCTGGTCCACAGCCTACAGTATGGTGAAAAACTAGCTTTTATAATCTGCCCTGAAACAGTGCAATATTTTTAGACACCAAGCCTTTGTTTTGCCTGGCATGTTGTTATTATTTGTGCTAAATTTACAGGTTGAGGGCGTTTAGTTAAATGATAAGTAGCAGGGAGTGTATCTTGATCTGGTAAAGCATGGAGCACTTCATCATGATTCCCCCCCCCCGAACATTGTGTTATAATGACAACTTTTGGGAAATGGCTGGTTTCTGTGCATGATTGCTGAAATCTCTCCCCACTCCTTCCACCTCTCCCCCAGACTTTGATTCATCTTGGAAATAGTTTGTCATGAGTAATGTGTGTGATGGTGATCTTACTGACAAATGTAAATTTAGTACATTTATTTAGTTGTCATATTTGTACCATACCACAGTCATATAGAAATAATCCATATGACTCTGAAGTGAAACTTCTCCGATCTCATGATATGTTCAGCTGGGCCAGGGGTGGGTTCTATTTACTGTACCTTCACTATCGGTTCGGGGTCGTGCCGGAGGTGTGCGTTTTGCACATGCGCACGAGCATAGCGAGCGTGTGCGCCCCCATCACTCGCAGGTTAAACTCATCTGTGCATGCGCAAGAGACTTTGCGCATGCACAGAGCGTTATTTTCGCTTACATTTGGCTCCAGTGGACGGATTTCAAGCTGGAGGACTGGTACGGGGGCGTTTCCAGCCGGCCATCGCTGCCAGTTCGGTGAGCAGGGGGAAATTCCCGCTACTGGTTCTAGAGAACTGGTCCGAACCAGCAGGAACCCACCTCTGAGCTAGGCTCTCCTAATTCCAAAGGCTGTCTAGGAATTATAACATTTCTCTTCAGAATATCTGGGAGTGCCTATGAGGGACAAATGTTCTAAGTGCATTTTACTTCTAAGGCCAATACTGAAAAAGCAAAGAACAGAATACCTTTAGGAATAATATTTTGGCATTAGGCCACTTGGTTAGAGGTAGGAAATTTGATGCAGGTAACTGCCAAATGAAAAGTGTTTGACAAGTTGACAATGTGAAATATGTTACTCGGTCCCAACAATAGAAGGAAGATATTTTTAAAATTGAACAAACAAAAAATAGCATTATCCTTTCACTGGCTTCCCCTCCCCCTCAAATTATTTATCGAATTATTTCTCCTTCCCCTCTTGGAAAAAAACTTGTTTCTTTAGCAATAAAATATTTACGTCAGGGTCCCAATTCAGCCTTTTCTTTTTTAAGCATAAAGTTTGCTGATGTATTTGAAAAATGGAAAGTTTCCCTCCCTAAAAAAATTATTCACTACTTATACTCTAATGTCTTTTTATTAAACATTATCAACATAAATTATATCTATCCTTTCCTTTATTTTCTTTAAAAGTGATTTGTTTGAAATATTTCTATAGATATTTTCTTTTTTCTGTAATATATACAGTGGGAAGTCAGATTCAGTTAATGACCGCATGATTCATTTAACAACTTCAATGATACACTTAACCATGGCAAAAAAAAGGTTGTTAAAATGAGGCACTAGTCATTTAACAACTGCCTTGCTTAGCAACAAAATGCTGGTCTCACTTGTAGATCTAAGTTGAGGGCCACCTGCATAGGAATAAGTGTGGTAATTATTCAGAACAATTCCAGTACTGTGAATTCTTTGTGCCATGTCTTCTCTTCTAGCGTCGCCCAAGCAGATGGCCTGCAATGAAATTTCGGAGAGGATCTGGACACCCCTCATATGCTGAAGTGGAACCAGTTGGTGAGAAGGAAGGCTTCATTGTATCAGAGCAATGCTAGGATTATTCTGTGACAAATCACCAGTACTGGCCTACTGGTGTGAGAAGTTTATTCTGCCTCACATTTTAAAAAAGAAACTTGAAGCTGCTGTAACCTGAGGAAAATAGCTTGGATTTATGGAGAAACCACAAAAGGGGGGGGGGATAAATGATGACCCTTTACAGAGTGTTTTGTTTCAGAGCCATCTGACATACAATATTTCAGAAACATGTCTCTGAAACACCTACAATCTGAAAATAAAGAATACATTTGCCATGGTTTTTTTTTATTTCAAGAAAAGATATAGAATAATCCAGAAAATGTACCAACAGCTTTAATTCAGAAGAGTGCTTCCCCACAGTATTTGATGCAGCAAAGTAGTTTTGTTTTTAACTCCAGGTTTTTTTTCCCCATGCCTCGAGGCAATCCCATAACTGATCAATCTGTTGGTGAGATCAACCTGATGCAAATAACATAGATTAGTCACTATTTGTATTTCCACGAGTACTATCACTTTGATTTTCTAATACATAGCTATAAAATATAATCAGAAAAAAGTGCTTCTTGTATTCTGTAGGCCTTTAAATTGTAATTGGTTAATCACAACTATAGCTCTATAGTTGACAAAGCACTAGAGAGATTTGTAAGCTTTAGAAAAACAGAAAAGAAGAAGCAAGAATATTTTTCACTGTGGTGAAAATAGGCTCTCCAAGGGGAATATATAGTGAAATTGTACTAATATTCAATTTAAATATTCACAGGAGGGAAATTGGGGTGCATGGGTATGCATCACTTAGTTAGAAATAAATCCCATTGAGCTCACTGAGACTTATTACTGAATAATTGCATACAGGGCATTTAGGGAAGGAGGTTTTTTTAAAAAAATCCAGATACCATAGGTACAAGTGCTTGTAAAAGGAAGTGGGGTTTCAATCACATAATTGCAGCTACTCTCTTAAATTTTGAGAATATTCTTGCAGATGAATCTGGCACAGAGGATTGGACTTCTATCTTTGGGGCATTATTTATACCCTAGCAAGGCGGTCTAAAATCGAAGAGGTAGATATTTGATTGATATTGGAAAAAGAACGGCTTTGGAACACAGGAAACAAAAAAACCCCTCAGTATATCCAAATATTTTCACAGTTCTCCAAGAGCAGTATTTTTGCACCAGTGCCCTTCTTCCCTAGAAAAACATGAAACATATTTCAGTCCTTACAAATTCATGTAGAGTTATTGTTTAATGCATATAGTAGCTGCATAAATATATATATAAATATATATATATATATTTTTATCACTAACACAAGGCAGGCTCTTGTGGCTGTTGAGAGTGCATTGTTTTTGTCATCCTGACGATGGAAATAGATTGCATTGCTGCATATTTCCACTGAGTTGTAAAATAGTCCTTAGTATTAAAATAAATGTTTATGTTGCATAAGAGAAAGTGGTTCATTTAATTGCAGCGCCCTAATTTTGACTGCCTTTTAGAGCCACATTTTCTTTAACAACAAAATAAAACTTTTTCCTACTCTCAGTGGGAAAAAATATTTTTTACAAAGTCCCAATGAAATAATTATTCTGATGGAAAATAGAAATGTACTCTGAGATCTTAAAAACTATTAAGATTTTTTTTTACATTTTGCATGGATAAAATTCACTATTTGTATTTTTACACACATAGTAACACTACTTGCTTCATGGTAGAGTATTATCTGCAGCTTCAGGTTTCAAATTGTTCAGTCACTTTCTCAGATAGCATCTTTATAATACAATCGTTTACATTTCATATCAGTACATCTATGGTTCTTGTTTTTTAAAAAAACAACAGACTATAACACCATGATTTTTACTTGTTATTTCATTCAGTAAAAAATACGATTATGTATTTTCCTGTATTCATTCTTTATTCTGTTTAAACTGGTTTACTATGTATTTAGAATGTGCAAAACCCACCACTTGGGGAATGGTACTGCCAGAATAGCATGTCCAAAACAACATAAGTGGCTTTTGTATTCAAGACAAAACTCAGAATATCACAAACCACTTCTGGTTCATATTAATTTTCAGAAACTTCTAGACCATCCCTGGAACAAGGGTTTGGCACATCATTGCTATGTAGTCACAGTTCATCAAGAGCATTGACTTGTGGCTGCTAAAAATCCAGGGAGTTGTAGTCCAGTACACCTGGAGGGCACCTAATTGGAGCAAAGTGATCAAGGATATATTTATAAATTTTATAAAAAAGAATTTATAAATATTATTATTGTAATTATTATTATAAAGAGCCAGTTTGGGCTAATTTGGTTAAGACACTGGTTTAGTAACCAGAACGCTGTGAGTTCTAGTCCCAGTTTAAGTATGAAAGCTGACTGTGTGACTTTGAGTCAGTCACTGATCTCAGCCTAATCCATTGTTATTTTGGGGGAAATAGGAGGTAGGAGTTCACTGCATATTAAAAAAATGGAAATAAAAATTGAATAATAAAAATTTAGAAATAAACCATATTGGCTTTGTTGTGAAAATGTTAAAGCTCATTTCATTATTTTTGTCTCTGTAAATAAATTTTTCCCTTTCCTGACCACAAAATCTTACATGAGGAGACTTCTTGTTCACTTCTGTGAGAAAGACTCCAGGCGAGTAATTGTATTAAAGTTTCTTCAAGTTTAGGATTAACTAGATCAATATTGCTCAACATGGTGCCCTCTAGCTCTTTTGGGACTACAACTTCATTATTTTAGCTTTAAGTGTGTCATCATTCACAGATTAAAAGCATGTGCATTTAAGTCAGCATTGGCTAATGTATGATCTTCAAAACACTTGGCTGGAACCACTATCATCTTTCACCATTGGCCAGGCTGGTTAATGTAAGTGGAAGTTCTTTAGCAAGACTGGCATCCTTCATCTAAGTGGACATAAGCTCTATAAAGTTCCCGTTGGGTCTCATATAACATAATGGTAAGTATTATGGGTATTCTGACATTATGACTGATGATATCAATTTTCTTGATATGTTATTCTAATGCACTGCTGTGATGCAGCAAAATATGCATTTTGTCATCAGTATGCTCTTTCCATGAATGCTAATTCAGTGTGGTTTCAGAAATTATTGTATGTAACTATACAGAGGGATACAAATTTCATATACAGGGAGCAAGTGCAAGACTGTAGTCAAGATAGTGGCAATGTTGTAGGATTAAAGTTCTGCCCATTTTTATTTGAATCGGGGACATAAAAAACTGCAGAATCTCAGTTATCGCTATCATTATTTTAACTTTTTTTAAAATCATATCCTGTGGATGCTCCTGAATAGGTAGGTTCATTCATTTTGAAAAGGAATGAAAGACTGAAGAGCTACTTATTTTTTATAATCTAATTGAACAGTAAACTCCACAAAGGAAAAACTAAGCAAAAGAGCATTTCTCTCTGTATTTCTGTCTGTATGTGTGTGTGTCTTTCTCTTCATTTCCATGCATTTTTGCAATTTTGATTGATTGAGTCATGATTTTGCAGTGGTCATCAAGCCTGCAACTCTGCACAGTTTACTGGAGAAGAAGGAGAAGAAGAAGAAGAAGCAAAATGAATAGGTTGAAGCATCACTGTAGCTTCACAGAATTTTGACAAAAACTCTGACTCAAAGGGACCAAAAAAAGGGAGGGGTGAAAATAAAGTTTATCTCTGTGGCAGAAGGAACTGTGACTAGATAAGTGTGTGCCTATTCAATATCCTGTTCAAGTTATACTTGTTGGTAGGCAACTTCAAAAGCCCTACTTTTCTTCCCAATATTTTTCCTAATTTAGTGAAAGAAAGCTGCAAAAGATTGGGACTTATTTTCCATTTCATTATTGTATGGTGTGTCTGCCAAGTTTAGCAGAAAAATTTTAGGAGTAGTGTAATATTTAATTTAATTAACAAATAACATACCATCCTGCAGGATAAAAATTGGCCATATACTTTATTATAATCTAAGAGACTCAGGAAAATTTCTTATGATGTGCAGTTTAGACAAAAGATTTGCAAACATATAGCCAATTTTGTATACTTGGTGTGATCTTAAAATGAAATGTCACCTGGCCAAGAAAAACAAAGTCCAACCCAACTCCTCCTAATCTAGATTTCCCTAGAAGTTTGTAGTTCATGGTCATTGATTGACAGTTGTAGAATGCACAACTGAAGTTGGGGAAGGTTTGTTCAAACAAAACCTAAAGGGTAATAATAATGGCTTTAAAAAAGAAATAGGAATGTGGTTAGGTAAAGTCAATAAAGGGAAAGTTGAATAACAAGTCCTCCAGTTATTTTCCAATTCCTGAAATGAACTTTTAAAGACTGGCTTCTCAAACCCTACCCACGGTTTAATTAAGGGAAAAATTGAAGGGGGGGAGAAATCAAAATGATGGTAAAAGGACACAGATACAGAAACAGCTAGAAGCAATTCAAAAAGCAGCTGCGTGAGCTTAGAAATAGATGCAGCTACTTTAATGGTTCAAAGAAAGTCACTTTATAAATGCTCCCTCATGTTTCAAAGTATGTCTTTTTGCGAGATTTTCACAGATATGTTAGATGATGACTCATCTGTTGGTTCAATCTCAGGAAAGAAGCGCTTTACATTCTGAGGAAAATGTTTTATTAATATCTCCCTTAAAGGAGTGAGATCTGATTCCACCTCAGGTCTCCAAGACAATAGTAACTTACTGCTTATAATCTCACTCACAAGAGAAGTTTTTTGGCTGAAATGTTTGCTTTCTGAGGTTTTCCATTATCAAAAGGGTTACTGTTGAATGTGAAAACATAGCTTTTGTATCTGAAAATCTTTTATTACTGTAACCAGTTCAGAAGAACAAACACATAATGGAAAATTTCTATAATAATCACAAAAATATAACAAGTTTGAAAGAAAATTGCTTCAAATGAAACATTTATAAACTATTCAGAAGCACAATGAATGTGTCAGTGTTTCATGGATAGGTTATAGGTGTGACATTTGTAACATTTAAATTTCATATCATTCCAGAGACTTGTTCCTGCCAACTCAGAGCAATGATAATATCTGCTAGCACATTGTTTTTACAATTCTATGGTTAATTCTGTGGCTTTAAGGACTTTTAGCAATGGTGGGTTCTAAATTAGTTTGCCACCGGTTCGCACATGCGACATTTCTGCACACCGCTGCTATTGGTTCTAAGAACCGGTCCGAACCAGGAGCAACCCACCGCTGACCTTTAGCAATTAAAAATAGATTGAAATTTTGGACAGAAGCCATCAGAAATTCTGCTATCATGTTCCCTAACAGTTTCATTTCTTTGGAAATAAAAGGAAATATATCTTGTCCCTTTCTGATTTATCTTAAATCAAATCTAGGTCAAATTATAATTAGATGAGTCACTGCCCCAAATTGCTTTTAAGTTATTTGCGGCAGGAAGTTATTTCAAAACTGAAATATTTTAAAACTTGAATATTGATGAAAAACAAAAATTATGAGATTAATTGGTTTTTGCTATCTCCAGAACATGTATTCATTTTTATCACACCTTTCCTTCAGAAATAAAAGACAGATCAACTCTCATTTCAACCCTGAGCTACAAATATTCTCCTTTATTGGTAACTCCTTTATTGGTAACTCTCTATTCTTTCCAGTTGATATGAGAGATCATGTCCTATTCAAAGCAGCTAACACCTGAGAATTAGGCCAACGTATTAATCATTTATGTTCATTCTCTTTAACCAATAGACATATTCCTATAAATCCTGCGATTCCAAATCTGAAATCTTGAGAAATAGATTTATTGCAGAGTGTACTTGGATATAATCCACATTCTACTTTACTACACTGCTTGCTAAATTCTGTTTTTTCCCGTGAAGCAAAAATTGTAATGAAATTACATCTGGTAGTCTTGTAATTCTTTGATTATTTTTGTTATAATTAAAACAGCTGATCAAAAATAAAGAACCCTTTCATGCACCATTGTATAAGTTCACATACTGTAGACCCAAAAAAATATTAAAATATATTTTTCTAAACATTAAATGGCCAGAATCTCATATCTCTTGAAATTGCTTGTTGGAACAATCATCTTTGGAAATTTTGGCCAATTACTTTTATTAAGGTTGGATGCTCAGTCAGCCTGATGTTTAGATTCTGAGAGTTCGATTCTGAGCAGCTCAAGGTTGATTCAGCCTTCCATCCTTCCGAGGTTGATAAAATGAGGACCCAAATTGTTGAAGTGGGGGGACAGTATGCTGACTAAGACCGCTTAGAAGAGGACTGTAAAGCACTGAAGCGGTATATGAAGTCTAAGTGCTATTGCTATTGCTATTGAAACATCCACTATCCAGACTTTTTTGTCTTTCTTATCCACAGTTATTAAGCCAATTCTAAAGTCCCAGGGCACTTTGATTTCTTCATTTTCTATTATTTTGTTTATGGTGTGGTCCCACCAGTTCTTGCTTGCAGACAAATGATATTTCTTGCAATGCACCATTGTTGCTACTTTGTCATGCTATTGTTTGTAGTCAATTTATGCAGTCTTTTTTTACAGCAGCTACTTAGATGATCCACTATTTCTTCAGCTTCTTTGCAAAGGCGACATTTGCTGTCTATTGTTGTCTTAGTACTACCTTTGTATGCATTTGTTCTTAAGGCTTGGTCTTGTGCATACTTGGATAATCAGATGCCTAAAAATAAAAGCAGTCAGTAGAAACATCAGAAACTTTGTGCAAAGATCAGTGGTACAATAGAAGACACAGTTGCTGATCAGTGGTTATAGTATGAGAGAGCTGATAGCAAGGAGATTTCACTGTCATCACTACTGTTTTTCATTGCATTGATTATATTATTTAATTTTAGAGTTAAGTACCAGCTAATCATGTTGTCATGATCCAGTAAGTGTTATGTTGAAAACCTAGGAATTAAAAAGTAGATTCTTACATAAGGTTCTTAGTTATGAAAGTGCTAAGTAAAGAGTGGTGTTGGCTAACAATTTGCAATATAAATTTTGACTGAAAGGATTTCCCACTTTTAAGACATTAAAGAGATCCACACAGCTTGCTTTAGGAACACAGTTTTCACAGTAATGATTATATTAATACTTTGTGCATCAATTTCAGCTGTTCTAATCAATACAAGTAATTTCATTCAAACTTCAATAACATTGGACATTTGCCAAACTGATAAAATATCTCTTATCTTTTGCCATGAATAGTACAAACAACACGAAAAAATATGTCAATATCTTCTCTGCCTGCACCATAGTCACACTAAGAGCATCAATTTTCTATTGATGATGCATAGGAACCATCTGCTCCCTACAAAAAGATGTACACAAAAAATAATTAAAAACTACTTGTATTAATAATTATGTACTACATATTTATTACATATAAATTATTATAATTTATGTATCTCTGTATTTGGATTCTGTGTTAGTCAGTGAATCCAGGATAATTCCTGACATTCTCCAAGTGATATTTAAACTATAGATCAGATTGGAAGAAGTAAGAACATTTAAATCCAGACAAACCAGGTTTCATTGGGCTGGCCTATAAACAACTGAATACTGTAAATAGAAATGGATGGTTTTTCATTTGGAATAAAGTTACAAATTTTACCAAACAAAATCCAAAGAACATGTCATGTGATCTGCTCCTCCAATTTCAAGAGTGTCCAAACCTCCAAAAAATGACCAATTTCATAAAATGGGACAATTCATTAGTGTTATCAACTCAGGCAGGTTGTCACCCTTTCAATGTTAACTGCTGCTGGCCTACTCTATTATTATTGCTTTTATTGTTGTTATTTAAAATTATACCACATCTGGTGCATGTTCAATGTGATAAAATACTCTAAAGAAGGTAAATCAGTGAATAGATTAAAACTGTAATCCCCAGGCTTTGGAAATAGGTGTGCACATTTCACACAAATTAGTCCAGATTGCTTAGCCACAAGATCTGTCATTTAAAGCCTCCCCCAAGATGGATATTATAAATTGAATGCATTTCTAAGTAGTTGGTAAGAATGATATCAATTTACATCTGGCTAGAGCAATGTCTTAAAATGGTCCGTGGCCAAAAATTTGAAAGGAAAGCCATTAATGAAAGCAATTAGTGGACCACTCTGGAAGTAGAGCAAACTAGAGGAATCTGTAGTTCGATGGAACTGAATTGCTTAATTTGTGGATTTTCTTCTTTTTAAAAATGGATGACTTCTGCCTGTGAGAGTTGATGTCATAACTCTATTATTAGGTACTGGCCACTCAATCAAATAGGTAAAACAAGAAAATAACCCATTATTTATATGTTTGCTTAATGACTTGAGATGACAATTTTGAAAAGACCTTTTGAGTCAGAAATTGTTAACAAGGAATCTTGTTTGTTAGTTTATTAAATTTATGTGCCATGCAGCTCACTATCCAAAGCAACTCTGGGCAGCTTACAATACAATAAAAATATAAAAACATTTCAGATTTAACAAGAATTAGAGAAAACAAAAAACTTTTTTAGGAAACATTTTAGGAAAAAATGGATAAAGAGAACAATTGTAATAAATTGTAATTAGGATTTCCTTGTTCTGAGTAAGAATTGAGAACTTTTGTAAAATACTACAATTTCTCTTCAGTAGTTTTCTTTTCAGAGATAAAAGTAAAATTTATTCAGTTTTATACTGTAGTAACAGTACAACATCCGTTACATACACAAATACTTCCATATTTGCATTTCTGGATTTCCTTGTTACCATTCTGTAGGCAGGCTAAAGCATTTACTTGAGAATAGATGTATGGTGATTCATCCATCTAATTTGCAGTGTACTTCTGGAATTTGGAAAGAGAGCCATGATGCCAAAGAATTTAAAAAAGCTCTCTAACATACAATATCTAGAAGAAAACCTAGAAAAAGAGTTACAGTACCTAGTTAGGGTAATGAAACATCTGCAAGAAAACAAGCAAGCTTAAGAGAGCATCAAGGACCCCTCAAAGAGAAAGTGATTATCAAAAATATCAGATCAAATAACAATATCAGTCTGTCATTATGGGCACATGTTGGGGGAGTAGTTTTTGCTATCCAGTGTTGTGAACTTTAACAACTAATAAGTTATAATAATTGTAAGGTGCCTAGAGACACCTCTGGTAAATTGGGAAGCATATAAGATGAATGAAAGAATGAATTAATTCCCTCTAATAAGAAATGTAGATGATAAAACAACAGAACCAAATTAATATGAAAAACAAGAGACAGGTGTCTATGGGAGTCTCCGAGAATGACTGAGTACAAAATACAATTATAAAATTTTTAGAAGGGGACCATTCAATGAAACTATATTACGTTTATTGCATACAGGCTGTTCATATTTAATAGAAAAAAGAAAACCAAATAAGAAATGGGAAAAGAAGATGAAATCCCAAATAATTTGCTACTTCTGCTGGGAGATGGGAAAAAAATTATTTTTCTTAATCCAGTTTTTAGCTAATAAAAGCAAAGATATAACCCTTTGCTTTTATTTATTTTATTTTCCATTACTCATTCTATTGGTTGCCATTTATTACAAACCAATGAACTAAATATTAAATGCATTAAATAAAATGTGAAAATTATAAAATGGCTGTATTTTTTTTTCTTCCTGAACTTGAAGGGTCTTCAAAGGTCAAGGAAGTAGAAAACTTAAGAAACAAGATTTACATATTAGATTTAAGC
Organism: Diadophis punctatus similis; assembly: GCA_023053685.1. Classification (NCBI taxonomy): domain Eukaryota; kingdom Metazoa; phylum Chordata; class Lepidosauria; order Squamata; family Dipsadidae; genus Diadophis; species Diadophis punctatus. Next base: position 26,160,561 of record JALIGW010000007.1, on the reverse strand, counting down.
CATGTTTGTGTTTTGAACAAAGGTATTCAGTTCTATTTGCTTTAGAAGGACTAGCTGGTTGATAAGCCAAATCCGAGTTTTGATTACTATCTCCAAAGGACTGAGAAAAGTAACTACGGTAATGAAAATAAAATGTGTTTAAAACAAAATTCAGATACATAATTAAGAGTTTCCAAAGTATTTCTGAATAGTCCAAATTGGCAGTAGAGGAAAAGAATGTATTTATTCCAACAGTAATGGTTGCTGTAACTTCTAATTTTGGTGTACATACAGGATGATTTTATTCTCATCGGTCAAATTATACTTTATATGAGAAACCTTTAGGTTTGTGGGCAAGTTGCATTTTTAAAGAGGCAGAATAAATAAAAATAAAGCTTAAACGTGCATTTAGAAACTGACAATTAGCTTGCAATAGCCATTATCTCATACAACTTAAAAACAAAGGTTTTTAATGCCTGTTCACTTCTTGGGGAAAAGTACAATAATTTATAGGAATAAAAGATTGCTTAGGATGAAGTACCCTGCTGCACTGGTTACTCATTCATGTCTGGCTGGGGAGGCAGTTGTGCTGGTCAGAGGATGGTTGTGGCAATACCATCCCTGAATCTAAGTAAGCACAAGGCGCAAAGGGACCAAATGTAATGGTCTGTGAGAATGTCCTTGAGAGAGAAAAGCAGCCATATATTAGGCAATGGTAGATAAGAGGCATCTTAGCCTACAGAAGCAAGAAGGGTATAGCGGATATCTCAGAAAGAACTCTCCCTAGTTTCTTGGGCCCTAAAAGGAGGGGGGGGTGTCTTTCAGGCTTGCAAGACTGATATCAACCATTTGAGATAATTCAGACAACCCATGAGTACTAAAGCTACCTTCATTATAAGTTTATATTAACAGAATCTTCCAAGTCTGAAAACAATGTTAAACTTCCTCTTATCTGACCTTTGCTTAGTCTGTGGTTTCTCATTCTTCTGCCTCTCAAGAATTTTCCTACAGAAAATTAAATAGAGCTTGCATATGATGTCACAATGCTACTTTCATTATTCTAAAAATGTCTAGGGTTTTTTGCCTAGTACTGTATGATGCATCTATTAATAGAATAGAATAGAATAGAATTCTTTATTGGCCAAGTGTGATTGGACACACAAGGAATTTGTCTTTGGTGCATATGCTCTCAGTGTACATAAAAGAAAAGATACATTTGTCAAGAATGGTTGTCATAGGGTTCAAGTAAGCAATCAGAAAACAATCAATATTAATATAAATCGTAAGGATACAAGTAACAAGTTACAGACATACAGTCATAAGTGGGAGGAGATGGGTGATAGGAACGATGAGAGAAACTAATAGTAATAGTAATGCAGCCTAGTGAATAGTTTGACAGTGGAGAGTGAATTATTTGTTTAGCAGAGTGATGGCGTTTGGGAAAAAACTGTTAAGTGAAGTGAAGAAGAAAAACTGTTAATTAAGTGAAAAAGTAGTGTATTGAAGTACACAATAACTACACATTATTTGACAACTTCCTCTGAAATCTGCAATACTTAAAAGGGGATTCTGAATACACTATGCACACAGAACATGCTGGTCCAGGACTGAAGAAGCACTGGAACAAGAAGGTGCTTAATTTAAAGCCTTAATTCAAAATAAAGTCTTCCTCCCCCAAAAAAGAAATATGCATAGATCTATTAGCCATTGTGCCAGTATAAGAATCATGACTTCTATCGTAGTCCCAACAATTGGACAAATGGCCTAAAATGTCAAAAATAAGCAATAGCAATAATACTTATACACCACTTCATAGTGCTTTACAATTCTCTCTTAAGTGGTTTACAGAATCAGCATATTGCCCCCCAATAATCTGGGTCCTCATTTTACCTACCTCAGAAAGATGGAAGCATTCAGACCGCTGACTCAACCTTGAGCTGCTCAGAATCAAACTCCTGGAGTGAGCAGTGAGTTCACCTGAAGTATTGCATTCTAACCACTGCACCACCACGACTCTTAAGAATGTATATCCTTGCCTAATAAAACTCTTAAGAAGAGTTTTAACACGACAAAGCCAGTCCAATTAGTAACAATAATTGATTTTTTAAAACTTGCATGTTTCTAGCGTTTATCCCAATCCATAAAGGCAATAAGCCATAATGGTTAGGAAAATTTAAGGCCATACATGCTAAAAAGAAAAAAAACATAGACACATACATTATATACAATCTCCATTATTACTATATACGGAGCCAGAGGACCCCTTTTTTGGGCTTATGATTAGATATATGAAGCTGTCCAAACTTTGCCATGAGCAGGAAATGTTCACAAGCACCTCCCACCAAAATCTCCCTTCAGTCAGTTACAGCATTTCTCTCATCTAATGGATTCATGAGTTGACATTAGGAAAATGTCTCCCTGCAAACCTCCCACAGGAACTGCTGAAGCGTGACAATCAATGTAAACATTGTTGACTTTTCCTGGAAAAAAAGAAAAAATAATATATCTTAAGAAATAGCTGTGGATAACTGTTGAAACATGCGCATTTATATCATGAAGGGAGAAAAATATGGTTGGAGATTGCACTGAAAAGGGTGTATGATTATTTCGCTCCCAATCCTTTCTTGTGTACTTTTCCTTCATTTTTGCTTCAGTACCCTTGAGTAGCAATTATTAGACTGTACTGGTAGTGAACTCACATAAGTCTGGGTTAGCAGCAGCCCCTGGACCTTTGGCAGATATCAAACTGATTCTCTGCAACTACAGAATTTGTTTTGAGCTCTCCTACTGGAGGTTATATGATCTGCAGAGTTCTATTGGAACCTAATGTTAATCATGGGATTATAAAATCTATCATAAAATGCCTATCGGGAAATCCAGCTCCACACTGCCTCTCAGAAAAAGACAAGATAACTTCTTAATTGCTTCTCTGCAATCAAAAAACATTTAACCTCAGAAACCAGTGAGATGATGAAAACCAGCTATACTTTCCATGCACAGGAAGCTAAGAAAATTACAAGGCCCAGGCAGTTTCCTTTCCTGAAGAAAGTTTAACTAATTTAATTGTCAACCATATTAGATATTATTTAATTAAAATTAACTTACATATTTTATGTCTCTAATCCTATATTACAAATTACAATGGAGGTACAAATTTTGAAAAGGCCTGAGGGCCACAAGAGGCATTGAAACCATAATACACACATTTCTGAATGGCTTTATGAACAAGCAAATGATGTTTTGCCTAAGGCACTCCAGTTAATCATTAGAACAGTCATTACTTTCACTAATACAACTAGGAGAGATTGAACAGTAATAAACTTAATAATTCATAATATACCATACTAACTAAGTACAGTATGTTTCAAACCTGCACCTGGCCTGAATTGATCAGCCATTATATTACATGGAGTGACTAAGTCAAGTTCTTTTCAACAATTTCAGTGCAGTTAACATTCACACTGAGGTTAGATTCTCTGGATGTTGAGGCCTCTGTTCTATTCCAATGTACACATGTTTGCATAGAAAAAAAGGATGTATAACAAATATGACACTTTACTACAGTTTCTACAGGTAGTTGCTCATTAGTCAACATGAATGGGGGAGTGCCACTGGAGTGAATTCATAGCTTTTATCTAACTCAAAGCAGACTCAATTTGCAAATGATTTCAATTAGTTTACTTTAACTTACTGAATCTTTTGGACCATCTAATACATGTTCCATATTGAGTTAGTCAACACAACCTTTTAAGAAGGATTGTCTTTGAAGGTTCATGGAGCGTCTGTCAAGGATTCCACCCTCTTCGTTGGCTATTTTATTCAAATTCACTATATTTATCCATGGCCTAATTTCTCCAAATAGCAAGCAGCCCAAGATAAAGAAAGATAATCAAAATTCAATAGTAATAGGAATGGCACTTTGACTTATATACTATTCCATAGTGCTTTTTGGCACTCTGAGCAGTTTTCAAATGTCACCATATTGCCTTCAACAATCTGGGTCCTCATCCCTCCACCTCACAAGGATGGAGGGATGAGTCAACCTTGAGCCAGTCAGGATTGAACTCCTGGCTGTGGGCAGAGTTAGCCTACAATACTGCATTATCACCCCTGCACCACCACTATCTATAACAAGGTAGCAAGACAGCAAGAAAGAAAAAGACGCACTTGGAAAAAATAGGTAACTCATTTTTAGTATATATTATAAAATTAGATTTGCCCCTATTTTCAAGTGAGTTTTAAAACAGTATGTTTCATTTCATCACTGTTGAGAAACTGTTTTTGTTCTTCTGATTTTTAGGTACATCTATGATTTATTTGTGATTTACCTTTCATGCTGTTCGCATCTTTAGCTTTTATCTCTTTGGCTTTCAACAACATTTCTGCTCACAAAGAATGCATTTTTCCTATATTTTCCTCATTTCAAATCTCTGAATATTCTCTCATGGGAAAAATTATTTTCAAAAAAATAAAGTTTACATCAAGGTACAGTAAAAGGTTTCTGAAATCTATGGTTATTTTTTTCTCTGTCATGTAGGGGAGAGTGGATAGAACTACCACATCAAATGATACTTTCATTTTGGCACATTAAAAACTCACCCATATTAAATATTCCTTAGCAATTGGTGTTCACCTGTATAGATGCTAGTTAGGATATACTTGTTAATTCCAGGTTGCTGGGCATCCACCTGCAATTTAATGGAAATGTTTGATGTGTGTGTCAGTGCACCTGCATTACAAAGATGCCCCAAATTCAGTCTTCTGCATGAAGCTCGTAGCATATATATTGTATCACTGTTAGTATTGGAATCATTATCTTATATAACATGAAATGTGCTCAGCTAAACATATCCCAGATTATCCTGATTGTTAGCTTGATCCTGTGCTGGCACTTAGCCTTACATAGTTTGTTACAGAAATGGAAGTAACATAAAATTAATCTGGAAACATGCTATTGAACATACATTATATTTTACAAAGCACAACAAATAACAAAGCCACATATTTACATATAGGGTAGGACAGCGATGGCTAACCTTTTGCATACAGCGTGCCCAAAGCATACGCGTGCCTGAACCCACAAAATCCAATGTGTGCCCGAATCCTGGAAATGCAATGCGTGTGCGGCCCCCATGCATGCACCCTCCCTGTGGGGGCCCTGCACATACTACGTGCATGCATCCCTCTTGAACATGCCCCTGCACATGTGCACGCTGCCCCCACACATGCCACACATGCACATGCGTGGCAGAGACCCAATGACCAGCTGGCCAGCGGGCAGTGCGCACATGCATGTGCGGCAGAGCAGAACTGGGGTGACAGCTTGCATGCCCACAGAGAGGGCACTGCATGCCACCTGTGGCACACGTGCCATAGGTTCACCATCATGGGGGTAGGATGTATATAAAGTCCTTTGAAGTTCTTCCCCTGTGTTCTGCCCTAAGCTTCCTGATTAAATAATACGACACAAATGGCGTCCCAAAACCTCTTTTATTTTAACGGCTGGTAATTATTTTCATTGCCAGCCGTAATAAGTCCCAAACAAATGATAACAAGTCCGACAACAGTCTTTCAGGGAAAAACAGATAAACACACAGTTTGTCTTCCTTGACAAACTGCCAAGAACCAATTAGCAGGAAACTTGGCAAGGCCAAACAGAAACAGAAACAGAGTCCGAGTTAGAATGACTAGAGCTAGAGTTGAATGAAGTTGCTTCCTGCAATGAACCCTCCTTTGTGCTCCACTTATATAGCCTATGGGAGGGGCCAATTATCTTCAAACTTTACTCTCGAGTAGTCCTTCTCCTCTGTTCTTGCCTTCTGGCAGCTCTGCCCAGCCTCCTCGCTGTCCGACTCTGCTGGTGGACCACAACACCCTGTAAATGTACCTTGTCCTTGAAGCATCTACTTCAGTTACATTTTCAGTTGAGATATGAGATGGAGACTGATTGATTAATCGATTGATTGAATACATTTTTATATCCACCCATCTGTTACGCATGGACAGCTACCAATTAAAAATAAAATGAATCCAGGATAAACAGCCAAAATAAAAAAAGAACATTGTCAAGAATATCCACAACTTCCCACAATCAAATGGAAAATATTAGAAATGATAGTGCCTTGTATTTGATAAATCTGCATCAAATTATAATGTGTTTTTTTTAAAAGAAAGTTACTCTGAATACTTTTATTGGTAGCTTATGTGTTTTAAGCCTCAGTAGATGGCAGACAGACAGTTTGGTGCAATCTAAGGCAGTGGTTACCAACCATGGTCCGCAGACCACTGGTGGTCCATGAGAAAATTTTGGTGGTCCGTGAGTGAACCCAGATGGAGAAGCTGCTCCGGGATGACCAATGGGCCAGTCCTGTGATTAGAGCTCTGGAATATGGGACCGGCCAGGCAGCTTGTGGTGGGGCTGGAAATCTTCACTGTAGAGGGTGGTACGTGCAATGTGCAAGGAGTAGCACAGCCCTCGTCGGCCGGAACAAGGTAATGGTGCTGTGGCAGCAAGAAGGGGTGGCGGCGCAGGCAGGCTGAAGCAATGGGTGTAGGCAACCATGGCTCTTTCGTCCCCCTGCTATGGCTCCTTTTTATTTTTTAAAAAATAAAAAGCTAAGCAGCAGTCACCAGAATCATCTTTATTTCTAAGCAAGTTTTTAGAAGTTCCACTAAAGCATTCTTTAAAATGGTTACACCCCAGTATTTATTTGGAAAAGTTCCCACCTCTTCATTATATATATATAAAAATAAACTGGATGCTGGGGGAATTATAGAGAACATCCTCACCTGTTTTCTTTCTGCCAAGTAATTATTTGTAAGTGTTCATGCTTGCAATAGCTGTAATTTTATAAATGACCATGACAATCAGGCATGGCAGCCTGTCATAGGTGGATCCATGAAAGTGGATCCATGAAACTTTCCAAATATGCTTGTTAGTTCCAAAATATTAGAAATATATGCACTCTAGCATCCTGGATATTTTTATGTTAATACTTTATATTGTACTTTAAATAATATTACCCCTTATTATAAGCCATCTTGAGAACTTTGTTAAAGGAAAAACAATGGATTCTGCATAATCCATAAGTATATAATAGTATTGCCCTAAGTATATAATAGGGCAAGGGGGAAAAAACCTGGTTCAAGTTAGTAAGATTTGCTGTGAGAACCAAGAAAATTAACTTGAGTGCTAAAGACTTATTTGCATACTCTATTCCTGGAAATAGTCACTAGAGGAAGTAAGATAATCAGAAATGCTATGAAGATCAGGAAAATTAAAATAATATACAAGATCATGAAAACTGATAATAAACTTCATAAAACAAGTAGAGCTTGAAGGAAATCAGAAAAGTTGTCCCAAAACATAGACCGGAGAGAAATGGAACCCAAAATTAGAAATAGATATAAAACCTATGGATCTGGAATAAAAGGGAAATGACCCAAGCACACACGTAGCTTCAAAGAGGAAGAGGAAGAAGAAAAGCAGAAATTTGGTTTGAAGACAATGGCTAGGAAAAAGAAATGAGACAAAACTTTAAGTTTTTCTTCTGGTAATCTTATCCTCTGGCATGCAGAGCAACATGCAGAGATGCAAAAGACATGGCTAGTTTGGCAGCTCAGTCAGTCTGGACATGAGAAGCTGGATGGGATTCACCAGGGAAAAAAATTTGTCATTGAATTGTGACTTTCAAAGCCAAGCAGGTTCAGATGAACCCAAATGAAGGAGGTCCAAGAGGGATCAAGAAGCCAAGAGGATAGTGAGATAAACTGATGCATGATATTTTTGTTACTGGGTTACTTATACATATTCTTCCCTTGTACATATTAGACATCCTTCATCTAATTTCATGCATTCCTTTGTCTAATTTCAAAATCCTTCTTCAAGCTATCAGTTCAGACGTTTGGCAAATGTGGCATGAATCAAGTTTCCTCATAATAAACAAATGAAAAATTGATTCTTCTCAAGAAAATTCTCTGCCTTAAAGAAATGGACTTTCAAAAAATTCTCATATGACTTGAGAATGTCAAAGAATAACTGAGAACAGCTCCTTATCTCAAGATGCAGCTGGTTTCCTATCTGAGATGCAAGAACTTGACAGGCCTCAAGAGAAAGCTACAAGTAGATTCTTAGAGCTGCTGGTTTGCGAAAGACAGAAATGGGCCAGATTTATTTCATTTCATTTTATTATTTTATTTGTTTTCTGTGGAACTGGAATCACTTAGACTGAGAAAAGATCTTTACCTATGAATTTCTTTTGACATTGTGTATTCCTATATGTTTGTTATTTATTTTATGAGTCCTTGAAACTTGACTTACCACACCGTTCGATTTATAATGCTGCTTGGGTTTATCTCATTATTCAAGTTGATTCAAATCTTAAACTGAAGCAGAACTCTGACCTTCATTAACAGGAACTAGAAATTTGAATCTTCAGACACACAATGAGAAACAGTGTTTTCTTTTCAATCTGTTTATAGACAAAGAGAACTTTCAAGAAAAAGGGAGGAGCATAATCAGAGCAGTCCCATGAAGTATATACATGCTTGGGAGACTTAGAGCCTCTTAATAATTTTCCCTTTAGTGTTCAGGAATGGAGGAAATGAGGTGCAAAACTCTCAATGGTTGGTTTCTTGTCATATATTGTTACAGTATAATACTTCATAACAATGGCAACTGCTATAAAGTTCCTATTGTGGCCAGGTTGAGTCCAGGGCAATTAGCAGCCGATCCCGAGGATTCGGAGGTAGTGAGGGTGCAGTACAGAAGACCGGTGTTCCTGGCACCAGAGATGGAGAGTGAAGAGGACGTGGGGTCAGAGGCTGGCGAACAATTACAACCTGATGCATCTCCTGAGATTAGTGACTCAGGAGAAGAGGAGGAGGCTCTTCTGGATGCCAGAGCACGCAGGTTCTCAAAGAGACATGAGTGGCTAATCAGGAGGAGGCTTCCTTGTGAGTAGTAATGCAGGGCTTGACCACGCCCTGAGAGTATTTAAGGGTCTGTCACGAGGGGCTTCATTGCAGAGAACAACCCCGTTCTGTGGTTTCAGCATTTTGCTCTTGTATCTGCATCTTGGATTATTAACAGTTAACATTTTGCCTGTGATTAATGAGAGCTTGGATTTCCGCCAAAACCTCCACAAGGTGAGATAAGATGCCTTAATTGCTCTTTCAACACAAGCTCTAGCCAGATAGTGGAAAGACTTTGTGAATGAATGATATTCTTTTCAACAAACTCAACTCTTGCTAAGAATTTATTTGCAGTAAAACAATATTATTTCCAATTTCTTCTTGTGCATCTTATTTTGGGGGCATACCCGTGGGGACAGAACAGTTTTCTTGCCCCAAAATGATTGAGTAGGGAGCACAGACTAGTAGTGAATGAGTTACAAACAGAGCATTTAACTATTCTGCTGCATTTATTACATTCAGAATCCTCTCAAGCTTCGCACATTTCATTCTGGACTTATGGCTCGCTTCAGACTCACCACCTAATTGTAATGTTGCCTCCAGTACCTAAACCCTGGAGGCAGCAAAGCCATTGTAAAAAAGAAAAAGAAAGACAAAAAAAACCAACCTAGATTTCTTTTAAAATGTTCCTAATCTGAAGATTGCAGCAGGCTAGAAATTATTTCTCAGCAGTCATCACCAAACCAGTGAGATTCATCATGAGCCATCATCAACAACAACAACAGCATTATTATCTCTTATTCATTAAACATGAAACTCAGTCAACTGAACATTTAGAAAAACATTACAAATACCATTGACTGGTGCTAATGGTTGATACGGGATGCTGCCAGCGTCCCTAGGTATCAACCAAATATCTTCTTAAAATATATGATGTTTCGAGTAGCACAGTTTTTTGCAGTTCTGCAGGTGTTATTGCAAAAAGCTGCAATTTCTTGATGTGTTTTGTGAAATTCTTGGACATGGTACCAAGTGCCCCGATGACAATGGGCATCACTGTTACATGTTTCATCCATAGCCGTGTAGTTTCGATGGCCAGGCTGCGATATTTTGTAATTTTTTCCAGTTCTTTTTCTTCGACTCTGGCATCTCCTGGTACAGCGATATCAATAAACTGTACTCTTCGGCCCTCGACAATTGTGATATCTGGTGTGCTGTCTTCCAAATGATGATCAGTCTGTATTTGAAAGTCCCACAAGATCTTCACCATCTCATTTTCGGTAACCTTTTACACTTTGTGCTCCCATGACTTTTTGGATACAGGTATGTCATATTTTTACAACTAGTGGACTAATTTAGCAACTCGATCATGTCTAGCTTTGTAATCAGTTTGCGCAATTTTGCTGCACTCACATATTAAATGTGAAAGTTTCAACTTTGTCGTTGCAAAGTTGGCAGTTTTGATTGTCTATTATTATTATTATTATTATTATCATCATCATCATCATCATCATCATCATCATCATCATCATCATCATCATCATCAAATCACTGTACATGTGGTCCTAAAGTTACAACCACAATTGAGTCCAACATTTATGTTGCTAAGTGAAACATTTGTTAACTGAGTTTAGCCCAGGAGTGGGCTGCTGGGGGTGCACAGGGATTCGGGAGAAACTTTAGCTAAGATTCTTTGCAGTTCGGAGAACCCCCAAATCCCACTGCAGTCTAAATTGCCTTATGATTGTCACAGATTTTCTTTTTTATGGTTGGCCCCACCCACCCCACTCCTCCCGTAAGTGCAGGGTGCGTGGGGACGCTCAAGGAGAGCAAAAAACGGGTCTACTGGAAGTTAGGGAAGGCCAGAAACGTTTCCATAAGCAATGGCCACAACACAGAGACACAGTTCTGATCAGACATTTTAAACACCCATGGTTGTTTGCTTGCAGATGTTTCATTATGAAAGTAGATAACCTCCTCAGTACTGTCATCTAAACATCTGCAAGCAAACAACCAAACCCCACAGTTCAACCCTGAACTACAGATATTCTTCTTTATTTAAATACTGTATGTGTGTCTTCTGTGATCATTTGAATTCCCCCCCCCCCCAAGGTTGATGCGTATCATATTTAAAATACAGTCTCTGGTGATAAATGTTGAAGGCACGATAAAACAGGGTATGCCCAGAAGCTCTTTTCCTGAGCAAGAAAATGATCTCAGACTTTCTATAATGTGACATTTATTCACCATCTCAAGGGAGGTGACAGTCTTAACACATACTCTTCAACATTCATGTAGGAAATGATTTATATTGGTAAAGATGAAGCCATAAAAAAGAAAATCTGTGACAATCGTAAGGCAATTTAGACTGCAATGCTATGGTTCATTGAGCTTGTTTCATATCTCATTGGGTATTTCATTTCCCCCTGTATGTCAGAGACAAAAGAGGGTGGGTCATGTGGCATCCAGAAGAGGTCATGTTTTCAGTGTATCCACTCTTGGTCTTGTTCCAATCTCTGCTAGTATGTCATCTATCCAAATCCTGAAGCAGCTATGATTATGTTGTTCTTGTTTTCAATGAGAATTGCTCAGTTTAAAGAAGGAGAGAGAAAGAGAGTCTCCACTTCTGCCTTGTATTAGATCATCTGCAAGGGCTACAAATGTCTTTGAAGCTCCAGCATTTGCACTCTGTTGCAAACTATTGCACTATTGTTACTAAAAGGTTACTAAGAAGATTGTAAAAATATTTTTACAACAAGGTTTTGGCTCCAGCAGATTGCCACAGGGCATTCTTTTACACATATACACTTTTGTTGTATTTTTAAATTTATTCTTTTTAAAAAACTTTTTTCACTTTGTACTACACTGTCTAAAGTTGTAACACTGAAGTTGTTAATAATAAAATTAATATATGCCACTGAACACAAGGAATTTATTGTAACTATCAATTATAAAACCTAGGCCTACAATTAATCTATAAAACTCAGCTGCTTCTATAATTTGATTGCAAAGTTTATACCAAGTTAAAAGATACGATACAATCTTTTGATACAAAAATCCAGGTGCACATCTCTTTTCAACATACAGTGGTACCTCGAGATACGAGTGCCCTAACATACGAGATATTTGAGATATGAGCTGTCGAGTGAGCAAAGTTTTGCTTTGAAATACGAGCAACATTTGAGATACGAGGAACGGCCGGCTGCACACGACCCACTCATTTCCGCAACATTCTGAAAGGGAGGAAGCCAGATTTGAATATCAAAGAGAATTTTCCCCCTTTAGCTTAGCCATCGTGGCGTCCTTAGGGCTCTTGGGGGGGGGAGGCAGAGAGAAAGGAAAGGAAGGAAGGAAAGGGAAAAAGAATGGACCTGAAAGGAAGAGAAAGGGGAGAAGAGAGGGGGGGAACTCTCTCTCTCTCTCTCTCTCTCTCACACACACACACACACACAGACCCCTAGCAGCCAGCCAGCCAGCCCAGCCAGCCAGCCTGGGGGCTGGAACAGATTAATGGCATTTCAATGAATTTCAATGGGGGAAATTGCTTTGAGATACGAGCAAATTGACATACGAGCAAGGTTACAGAACGGATTAAACTCGTATCTCGAGGTACCACTGTATATACTTTAGCCTGCTGCATAATAATGCAGCATCCAAAAAGGACAAATTTTGCAAAAAGATCTTGCTAATTCACAGAATGGTTCTACATTTTGAAAAATACATAAGATTCAACTTGCTCAGGCTGGAACCTCATTTATGGGCATAAAAATAGATAATGAATTAAAGGCAGATAATGTCTACATGTTATTTGATAATTTTATTCATTGTTTCATGTAATATCATTCTGTTGCTATAGTCTATTTTGAGCAGTAAATGAGCAGTAATCATATTATACCTTGAATTTTAAATACCTCTTTCAAATTTCATATTCCATTATTTATGATCAATGAACCATTGATGTATGTGCTTGCTTGCTTGCTTGAAGAAAGGGAATACATGTCATTAAAAATAAAAGCCAAGTAGAGGGTTTACTTTTGAAACTTCCTGCTATTCAAAAGAGAAATGCTATGCTTAATTTTGTAATCTTGTTCTAAAAAACAAGATTACAAAATGAATTATGTTCTTACGATGAATTCTCAACTTTAACCACTTATCATTTGCTTTTTCTGTTGTTTGAAATGTGCATCTTTATTTTACTTCAAAAATAACCACAGTTATTTTACATTTGGGCCATTTTAGGAAATAGCAATTCAGGTCAGAATCAAATAGTTATGATACTATCATTATAAAATTTAATTCTTGGTCCCATCAATTAAACAATTGGGATTCAGGAAGCAGATTTTGTCATGATTCCTGTCCTCTAGTACACTATCCCATGAGACTTCATTTGGCCCTCACCTTGGCCCTATTTAATGAGTCCTTAATAGCTGACTATATCCCCAAGCAGTTTGCTCTCTCAGCCTTGAATGTCTCGCTATCGGTTCCCCTGCCCAGCGCGGCCTCGAGAAAAAGCTAGTAATCAGCTGGGAAGCTGAGATCGGCTCTCCTGATAAGAGCCGTGGCCGTTCGGGAACGAGCGGAGACTTTTGAATGTAGAGCAGTTTGCTCTCTCTGCTTTGAATGTCTCGCTATCAGTTCCCCTGCCCAGCGCGGCCAGCAAAAAGTGCCAAAAAACAGCAGGGGAGCAGATTGACCAGCGGAGCCTCGCTCAGGCTTGTAAGGCAGAGATAAAAAATTAACGCAAGGCCAATTACTTGCCCAACACACCCTCAGGCCAGCGCTGACTGAATCGAGGCAATCAAGATAAGTAGGCAGTCACAGTCAGTCGGCAAATTGCTTGCCAGCCTCGTTCAGTGCCCCAGTTGGAACGGTGAGTTAAGGAAAAAGGAACCACCGTTTGTCCCCCAGAAAGTTAATTGGGGGACAATTCCCTCACCCTCCACAGCTGGAATTAATGACAAGGGCTGGGCCTTCAGCTGGAGGGATGAGCGACAGCTGGGCTTGCGCCCTAAACTGCCTTCAACCCAAGTGCTAGACAGAAAGTACTTGGGGGGCTCGATTAGGGCCAACTTACAATTCTTATTCCAGATAGCAATAGCAATAGCACTTAGACTTATATACCACTTCATAGTGCTTTACAGCCCTCTCTAAGCAGTTTACAGAGTTCAGCATATTGCCCCCAACAATCTGGGTCCTCATTTTACCGACCTCAGAAGGATGGAAGGCTGAGTCAACCTTGAGCCGGTGAGATTTGAACTGCTGAACTGCTGAACTGCAGTGCTGTACTTTAACCACTGTGCCACCTTGGCTCAGATGTTGTATAGATAAGATGATAGAAAAATAGAAGTCTCTAATGAAGAAAAGGCACATGTCCTTGGCTCAGGACTGAGTCAAAAGAGGGGGATCTGAGGCACCGAAGTGCTATTTATACTTTTTCCAGACTCAGTCCTGATTGGCTAGAGGGCAGTGTCAACCCATTCTTGGCAGATAGCTCCACCCACTATGGAGAATGGATGGTATATTCAAGTTGAATGTTTCATTTCCACTGATTGTTGTTTTTCTGGAAATCTTTTTTTTAAACTCTGCAGTCTGTGGTTTTGTTGCTTTTTTATTGTTGCATCCTTTATGCTGCCCAGAGTTGTAGATTTTGGGGTGACTTTTAAGTCAAATAAATAAATATCAAAGAATTATTACTCAAGGTACAGTGCTCATTTATTTGTTTGTTTGTTTGTTTGTTTGTTTATTTATTTATGAGACTTATATACCGCCTCAAAGTGCAAGCACTCTCTAAGCAGTTTACACCAGTAAGCAATGTATATTTATATTGCCCCCAACAATCTGGGTCCTCATTTTACCTACCTCGGAAGGATGGAAGGCTGAGTCAACCTTGAGCCGGTGAGATTTGAACAGCTGAACTGCTGATCACAGTCAGCTAAAGTGGCCTGCAGTACTGCACTCTAACTGCTGCGCCACCTCGGCTTAATAGTTCTCCTTTAGTCTTCTCCATGTGTGAGGAAGGTAGAAATGCTCCAGTACCATTTCTCTACTTTTAATTTCCCACTATTGATGTGGGAGTACTGAAGAACCTGTTGAGTCTCTTCGGAGAAGTTCTGCAGTAAAAGAACTAGAGATGCTAAGAAACAGCTTATTTTAGACATCCTGAGGGGAACCAAGGGATTCTGCCTTGGTCTTGAGGAAACCTGTTTGGGGATCTACAGAGTCCCCTGTTTCATTCTGAAAAGGAATTTATGTGTCATTTTTTAAAAGATGAATGAGAGGAGGCAGAGTAAAGAAGATTCACTAAGTATGAGAATAACCACACAGAAATGTATTTATTGGAAATGAGAGAACTAGTCACAAGTAGACTAATAAATTCCAACAGAAACTTGATCTGAATTTCAAAAATTCAGAGAAGAATCTAATAATGCTGATTTAGCAAACATACAAAGATTTGGAAGTTAAATTTGACTCTGATTTCAAAGTTAAATATGTCAATATAGCAACAATAGGGTAACATTAAAATATGCAAATGAAATATCAGAAATTATCTTCAGAAGAAATAATTTAAATGATAACAATAAGTCCCGGAGTCCTGACTACAAATAATGGAAATAAAATTATGTTTCAGTTCAGAGTTCTAAAGAATATCAGAAAATTTGGGGACAGATGATTTATAAAAATAGAAAAAACTAGATGAAGAATATCTAGTTAGAGCTGAAGATGAATTATTAATGTTCTAAGGAATTAAGACTGGGTATAAGAAGAAAGAAAGATCTTTCAGGCCATAATAATGAGTCATTCCTGATACTAGCTCCTGTACTAACTTTCCAGTGAGGTAAGTATGCTCACAGGAGAGCTGACTCGGTCATTAGTTGCTGCTATAGGTGATTCATCTTAACTTTAAAGGGCATCTATGGGAGGAAGGCAGGCAGCTTGATATTATTTGTTAGACAAGATGTTTATTTAAACTTCTTCCTGAGAATTCCTAATATCCATCAAAAAGTTAGGATTACCGGATATCCACATCTCATCTATGCATGGTCTGCTGGGAGAGAGGGGGACCAGTTGGGGGGGGAGGGGATCTCTGGTGTGAGGGGGGACGGGAGCATTAAGGTCATTACAGGGAGAGGTAGGTATGGCGGGAGCAGGGGGGTAGGCCGCTCTCGGGGAACGAGAACTCGCTGTCTCCAAGCGATTCCTTGTTCCGGCCCCTCTAGTTTGGTTCCATCTTGCTCAACCCGAGGTCCTGGTAATCAGGGATGTCAGGGCCCTGGGCTCAAGCTGCTGCTGTTGAATGCCAGGTCAATTGCCAACAAGGCCCCCCTTGTACGGGATTTAATCCTGGAAGAGGGGGCAGACCTGGCATGCATCACTGAGACCTGGCTAGGCCAGGAGGGGGGGGTTCCCCTCTCCGAGATGTGCCCGGACTGGTTCTTAGTGCAGCATCAGCCGCGACCCCAGGGAAGGGGTGGAGTGGCGATTATAGCTCGCCAGAACCTTAATCCTCGAAGGAGCCCTGCCCCGGAGATTGTTGGGTGTGAGACGCTCCTTCTGAAGTTGGACTTAGGGGTCCAGGTGGGCCTTTTGTTAGCGTACCTGCCTCCTAGCTACGTTACAAAGGCCCTGCCTGTTCTGCTCGAGGCGGTAGCAGGGCTGGCGATTGAGTTCCCCAGGCTGATGGTGCTGGGGGACTTTAATCTGCCATCGCCCGGTGAAACCTCGGAGGCAGTCCAGGAGTTCATGGCTTCCATGACAACCATGAACCTGACCCAAGTAGTTCAGGGTCCGACTCATGAGGGGGGCCACACGCTTGACCTTGTGTTTCTTTCGGGGCAGTGGAGAGATGATCTGAGGCTGAGGGGTTTAGTCACAGTACCCTTGTCGTGGTCAGATCATTTCCTTCTGAGGTTGGATTTCATGGCACCACTCCTCCACCGCAAGGAGGCGGGGCCGATTAAGTGGTTCCGCCCCAGGCGCCTAATGGAATCTGAAGGATTTCAGAGGGAACTTGGGGAAATACCTGACTCCCTGGTACACGATTCATCTGAGGCCCTAGTGGCTGCTTGGAATCAGGCGGCAACGGGAGCCTTAGATCGGATTGCGCCTTTGCGGCCTCTCCGTGGCAGCGGATCCCGGCGGGCCCCTTGGTTTACTGAGGAGCTCCGGGAGATGAAGCGCCAAAAGAGACGCCTAGAGCGACGATGGAGAACCAGTAAAGCTGAGTCTGACCGGACACTTTTAAGAACTTACATTAAGTCTTACTTAGTGGCGATAAAGGCGGCAAAATGCGCGTATTTTTCCGCTCTTATTGCGTCCGCCGACTCCCGCCCAGCCGCCCTGTTTAGGGTGACTCGCTCCCTCCTAGCCAAGGAGGGAGTTGAAGATCCCTTGCAGGGCAGAGCTGAGGAATTTTCTCAGTTTCTGGCGGATAAAGTCGTTCAGATTCGGACAGACCTGGACTCCATTTGGACAGGGCAAGCCGAGATGACAGGGGTGAGTCTTAGTCCTGTTATTTGGGACGAGTTTGAACCGGTCACTCCTGAGGATGTGGACAAGGCCATAGGAGCGATGAGCGCCTCCACCTGTTTATTGGACCCGTGCCCCTCCTGGCTGGTTTCTGCCAGCAGGGAGGTGACACGCGGCTGGCTCCAGGCGGTTGTGATCACTTCTTTGAGAGAGGGATCCATCCCACAGCCTTTAAAAGCTGCGGTGGTGAGGCCCCTCCTCAAGAAGCCTTCCCTGGACCCAGCGGATTTAAAGAACTTCCGTCCAGTCTCCAACTTACCCTTTTTGGGTAAAGTTGTTGAGAAGGTGGTGTCGCTCCAACTCCTGCGGCTATTGGAGGATACTGATTATCTGGATCCCTTTCAATCGGGTTTCAGGCGCGGCTACAGTACGGAGACTGCTTTGGTCGCGCTGATGGATGATCTCTGGCGAGCCCGGGATGGGGGTCATTCCTCCATCCTGGTGCTACTTGACCTCTCAGCGGCTTTCGATACCATTGACCATGGTATCCTTCTGCGTCGTCTTGGGGAGATGGGAGTGGGAGGCACTGTTTTACGGTGGTTCTCCTCCTACCTCTCTGACAGGACGCAGTCGGTGTTGACAGGAGGACAGAGGTTGGCCCCTAGGCCCCTGGTTTGCGGGGTGCCACAGGGCTCGGTCCTCTCGCCCATCCTGTTTAACATTTACATGAAACCGCTGGGTGAGATCATCCGACGACATGGGGTGAGGTATCAGCAGTATGCTGACGATACCCAGTTGTACATCTCCACCCCGTGTCAGTTCAGTGAAGCAGTTGATGTAATGTGCCGCTGCCTGGACGATGTGAGGGTCTGGATGGGAGTGAACAGACTCAGGCTCAACCCAGACAAGACTGAGTGGCTCTGGATATTGCCTCCCAAGGACTATGTCGACTGTCCCTCCTTGGTTCTCGGGGGAGAAAAATTGACTCCCTCAGAACAGGTTCGCAATTTGGGTGTCCTCCTAGACCCACAGCTAAAATTGGTGCAATATCTTTCAGCTGTGGCTAGGGGGACCTTTGCACAAATCCGTCTTGTGCACCAATTGCGACCTTACTTGGAGAGGGAGGCCTTGCTCAGTCACTCATGCCCTTGTCACCTCACGGCTAGACTACTGTAACGCGCTCTACATGGGGCTACCCTTGAAGAGCATCCGGAGACTCCAACTGGTACAGAATGCAGCTGCGCGAGCGGTAGTGGGTGTGCCGAGATACACCCACGTAACACCTCTCCTTCGCCAGCTGCATTGGCTACCAATTAGTCTCCGGTCGCAATTCAAGGTGTTGGTCGTTACCTTTAAAGCCCTACATGGCTCAGGGCCAGGTTACCTGTGGGACCGCATCCTACCACATACCTCCCTAAGACCGGTTAGGTCCCACAGAGAGGGCCTTCTCCGGGTCCCGTCAGCTAAACAATGTCGATTGGCGGGGCCGCGGGGGAGGGCCTTCTCTGTGGGAGCCCCGTCCCTCTGGAACCAACTTCCACCAGAGATCCGGACCATCCCCACCCTGCTGGCCTTCCGTAAAGCCTTAAAAACATGGCTCTTCCGGCAGATGGGGTGAATAGGACAACTAGATTCCCCCTGAATGTTGCTCTTACAATGTTTTTTTTAATTATATTTATAATGTATATTATGACTATTGTTTTTAAAATTGTACGCTTCTTATTTATGTTGTACGCCGCCCTGAGTCCCACGGGATTGGGCGGCCTATAAGAGCGTTTAATAAATAAATAAAATAAATAAATAAATCTACCATCCACATCTCATCTACCAACTTCTCCATCTGCCAGGCAGTTTTAAAATCAAGTACAAGCTTGTACTTTACAATCAAGTGCAAGCTTGTACATCTTCTCCACTCCTTAGGCCCTGGCACGATTTTTGCAAAATTGGATATGGCCCAGGCCTATCAGCAGCTCCCTGTGGATGAAGTCACTGCTTCTGCTCAAACAGTAGTATCCCACAGGGGTGCTTTTAAATGCCGATGCCTCCAGTTTGGCATAGGTGTGGCTCCAGGTATTTTTCAGAGCCTCATGGAGCACCTCCTGCACGGCATCCAGGGTGTCATCCCTTACTTTGATGACATCCTGATATCGGCCACCTCTCACACTCAGCTCCTTGATCGCCTGCAGCTGGTACTCACTAGACAGCAACAGGCAGGCCTCAAACTTAAATGATCAAAGTGCCAGACTGGAGTACCTAAGGTAGAATTTTTGGGGATTTTGGTTGACGCCCAGGGCATTCACCCCACAATCTCCAAGGTGGAAGCTATAAAAAGAGCCCCCACTCCCACATGCAAGGCAGAGTTACAGGCCTTCTTGGGCCTTTTAAACTTTTACAGTGTATTTCTCCCTCATAAAGCCTCTGTAGCCGAACCTCTCCACAGGTTGCTAGATAACAAGGCTCCTTGGGTGTGGGGCAAGGCCCAATCTGGTGCATTCGCAGCTGTCAAGGACCTGCTTACCTCAGATGCTGTCCTTGTGCAGTATCATGAGAACCTCCCCCTGGTCGTGGCCAGTGACGCTTCTCCCTATGGTATTGGCGCTGTTCTCAGCCATAGGTTTCCCAATGGGCTGGAGGCGCCTATTGTTTTTTTTTTCTAGTTTTTTCTACTTTCCTCCACCGAACGTAATTACAGCCAGTTAGATAAGGAGGCCCTAGCTGCTGTCGCTGCTGTAAAGCGATTCCATGATTATGTTTATGGCTGTTTTTCTTCAACTCATTACATATCACAAACCCCTTCTGGGTATCTTGGCAGACAAACACCCCAAATTCTGTCCCCTCATATGTCCCACTGGTCATCTTTTCTGTCAGCTTATAATTACCAGTTGGTTTATAGCCCTGGGAGGGAAATACCTAATGCGGATGGTCTCAGTAGGTGCCCGCTTCCTCAATCAGTCTAAGACCCGGCCCCTGCCTCCTCAGTTTTGCTAATTGAGGAGACCACCATGCCCTTGACTGCAGCTGATATAGCCTTCCACTCCTCCAAAGATCGGATTATTTCACAAGTCCTCGACTGGGTACACAGGGAGTGGCCAAGGGAACAGCTCTCAGAGGCCTTTGGGCCATTCAAGCTGAGGCAACATGACCTGTCTGTATTGAGGGGGTGTTTGTTGTGGGGTAGCCGGGTAGTGGTCCCACCAGCCTTAAGGACTGCAGTACACAGTCTACACGAGGGACACCAGGGGTTGCCAGGATGAAGTTGTTGGGCCGCAATTACGTCTGGTGGCCTAAGCTGGACACTGCCATTGCTGAATGGGTTGGGTCTTGTCAAAGTGCCAACAGTCCAGGCCAGTCCTCCCCGAAGCACCTTCCAGGGAATGGGAACTTCCCAGAGGCCCGTGGTCAAGAATCCACACTGACCTGGCAGATCCAATGCAAGGGCAGACATTTTCAGTGGTAGTAGATGCTTTTTCAAAGTGGGTGGAGTTAGCCCTCATGCCATCCACTACCGCTGAGGCTATCAGCAGGGTCTTAACACAGGTTATTTACTACCCATGGGCTCCCTGACGTTGTAGTCTCAGACAATAGCCTGTTTACCTCTGCCTCATTCCAGGTATTTTTGGCTGGGTTAGGCATCCGCCATGTGCAGGTTGCCCCTTTTCACCCTTCTAGCAATGGTTTGTCTGAAAGAGCTGTGAGGTCAGCCAAGGAGGCATTGTCCAGATTAGGGCCAGAGAACTGGCAAGAGAACATAAATAAATATCTTATGGCCCAGCACACTACTCCAAGCCCAGTCTCCAACCGCAGCCCAGCAGAGTTACTCATGGGCTGCTGCCTCAGAACCACATTGGACAGGCTACACCCTAATTATGTGCCTGACACCCCAATAGACTTGACCTTTTCTGTGGGGGATTCAGTCTATGCCAGAAATTATGATGGCGAGCCCCGTTGGCTACCAGCACAGGTTCTTGCAGCAACAGGCCCTATTCATACAGAGTAGGACTGGAGGACAGGAGGCTATGGCGGAGTCACGTTGACCAGCTTAGCGGATGACCCTTTGCTTCCACACCAGTCCCTGCTGCCACCAGGCCAAACATAGAGGCCGTGGACCGCCTACCGACCGCTCCTGCCGATGATCCCCCTGATGTCCCCACAGACTATACAATCCTGGCGCCCGACTCACCTGCCTCCGTAAATCTTCCTCGAGTCCAGGATTCCTGACGAAGCACCCCCATCGCCAGTTGCAGATCCAGAGGCTCCTGACCTGACCGTGCCTATAGAGCCGCAGTGTTCGACGAGACAGCGCAGATGCCCAGTGTATCTCCAACATGCGCATGCGCCATCCGGGAGGGGAGGGGTGCTGCATCTCCACACTCGAAATCTACCTAGCAACTAAGAGCTATTTTCCTATTAGCTGTCCGTTGACAGCTCAGCCGGCGGGAAAATTACAGCCCCGTTATTGACTACCAGTTTTGACAGCCACCATATAAATAGCAGCCTGACAGAGGCTTGCCTGTGCCGGTTACTGTGTTGTCCTGTTGACAGCTGTTCTAATAAAGGGGTTCCATTCTAATCACCATCTTGCCTCAGTTACTGACCATGTCGTTCTACCCAAGCTAGAACAATTATTTTTTTAGTATCTTTTCTTGAACAACTTTTGTCTGTAGTGGAGTAAATCCTAATCTCAAGTTAACAAACTGGCTTTGTTACTTTAATTAGCTGATTAGTAATCTGAAATAGCTTGGGAAGCTGCCTGAAATTGACAATACCTTAATCAGTTATATACTCAACATGCCAGCATTTGCCAACATCCAACCACTGTTCTTAAAAACAAGGCCAAGTTCTCATGCAATTTTTAGAGGCTGCAGAGACCATGTAAGAATATAGTGTGCTCTCGTGCAACCTTTGGAGCCTCTGAAAATCATGTAAGAAAGGAGAATGCTTTCATGCAATTTTCAGAGGATGTGGAAAAGCATGCTTTAAAAATGAAGGCTTTAGGAGTGGGGAGGAAATGGGGATTTTGCAGTAACCTTCCCCTGGAGTGGGGTAGGAATGGAGATTTTGCAGTATCCTTCCCCTGCCACGCCCACCAAGCCACGCCCACAGAACCAGTAAGGAAAAATTTTGAATTTCACCCCTGGGAATGACACAAGGCAGGCTTTTGATGGCAGCAGTAGCGTTATGGCTGAAGTCAAGGCCCAGGCCTCTACTTCAGGCCAGCACTGGCATTGCTGTTAAATGTGGATGTTCAGGGTGGTCCAAATGGGAGGAAGATAGAGAATTGTTTCTCTTTTGTTTGGGTGTGTATGTGAGAGAGAAAGAGACATAGCAGATGTTAGGCATTTTTCAATTTTTGGACAGGCCAAGCCCCAAAGGTTCACCTTTACTGCTCTAGCACATGTGATTGAAAAACCTCCACTGCCACCCCATTTCTCCTCATTTCCAATTATCGGTGTTCTTCTTTGCTTGGTATTTGCTTGGTACTTTGCTTGGTATTCTGGTTATCCTAGCCTGATAACCTTGTCTTTAATTTATGGAGAAATTGTGCCTTCAGGATCTGGCCATTTTTGTGTTCTATTTAATTGGCACGTTATGCGTAAAACTGAAATCTTAATTTAAGTGCAATAAAGGAGCAAGAGGGTTTGCTATCATTTTGATCGACTTCATTGTCTGTGAAGGCCATGAATTTTGGATATCCTTGACTGTTTATCTTTAGCCATTGTACTGTAAGAGTTAATCAGTTAATGTGAGTACCTTGCTACATATCAAATGCAGTATTTTGTTCAGAAATTGGAAAGGTTGCCCTATAATCTAGGGCAGGGGTCAGCAACCTTAAACACTCAAAGAGCCATTTGCACCCGTTTCCCACAGAAAAGAAAACACTGGGAGCCACAAACCCTTCCTGTGCCTGACAATTTCTTGAGCGGCCACAAAACTAGCATATATAGTTGAATTAAACGTTCTGTTTTCTTCCAAAACTTTTCTTTTCTTGGATTTATCCATGGTTGGCCTACCGGGAGTCGAAAAGCTCAATAAATCGCGTGCCGGCGGGTGTGACATGTTGGCTGATGTGATGCCTATTTTGAGCAATAGGGAGCCGCAGCAGAGGGATGAAAGAGCCATATGCGGCTCCAGAGCCACGGGTTGCTGACTCCTGATCTATGGCCTGCAAATATCTACTCTGTATTTGGCTCAACCTTCACTTTTCCAGCAATTTCTTGGCTTCTGACTTCCTTTTCAATAAGGTTTTTTCCTTCTGGAAAGCCAGAATTCAGAATGAACTATTTCAGCAGCACCTGGGAATGGGAGTATATGACATAGTCCTCCAAGTAAAGCAGGATAAATTAGATAATCAATAACGACAGGTCAGGAACAGGAAACCTTTCATATTAGCAAATTACCTATCCAACATTATTTGCCTCATCCACTATAGCAGGCTGCTATACATCACTGCATGCTGGCTAGGAAATTCTGAGAATTGAAGTCCACAGGACTTTGGCTTTGGCTTAAATAAAGTTAAGAAACACTGCATTTATAGAGATTTTTCCTTAGCTGTTTTAATCTCTTACCCGCTGGGATGCTGGAGAGAAGGTGTGCCCCTTTCACACAGTGAAGCTGAACCTATGATCTGGAGAAACCTGAGAGCATGCCCATGTGTTTTTCCCATTACCTTCCTACAATAACTTGCATCCTCTCCTCTTAACACTGTATGCTAGTAGAAGTTCCACTGTTCTAGGAATGATCTCAAATACTTTGATCTATCAGATGGAAATCCTAATAATTCCAGAAGACTCACATTTTTAACTGCCATTGCTCTATACAATAAAATACTTTCCTAGTGTTGGAACCTCACAAATATGCACAAAAATACCTTCACGCTGTTTTATGTTTCTGTATTTCCTATTATATCTCCCTTGTCACTGTTCTGTCATCTATCTGTCATCTATCTGTCATCTATCTATTTATCTATCTATCTATCTATCTATCTATCTATCTATCTATCTATCTATCTATCTATCTATCTATCTATCTATCTACTATCTATCTACCTATCTATCTCAGTGGTGGGTTATAAAATATTTTGCCACCGGTTCGCATGTGCAGAAGCGTCCTGGGCGGGTGGGCAGAGCCTCCTGCCACTGGCGCTACCAGTTTTAAAAACCAATCCGAACCGGGAGCAACCCACCGCTGATCTATCTCCATATTTATCTATGTACCTATCATCTATTTATCATTGAACACACAGTAGTATATATACTAATCATAAAGATATTGACACATACATACACACACAGTTTAATATCTCTGTTTATTCACAAATTAGTTTTATAATTTAGTCAGGTGGTTTGACACATCCGGTATTTTTTACTATTTATAGTGTCTGAAATAGTAAATATCCGAAGAATTTTATTTACTTTTCTAATCTGTTAGAAAAATGTTCTAATTAGTCATTACTCTTTCAACTACAAAGAGAAGTAAATAGTTTTTTCTTGTCACAGAATTTATTCAAAAATAGATATGTGCTGAATTAGATAGCAATTCACGAGTATCTAAACTAAAAGACTGGATTTCACAGCATTTACATATATAGACCATAACCTGATAATTGTAAAATTGCACAGACAAATCACTGGTTCAAAAAGATGGAGCCTTAATGGCACATTATACTACAAGAATATGTTAAATTGAAGTGCCAATCTGAGTTTAAAAGCTTCTTCCAAAGTAATTCAACTTCAGATGCTTCTTTATTCACATTATGGGAATCTAATAAAGTATTTATAAGAGGATTTTTATTTTCTTGTCACTGAACAGAAAGAAAACCTCACAAAAGCAGAAAAGTGTACTGTTGAATGATTTGAAGAAATTACAATCAAGACACAAGGAAAATCCAATCTTGGGTACAGAACAAAAGATTTGTAATCAATTATATATTTTAGAGGGAAATGAGACTTAAAAGAAAATGAATGTTCAGCAAAGGTATTTCAAGCAAGATAACAAAATAAATTGTGTTATCAACTGAAAAAAGAATAAAATAAAAGAACTATCACATTAGTTTGACATTTGCTACATACTATTCAAATCTATGGACAGCAAATGGGAAGTCTGGAGAAGATTACACAATATTTGGATATAACACAGCTTAAAAATGTACAAATCAGCAAAAAGAATCTCTTAACAATCCAACAAAAACAAGAAAGGAAGTAAAACTGAGTAAAGGAACATATATTTTGAATGTAACTGATAACGTCAATTGGGGGAGAAATCAAGAAAACAGTCATGAATTTTTCTTCATGCAAAGAAAGCTTTTGATAATTTGGAATAGTCTTTTACACTCAAACCTCTAAAAACATCAATTACAGATCCTATTTTCTCTCATGGATATAGAATAATTACAATGAACAAGATGTCACAATAGCTGTATTCGGATTTCAGTTACAAACATCATTATAAAAGGACGATACAAGGTTGACACACCTCTTCTATTTTTATTGGTGTTATAACATCTGAGAAGGTATAGCAACAGAGTAGAATGTCAGGAATCAAAAAAATCAAGATCATAAACAAAAATTGAATACTAAAAGTATGGTACTTGTAGTTACTCATCTAAAATATTCCTTAGAATCAATAATAGAAGCCCTATAATGGTATAATTTGGAATTTGGATATTGTATTAATAAAACATGCTATCTGCTTAATAATGTATGTATTTCAGAATGAATTATATCTCCCTATGGTTCCATTACTTGCATGGAAGAGGCAGATCTGCCCAATGGGACAATGCAGAGATATCGGAATTAATGAAGAGAGAGAAAAACAAAAGTTGTCTTATCATAAGACTATATTAAGTAATCTACTTAATATAGGGATAAATATAGGAGAATATTAAATCCAAATGAAGATACTAAGAATACTAAAATATGTCATCAATGGGCAAACACTAACTTGTTTAGATTGCTAGATTTTATTGTTAATCAAAGATACATCCCAAATTTCTTACTAGAGAGGGCTCCTCTATACTTAATTGTTCTAGAAGCTTAAAATAAACAGTGCAACACTAAATAAATTATACTGACAAGGGGGAGCTTGACTGAATTTGAAAAGGTTATAACATAATACTGAATATTTCCTAGGTATCTATTACTAATGATGTGTGTTTCAGAACTGTACAAGTCAAAGATTATATTACTAATATTACATATTAAGTCGAAGTGATTGTAGATAGCGCAAGGCATACAGGATTTTCACTATAACAGCCTTTATTTGTAACGGAACATCTCTGAACAGCAACTGCAACTGTAACTCGTAACTGTAACTTAGAACTCAAAATAACTGTTTGCCAGCCGGCTTTTATACCCAGCTGTCAAACTGAACAACCAATCACACTCTTGTTTCTTTCGCTCATGATTGGCCCTCTAGTGGCCAATCAGCACATAACACTCCTTGCCGCTAAGATGGGCACATTCGTACTCCTTTAAGTATGCAGGCATTCGCCGGATTCTCCCAGATTTCCTGGTCTCTATTTGGGATTCCCCTGGCTCTGAAGCTTTACTGGCTTCATCCGTATTAGGTACGTTTTCATTTCCTCCTTGTTCATTTGGCCTCTGCCGTATGTTAGATCCATCTGCTCCATGCTACCTGGTTCCAGGACTTGTTCCTGAATTGGTCGCCCATTCCCCCAGATTCTCACAATCTTCACTGCCCTACGCTATGAGACCTTCAGTTTCATTCCTGACTCCTTTTTTCCCAGTACACCTGCTCCTTAACTGATCTAAATGTTGGC
This sequence comes from Diadophis punctatus similis, assembly GCA_023053685.1. Lineage (NCBI taxonomy): Eukaryota > Metazoa > Chordata > Lepidosauria > Squamata > Dipsadidae > Diadophis > Diadophis punctatus. The sequence continues at coordinate 26,133,425 of JALIGW010000007.1, read as the reverse complement.
GCCATATTCTACCATCGTTTAATTCTACAATATATGAACAGGACCTCTTTGTCCCTTAATTGTACCTGGAACCCATAGAGGCTGACCCGCATAATTCCTTGCATACACCCCACAACCCTGAGAAAACTCTTTAAGGGCTCTAGCGGAGTCTAAAGGCTTTTCAGGCATATATTGTGGGTGCAACCTATCTAACATGTTTTGGAAACTCCTTCCCATTAATAGCTCTGCAGGGCTTTTATTTGTGGCTACACACGGTGTAGTGTGTTGGGCCAAAAGTAATTCTGCTAATTTTAACTGCCAATCTCCTTGTCCCAGCTTGGCTAAACTCTCCTTCATCGTTCTCATCATTCATTCAACCATTCCGTTGCTGGCTGGATGCCATGGAGCTGTGAATCCGTGAAGGATGCCAAGGCTGGCTAAATACCCCTCGAAGGCTGCTGATGGTAACTGCAGTCCATTATCAGATATTAACACATCAGGATAACCATGGGTCGCAAATATTAAAGATAGGCTGCAAATTAGGGCGTCCGCTGTGGTGGATGGCATCACGCACACCTCCAACCACTTCGAAAACGCATCCACCACAACTAAGAACATTCTACCCAAGAATGGCCCCATGAAGTCTACATGAATGTGGGACCACGGGCTGGCTGGGGTTTCCCATACCCTTGGAGGGGATTTGGGATTTACGGCTCTGGCGGCTTGGCAGGGAGAACATGCAGACACTCACTCCTCTATTTCAGCAACGATTCCCGGTCACCAAATATAGCTACGGGCAAGTGCCTTCATGTGCACTATTCCCGGGTGCCCATAGTGCAAGGTGTTCAATACCTGCCTTCTCAATGGAGGGGGAATGACCACTCTCTCCCCCTACAATATACAACCACGTGATACAGATAATTCAAGCTGCCGTGACTTAAACAGTAGGTAGTCCGTGGGCAGCTTATCTAAAGGCCAGCTGCGTAATATCCACATTATAACTCGCGATAGCATTGTCCTTAGAAGTTTCATGGGCGATGTCCAGTGCAGTCAGCGGAAGTTGGAGATCTTCAATCAGGAACATAGATGATGCAGGAGCCAGGTCCTCTAATATCGTTGGTAATGGACATCTGCTCAACACGTCGGCATGTGCCATGTGTCGCCCTGGTCGATGATTCAGTAGATATTCATAGTTTGCTTAAAAAACAGTCCAACGCATCATGCGTGGTGAAAGGATTTGTGGTGTCTGATGGTCACCGGCCAAAAGCCCCAACAGTGGCTTATGATCGGTGACTAACTCAAATCTTCGACCATACACATAATGGTGAAATCTGCAGACTCCCGCCACTAATGCCAATGCCTCCTTATCAATTTGACTATACTGTCTTTCAGCCTTAGCTAAAGTGCAGGAAAAGAAAGCAATTGGAACTTCTGCCCCATTAGGAAGTTTATGGCTCAATACTGCACCAACTCTAAAAGGCAAAGCATCGCAGGCTAATATTAAAGGAAGATGCTCGCAGTATTAAGCCAGGATGGTATTGGAGACAAGGAACTGCTTGACAGCTTCAAAAGCGGCAGCTTCTGGCTTGCCCCACCTCCATGGAGTGTGATTGTCCAAAAGATGATGAAGTGGTTCAGCCACCATAGCCTTATGGGGTAAAAACATTGCATAAAAATTTAGAAGCCCCAGAAATGCTTGAAGATCAGTATGATTTGCAGGAGGTGGGACGTCTAATATTGCTTAGTTTTAGATGGGGTTTGGTGAATTCCCTGAGTCAATTAAAAATCTGAGGAATTCTACTCTAGGAACCTCAATTACACATTTTTCCCATTTTACTCTTAACCCCACTTCTTGGAATTTGGTCAACACAGCTCTAACTCGAGACAATAGTTCAGGCCAAGACAATGCAGAAACTAACACATCGTCGAAGTACGGCACCCTACCTGGCAACCCATGCAGTAATCTCTCCATGAGACTTTGAAATATTCCTGGTACTATACTGATACCGAACTGCAGACGTCTGCAGCGGAATGCTCTGCGGTGTGTGATTATTGTTTGAGCCTCAACAGCTGCCTCATCGACTGGCAGCTGCTGATAAGCTTGCAATAAATCTAATTTTGCAAAGGTAGTTCCTCTTCCCATTGAATGAAGTAAATGGTGAACTATAGGAACTGGGTAAGCATGCGCAAGTGTGCGATTGACTGTACATTTGTAATCCACACACAGACGAATACTGCCATCTGGTTTTATTGGTGTTACAATGGGAGTCTCCCACCTAGACTGGTCTACCAGTTCAAGGACCCCCTGCGCTAATAGTTTGTCAATCTCAGCATCTACTTTTGCCTTTAAGGCAAATGGCACACGCCTAGGTTTCAACCTGATTGGCGCTACTGCAGGATTCAAGTTAAAAGAAACGGGGGTTCCCTTATATGTTGCTAGCTTACCATCAAAAACAGTTGGGAATTCCACAGCTAAAGTTGCGATGTCTTCCTTCCCCATAACTGAATTAATTCCTCCCACAGTCAACCGCAGGGCGTCAAACCAATCAAGTCCCAAAAGGCTCATTAGGGGTTTTTCTACAATTAGCAAAAGCAGCCACCCTTTGTAGTTCTTGTATTGAATCGTAAATAGTCCTCTTCCGATTATCAGTATACGACCTCCCTGGTAGTCACGTAATGTTATGGCACTATACTGCAATCTCCGCTTTGACAATTGGGGAACCAAACGCTTGATGGTGCTCCATGACACCAGGGATACTGCAGATCCTGTGTCAACTTCCATCGGGCATTTTTTTCCTCCTACCACAATGGTGATTTTAATCTTCTCTACTGGGCTACAGTTTGTCTGGCCTATTATTGATGCATGGGCATCCCCATAACGATAAATTGCGAAACAACTGTCCTTCTGACCGAAAGAGCCCAGCAGAGGCCATTTAGGTGAGTTTCCAGCTGCTTTACTCACCTGCCATTGCGATCCTCTTCTCCCCCTACAGGCACAAGCTATATGTCCTTTTCTGCTGCAACGGCTGCAGATTGCATCTTTAAATTGACAGTTAGCCCTCGTGTGAGGTCCTCCACACCCAAAACATGATGCGCCTGTTAATGTTCTTCCCTTTTGGCTGTTACTTCTCGAACTGTCATTTAAATGGCAGACTTCGTCCTCCGCTTGAGATTCGATATGGGGGGGTCAGGCGATGTCTCCACCACATTTGTTCTGTTCTGCCCTGACATGCCGGGCACCCCATCCATCTCTGCCAATGACTGAAATGACATCTCAGCCGCCCTTGCTTCATCTAAGGCCACTTGGAAAGTGAGTCCATGCATGGCCAGAAGCTGGCGCTTCAGGTGGCTCTCTCTGACACTAAAAACTAATCTGTCTAATAAATAATCTTCAAGGTTAAAAAAACTCACAGTAGAGAGCAGCCCTTCTTAATGCAGCAATATATTGATTTATAGTTTTGCCTTCTCCCTGATAGAAGGCATACCATCTTGCACAACAGGAAGGGGGAGGTGCATAATGGTCCTTTAGCTTTTCTAGTAATTCCTCCCAAGTGACTGTATGAATAGACTTCGGTGCGAAGAGAGCTTGAGCGGTCTATAACATTTCTGTGACGCAAAACCCGAGGAAGTAAGCCCTCTTCCTGTCACCCGATAGTTCAGTATATGCATTTGCAACCAAGAAGCACTCAAATCTGGCTACATAAGACTCCCATGTTTCGCTGGGGTGGTTAAACGGAGCAAACATGTGCTGAGTGGCCATTCTGTTTTCCTTGTATTTAATCTTACAAAATTCAGCACGTCAGGATTCATCGCCAGTATTACATATTAAGTCAAAGTGATTATAGACAGCGCAAGGCACACGGGATTTTCACTATAACAGCCTTTATTTGTAACGGAACATCTCTGAACAGCAACTGCAACTGTAACTCGTAACTGTAACTTAGAACTCAAAATAACTGTCTGCCAGCTGGTTTTTATACCCGGCTGTCAAACTGAACAACCAATCACACTCTTTCTTCTTTCGCTTGTGATCAGCCCTCTAGTGGCCAACCGGCATATTACAACTAAGCAGATACAGAATTTGTATAGAGTCACAGAGATGCAGCAGTAGGAGTTTCAGTGGGAGAATAATATTGAACTGACTTCAAAAGTAAGTTTAGAATTCATTTTGTTGTTCTTCTTTAGACTTTTCCCAAAGTCTAACATCTTTTTTATAATGTGGTGACCAAAAGATCATTTCCTCCTGAGGTTGGATTTTATGGCACAACTCCTCCACCGCAAGGAGGCGGGATCGATTAAGTGGTTCCGCCCCAGGTGCCTAATGGAATCCGAAGGATTTCAGAGGGAACTTGGGGAAATACCTGAATCCCTAGTACACAATTCATCTGAGGACCTAGTGGCTGCCTGGAACCGGGCAGCGACGGGGGCCTTAGATCGGATTGCGCCTTTGCAGCCTCTCCGTGGCAGCGGATCCAGGAGGGCTCCTTGGTTTACTGAGGAACTCCGGGAGATGAAGCGCCTAAAGAGACGCCTAGAGCGACGATGGAGGGCTAGTAAAGCTGAATCTGATCGGACACTTTTAAGAACTTGCATTAAGTCTTACTTAGTGGCAATACGGGTGGCAAAATGCGTGTATTTTTCCGCCCGTATTGCGTCTGCCGACTCCCGCCCAGCCGCCCTGTTTAGGGTAACGCGCTCCCTGCTTGAGGAATTTTCTCAGTTCCTGGCGGATAAAATCACTCAGATTCGGACAGACCTGGACTCCATTTGGACAGAGCAGGCCGAGATGACAGGGGCGAGTCTTAGTCCTGTCATTTGGGAGGAGTTTGAGCCTATCACTCCTGAGGATGTGGACAAGGCCATAGGAGCGATGAGCGCCTCCACTTGTTTATTGGACCCGTGTCCCTCCTGGCTGGTTTCGGCTAGCAGGGAGGTGACATGCGGCTGGCTCCAGGCGGTTGTGATCGCATCTCTGAGAGAGGGGTCCATCCCGCAGCCCTTAAAAGCAGTGGTGGTGAGGCCCCTCCTCAAGGAGCCTTCCCTGGACCCAGCGGATTTAAAGAACTTCCGTCCAGTCTCCAACTTACCCTTCGTGGGTAAAGTTGTCGAGAAAGTGGTGTCGCTCCAACTCCTGCGGTTATTGGAGGAAACGGATTAGATGGATCCCTTTCAATCGGGTTTCAGGCGCGGCTACAGTACAGAGACTGCTTTGGTCGCTCTGATGGATGATCTCTGGTGAGCCCGAGATGGAGGTCATTCCTCCATCTTGGTGTTACTTGACCTCTCAGCGGCTTTCGATACTATCGACCATGGTATCCTTCTGCATCGTCTCGGGGAGATGGGAGTGGGGGGCACCGTCCTTCGGTGGTTCTCCTCCTTTCTCTCCGACAGGACGCAGTCGGTGTTGACAGGAGGGCAGAGGTCAGCCCCTAGGCCCCTGCTTTGCGGGGTGCCACAGGGCTCGGTCCTCTCACCCATCCTGTTCAACATTTACATGAAACCGTTGGGTGAGATCATCCGACGACATGGGGTGAGGTATCAACAATATGCTGACGATACCCAGTTGTACATCTCCACTCCGTGTCAGTTCAGTGAAGCAGTTAATGTAATGTGCCGCTGCCTGGATGATGTAAGGGTCTGGATGGGAGTGAATAGACTCAGGCTCAACCCAGACAAGACTGAGTGGCTTTGGATATTGCCTCCCAAGGATTATGTCGACTGTCCCTCCTTGGTTCTCGGGGGAGAAAAATTGACTCCCTCAGAACGGGTCCGCAATTTGGGTGTCCTCCTAGATCCACAGCTTAAATTGGAGCAACATCTTTCAGCTATGGCTAGGGGCACCTTTGCACAGGTACGTCTTGTGCACCAATTGCGACCCTACTTGGAGAGGGAGGCTTTGCTCACAGTCACTCATGCCCTTGTCACCTCACGGCTTGACTACTGTAACGGGCTCTACATGGGGCTACCCTCGAAGAGCATCCGGAGACTACAATTGGTACAGAATGCAGCTGCGCAAGCTGTGGTGGGTGTACCGAGATACACCCACGTAACACCTATCCTCCGCCAGCTGCATTGGCTGCCCATTGGTCTCCGGTCGCAATTCAAGGTGTTGGTTTTGACCTTTAAAGCCCTACATGGCTCAGGGCCAGGTTACCTTTGGGACCGCATCCTGCCACATTCCTCCCTACGACCAGTGAGGTCCCACAGAGAGGGCCTTCTCCGGGTCCCGTCAGCCAAACAATGCTGGCTGGCGGGCCCACGGGGAAGGGCCTTCTCTGTGGGAGCCCCATCTCTCTGGAACCAACTCCCGCCAGAGATCCGGACTATCCCCACCCTACTGGCCTTCCGCAAGGCAGTAAAAACATGGCTCTTCCGGCAGGCGGGGTGAAGAGATGATTCCCCCAAGGATGAATGGCTTTTTATATTGTAATATGATGTTTTTAAATGCCTTTTTTAATGTGTAGTTCTAATCTCTGCTGTAAGCCGCCCTGAGTCCCACAGGATTGGGCAGCCTATAAGAACTCTTATAAATAAATAAAATAAATAAAATAAATAAATAAAACTGGATGCAGTATTCTAGGTGTAGTCTTACTAAGGCTTTATAAAGCGTGATTCACATGATTTTGATTCTATGCCTCTATTTATATAACCAAGGATTGTTGGCGGGTACTGCACACTGCTGACTCATATTTAAGTGATTGTCCACTAGAACTCCAAGGTCCCTCTCACAATTACTTTTTTTGAGCCTGGGGTTGATTCTAATCTGTTCTTGTACCTTTGGGTTTTTCCTGCTTAAGTGTAAAACCTTGCTTTTCTTCACAATAAATTTCATGTTGTTGGATAGGGCCCATGGTTCAAGTCAATCAAGATCTTTTTGGATCCTGAGCTTGTCATCTGGGGTGTTGGCTATTCCTGCCAGCTTATTGTTATCTGTAAATTTGATGAATAACCCTTCTATTCCCTCATCTAAATCATTTATGAAGATAAATACCAAACAAACAAGTAACATCTCCTTACTCATCAAACATATCATTGAGCACGAACAAAAACGTAAAAATGCTATTTTATTTGGATTAGATGAACCTGATATCACAAAGGTTCGCAACATCAGGAGTAGCCATCATACACCAACCATCTCCCCTGATGAAATCATCTAAGTTTCCAGAGATGGCCCCGAGTTTAAGAACAGAGACGGGTCAGTGGCCCCACAATTCTGTTAGAGTCATTTGCAAAAATGAGTCCAGGAAATGCAAATTAATTTATACTATAAACTCCATTGCCAGATCCAACTCTAACCATAACAAACTTTGATCATGGCCTGACCTATCCACACTATAACAAATCCGCTCCCTTGAACTCCGAACAGAATTCAAAAGATGCCAAGACCAAGGTGACACTGCCATATACATTGACTACCACGCTGACTGCATCAAAAGCAAGACCCGCAATCCTTCTCCCAACATCCAACTCTCTATCATCCAAAACTAGGTACACACTCCCCTTACTTCCTCAATACCAAACACTTCTAACCTTAAATGCAAATTAATTAATACAAGAAGCATCGTAAACAAAATGCCCAAACTCCTCCTCTTATTAAATACTGCTACATTCGACATTATATTTGTCTGCAAAACATGGTTAAATGCATTCCTCACTGACTCCATTATCACAGTAAGAGACTATCATGCTCACCGCTCTGATCGCGACACCCGCAGAGGAGGTAGAATAGCTATATTCTATAAAAAGTCACTAAACCTAAAAAATATTCAAGTTTCACATGAACTCGCTTTTCCTGAAACCATCATCTGCGAACTGTCCTCAAATACCACACTTTGCTTCCTACTATGTTACAGAGCCCCTGATTATGACATCGCACATGCGAACAAGTTAACTTCACTACTAACATGGGCAGCCTCCTGCCCATACCCTCTTATCTTTCTTGGTGACCTCAATCTGCCTCTTATTAACTGGACCCTAAATGAATATACAACTGAACCCTATACAATGCTGTTACTAATCTGGGACTAGATCAACTAGTAACTAACAATACTAGACTCAACAACTGCCACGATCTCATCTTCTGCAATAGTATAAACTCAGTTTATGGACTACAGATAAAAGAACCATTTTCCAACAGTGACCACAGCATGATTGACTTTTGCCTCAATATACGCCTTTACAAAAATCACCATACTAATGGTATACCCAATTACAACTTCAAAAAAGCCAACTATGATCTCATAGACACTGACCTCTCATCTCTTGATTGGCAAATTCTATTCTCTGGCTGCAACACTGTTGAAGACCATTATAACATTATAACAAACCTAGCAGACAACTTTGTTACCCAAAAAGTAGAGAAGGGAACAAGGGGATCAGCCATATTGGACTTAATTCTCACTAACAGAGATGAAATGATAGAAGGTGTTGAAGCTATAGGAACCTTGGGGGAAAGTGATCATGCAATATTAGAACTCAATATTATGCAAACACAAGCAATAGAATAAAGTCAAACTAGAGTCTTGGACTTTAAGAGAGCTAATTTCAATAAACTTAGAGAGAGCTTGGGAAGAATTCCATGGACGAGAATCCTCAAGGGGAAAACAATTCAAGAAGCTTGGGAAATTTTGAAAAGTGAGGTTATAAAAACCCAGCCTAGCACAATACCAATGAAGAAGAAAAATAATAGCTTTCAAAAGAAATCAGCATGGCTGCATAAAGAACTCTCTGACAAATTGAAAGACAAAAAGGACAAGTATAAAAAATGGAAAGAGGGGGAAATAACTAAGGCAGAATTCCAGCAAATAGTCCAAATAGGTCCTCTAATGAATTGCTGCAGGGTAATGGATGTATTCATTTTCTATGTTACATGTTTTTCACGTATAATGAAATAATATTTGATTGTTGTAATTAACCTTCATTACAAGATTTGCATTCTAATTACAAAACTTTGTACACTAACCTTAGGGCCTAATAGTTTGATCAAACATTGACTCTACACTAGCAGCAGTACCTAATAAGAGGCCGTTTAAAAAATAAATACAATATTTTAGTTTTTTTCTTACGCATTCATATCCAAGTCAATCTGTATTCAATACTGGAGCCTAATATTAGGACAACATTAGGTAGGGCCTAATAAAGTTTGATTAAACATTGACTCTACATTATCAGCCTACATAATAAGAGGCAGGTTTAAAACATAAATAAAATATTGTAGATTTTTTTAAAAAAACATTCATATCCAAGGCAATCTGTGTTCCATACAGGTGCCTTAAAAAGGTAAGTATTTGCAGTGTAAAACATGGAGAAAGTAGCATTCTATGCAAATCTAAAAGAATATGAATCAAATACCTAGGCTTATCTCTGTAACCCAGACTGCCTAATTAATTGCTTGAATTCGAACATTTAATGCGCCATTTTCTTGATGTAAGCAAATCCCCCATTTCTAAATCCAGTGTATTTTTGGCCTGGATAAAAGAAAACTGTCAGAAGATATGATTGGCATCTAAAGAAAAAAAGGACAAAAAGAAAAAAGAAAACAAAGATTGTTTCCAAGAAGAAAGTGGAGTCATTTCAGTGGTGGGTTGCTCCCTGTTTGGACTGGTTCTTAGAACCGGTAACGCCTGCAGTAGGAGGTTCTGCCCACCCGCCCAGGATGCTTCTGCACATTTGCAGAAGCATTGTGCGCGAGTGTGAGCGTGCGTGTGAATTGGTGGCAAAATATTTTACAACCCACCACTGAGTCATTTGTGCATACTTGTTAATGTCTTTGAATTAAAATATCTAAAAATAAATTCAATGAACATTATGTTAAATTCTTTTATTTTTATAGTAGGTCAGCATTGAACTCAAGTATCTAAAGGAAGATCTGTGCAAAAGATATTTTAGCAGACCTGAGGGGTAGGGGAATTGCATTACTAAGGAAATTGGCTCAGATAAGTTATCACTCTATCATTCCATATTTTCATCTTCTTTGCCATATGTTTTTCCTGTGACTACTGTCAGCAAAACAAAAAGCAAAAAACAAAAAAAGAATGTTGACATTTTCTTTTCAATGAAATTTGATTCTATTCTGATATTAATTTCCTAAAATAGAGGGCAGATCTTGATTTTGAATAGTATTCCATGTACATAGCTATATTCATTTTGCATTTTCTATGTTTTTTGTTTGCCAATAAGATACAGAGGCTGAGGGACTTTTATGTCACACATCAAGACTAGGTGTAAAGCATTCCCTGCTGGTGGTAGTAACAATCAAGCAGGATGGTGGAACCAGAATATATAGTTCCAGAGGAATTTGTGAAAAGGATGTTGAGCTGTTTTGCACACTGAGATTTCCCGCAACACCTGGTAAAATAATTTCTATTTTAATGTTTAGCAGAATACTGATTTATAATCACATAAACAGGAAAGGAATAGAATTTAAAATAAATCCAGCTACTCACATAATCATTGCACTTAAGACACAATATAAGATTAGGATAAAACCATGATATTTTCTCAGTCTCCTGATGTTATCTTTCCAACATCATCACAATTTTTGCAGTCTTCATATCTGGCAACAATAACCACATTTAGACTCCTTATTAAGATAATGAAGTTAAAAGTAAGCAGAATGATTATGGTTCTCCATTTTTTAATCACATTTTCCCATCTAATGGCATGATAGTACAGTTGAACCTACAAGGTGCACATAAGAAAAACAAGTTCTTGGGTTAAAAAAGAAGCAATTTTTGGGGAAGAACATAACTCAATGGCAAAGCGTTTTTTGTTTCCCTGTAAAATATGCCAAATTGGATCTTTATTTTCACCAGGAATGGCTTCAAAAGACTCCCTTTTGAATCCTAGAAAGCAACAGACATTCTGAAGAGATATTACTAGGTAAGATGATTTTAAGTATACTCCAAAATTGTTCTTCAGTAATTCCTCATCAGAGTAGATGGATATACCCGGGGGCAGGGGGGGTTGTCATTAGAAATTTGTCTTGGCCTAAATATCTTCAGCATTTAATTCCTACTTAGGAAGTAATGAAGAGAATGCTTATCAAATTTGCAGAATGCCCAAAACTAAAGGAATACAGAACGTTCTTGCAAAGTTAAAGACATGGACTGAATAATAACAAGTCATTTAAAACAGGACACAAAATTTGTTCTAACAGAGCAGTCAATATGCAATGAAATGTTCAAGAGAAGTTATGAGCCCCATTTAACTAAGGTGACCAGACGTCCCGCTTTTGGCGGGACAGACACGCTTTTCAAGCGTGTGTCCCGCGTCCCGCATTCTTTTCAAAAAGTCCCGCTTTTTTGAAAAGAATGCCGAAACAGCAGGAGTCTGGTCACCTTAAAGGGGAAGCAAAAGAGAGGTACCGGAAGCAAGTCCGGCAGAATTTCAGCGAGGCGGCTGTCTGCTGGGGAGAGGGGGAAGGGGGGCTGCTCCTCCTCTCCTTCCCCCACCCCATCCCTAGCCCCGCCCTCGGAGGCGCTGCTGCTGTTGGGATGCGGGTGGAGGAGTGAGGGACGAGGAGCCGTCACCGCTGCGTCGCCGGTTTGAGCTCACGAGCGGCCCTCCGGCGGCACAAACAGCCCTTCCTCATCCCCCTCCCCTTCCTCCCTCCTGTCGCCTCGCTGCCGCCGTTGCCCTGGGGCCGGGCGGGCGACTGGGAGACCGTGGCGCTTGGATGCCTGGAGCTCGCGACAGGTAAGCTGCCGGCTGCCTCCTTTCCCTGTCTCCCGCCTCCCGTTCGTTGCTTGCCAGCCCGGCCGAAGGGGAGGCGGGAGGCGAGGAAAGGCCTCCCGAAGGGGAGGTGGGCTCCCGAAGGGCTGCCGGCTCCCGAAGGGGAGGCAGGAGGCGAGGAAAGGCCTCCCGCCTCCCCTTCGGGAGCCGGCAGCCCTTCGGGAGCCCGCCTCCCCTTCGGGAGGCCTTTCCTCGCCTCCCGCCTCCCCTTCGGCCGGGCTGGCAAGCAATGAACGGGAGGCGGGAGACGGGGAAAGGAGGCAGCCGGCAGCTTACCTGTCGCGAGCTCCAGGCATCCAAGCGCCCTCCCGCCTCCCCACCCCCACCCCACCCCACCTGGAAGCCGACATTTGCTGTGTTTTGCCCTCTGCGCATGCGCAGCGTTCTGCGCATGCGCAGAGGGCAAAACAAATGGCGGCGCCCAGGCGGGCCTGCCCCCCATCCCGCTTAAAAAAAAAATCTGCTCACTTTACATTTAACTGAATATGTTTGAATATAGCCATCTGTAATGGCTACACTCCAGTACAATGTTGGATTCAAAGTGAGGGATGTCCAACTTTGGCAACTTTAAGACTTCCAGAATTTCCAAACAAGCATGAGGAAGTTAAATTATTATTCTAAAACTCTTAAGTTTAGAACCCTAAGCTTATTATTCTAAAACTGCCCTAAGTTATTATTCTAAAACCAATGGTCAGGCTTGGTAGAAAATGTTCACATGAGGCAGTAAATGGTTGGTGTTGATGAGATATTATGTGTTTCACTTTCAGAATATTTTAATGGAAAATACTTTAAAAATTCAATACAAAAAAGCTTATATCCAAGAGCAGCAATGGTGAAGGAAGTTTGGCTCTAACTTTCAGATTCTTGGAGCACAGAAACTTGGCTAGAGATATGGAAAAGCAAAGCCCTCAGTAATACAAAGAAATTCTTCTGGATTAGTTTTAAATAATGTTTCTTTTACTTATCTGGGACACACAGCTGAGTCATAGGATAGGTTTTAGCTTCCAAATTGTTGGCCTGGTTTTGTATTTTTTCTGCCTTTCTTGTTAAATAATTTCCTTGTTAAATAAGATTCTTGCATGCAATCAAAATTCCCGTAACATAAGCTTGGCCCTACTGCACCAAATTATGAAACAAAATAGACAGAAATCTTTATTTGAGGACTGCTGTCTAGTTCCTTTCCTCCAGTCTAGCTAGGATGAAAAACGATTAAGAAATGCATGCACTGTTTTCACTGCTTCTACTATATCTTCAAGATATAAGACACATAACTCTGTAAAAAGATGAGTATTGACTATTAAAGATAACTTTTAAAATCATAAAAAATACTGGAAGGCCATAGGACATGTTTTATATATATTTTTAATGGAAAAGACAAAGATTATAATAGGCAAGTAATAGTGTGCAGTTTTTCCTCACACAGTTGGAGAAAATAATCTTTTGCTTCTAAACATGCTAACCTTTCTTTAGGACATAACTCTATATTTTTGGGATTCCCTGTGTGAAATGGCAGGAAACTGTACACCAACTGTAAAAAATAGGGGCTTCAAAAGGAGTAATATATAATCCTGATGCCATAGATATCCTCCCAATATGCCTTACTTTAAAAAGGAGACCAACAAAGAAAAATGTTGGGTTCAACATTGATTGTATTGATTCCTACCTCCCAACCCCAATAATCTTCCCTCTGGCCCTTAATACGCCCTGAGTCCTTCGGGAGTTGGGCGGCATATAAGAATACCAAAATAAATAAATAAATAAATAAATAAATAAATAAATAAATAATACTAAGGAAATACCTTGTCTTGGTAAAAGTGTGTGTGGGCCTAAAACAATATCCACAACAATGGTGGGTTCCTACCGGTTCAGCCTGGTTCTGGCGAACTGGTAGCAGCTGTGGTGGGAGGCTCTGCCCACCCGGCAGAAAGTCATCATGGAGCATGCACAGAAGCATTGCGCACATGCAAAGCAAGCAAGCGCTCCCGTTCCTGAACCGGTAGCAAAGGTAAGTGAAATCCATCCCGATCCACAAGTTGGATGGGGAATATTTGTGTGTGTGTGTGTGTGTGTGTGTGTGTGTGTGTGTGTGTGTGTGTGTGTGTGTGTGTTTGTGTTTATGCATATGTTAATTATATAAACATTATTTCATCTCTCATATTTATTAGAGTGGCTCAATTTACTTGAAAAGCCTACTAGAATTGCTTGTAATAGTAAGTGAAGACAAGGATTCAGAGGTCTTGGAAATGATAGCAACATTATGAAGTTCCAACTCCACTCACTTAATTCCACAAACACAAATTCTCAATCTGTACCTATTTCAGTTCAGTTGTTTCATATATAGAGTCTAGAGTATCTTACCAGCATACAAAACTTTAAAAGAAACAAACTTTAATATACATGTGAAAAGAATACTATTCCAGAAAATTGAACTGAAAGGGATTAAAGTTAGCTATTTTTGACACATATTCTGTGGGATTGGGGGGTGGGGAATCCTCTTCTGCTATTCACTTTTGATTGACAGAATAATTATGTAAATTACCAGTTATTACCACAAATGGAACCAGTGAGTTCAGATTTATTTAATTTGCTTGCATCTCCCTATGTTCATAAAGCAAGTATTAGAAAAATGCTCAGGACAGATTGTAACGTGTTTGTAGGTGCTCTTCTGTGTATTACATGGAAGAGAGGAAAAAAATAACAATAAAGGTGTTATGCAATAAAAATGCTCAATAACAGATTCTGATTGTGAACTGAAAACATATCCAGAAATGGCTGCTCTAAACTTTTAAATATTGCACTTTTTAAACAAACAAACAAAACCCAATATGAAGCCATAGTTTAAAGTTGCATACATTCTAGCCCAGATTCACCAGGAAAATTTCCTCAAGGCTGTTGAACTATTTGTGCTGATTTGAGGTAAATAGCATAGCATAAGGCACAATGGGGGAGATCATCCGTAGACACGGGGTGAGTTTTCATCAGTACGCTGACGACACCCAGCTGTACATTACCACCCCGTCTCAATTCAGCGAGGCAGTTGATGTAATGTGCCGGTGCCTGGAAGACGTTAGGACCTGGATGGGGAGGAACAGACTCAGACTCAACCCTGACAAGACTGAGTGGCTCTGGATATTGCCTCCTAAGGACTATGTCAACTGTCCCTCCTTGGTTCTTGAGGGAGGAAAATTAACTCCCTCGGAACAGGTCCGCAATTTGGGGGTCCTCCTAGATCCACAGCTAAAATTAGATCAACATCTTATAGCTGTGGCTAGGGGGGCTTTTGCACAGGTTCGCCTGGTGCACCAATTGCGGCCATACTTGGAAAAGGAAGCTCTACTCAGGGTCACTCACGCCCTTATCACCTCCCGTTTGGACTATTGCAATGCGCTCTACATGGGGCTACCCTTGAAGAGTATTCTGAGACTTCAGTTGGTGCAAAATGCAGCTGCGCGTGCTGTGGTGGGTGTGCCAAGATACACCCACGTTACACCTATACTCCGCCAGCTGCATTGGTTGCCCATCGGTCTCCAGGTACAATTCAAGGTGTTGATCATCATCTTTAAAGCCCTTCATGGCTTAGGTCCAGGTTACCTTCGGGACCGCATTCTGCCTCACATTTCCCTCCGACCGGTTAGGGCCCACAGAGCGGGTCTCCTCCAGGTCCCGTCAGCCAAACAATGCCGGCTGGCGGGCCCTAGGGGGAGGGCCTTCTCTGTGGGGGGGGGCGTGCTCTGGAACCAACTTCCCCCAGAGATCCGAACCATCCCCACCCTGCTGGCCTTCCGAAAAGCCGTCAAGACATGGCTCTTCCTGCAGGCAGGGGGTTGAGACTAGTTCCATCTGAGCTCTCCCCCAGTATGTTTGGTTGTGAACATTTTTTTTAACTTTTTAAATTGTTTTAACATTGCTTTTAATCATTGTTTATTGTTCAGTGTTCTTGCACAGCGCTGTACCCCTCCCTGAGTCCCGAAGGAGTAGGGCGGCATAGAAGAACCAAACAATCAATCAATCAATCAATCAATCAATCAATCAATCAATCAATCAATCAATCAATCAATCAATCAATCAATAAATAAATAAATAAATAAATAAATAAATAAATAAATAAATAAATGGGTAAAAGCTCATCAGAGGAAGTACCTGGAACTAAGACGAATTTTCTGACAAGGTGAACTATTAAGCAATGAAACAGCTTGCTCCCCAGAGTTGGGGATACCCCATTGCTGGTGGTTTTCAAAAAAAGATGGACAACCAATTGTCCAGGGTGGTATGCAGATTCTTACCTTGGGCAGAGAGCTGGACTAGAACCCAAGGTCCAAGGTCCCTTCCAGCTCTGTGATATTATGATAAAACACCGATTGGGCTGGATCTTAAATTGCATGACATTTACTTCTATATATTGGATGCCTCATTTCTAACCACCAAATTGTTTTTTCCATGGGGCAATAGTCCACTTTTTGTTGTGCTATTATTATATAAATAGATTAAAGCTAAAACACCCAAAGGACATTCCCTTTGGAATATAATGTTTCAGAAACACTGTGGATTTTCTGTGGAAATTCTGTGGATTTTTTTTTAAACAACTCAAGATATATAGATAATGTAAATCTTTGCCTGATGTTTATGTATCTCTCTCTCTCCTGCTTTTGCATGCTTTGTTCCTCATTTTTGCCAGTTAACATTTAAAAAAACAAAAAAAAATATTTGCTGATATTTAACAAAGAAATATCAAGCTCTCTTTTTGCTAGCTGGATGAAATGGTATAGGTCAGTGATGGCTAACCTTTTTCTCATCACATGCTGAAAGTGCACGCACACACGACAGTGCATGCGCACATGTCGGCACTCAATGCAATGCACGTGTGACACCCCCCACGTGCCCCACCCCCGGGCCTGCGTGTGTCATCTCCCCCACTCCCCCCACCCCCCACGTGTGTGTGTGACTCCCCTTACTCCCCTGCCCTTCCCCGCACATGTGCGTGCAACCCCCCCCACATTCCCCTACCTGTTTTTGCCCTCCCAGAGACTCGAGAAAAGCCTCTGGAGCCTGAGGAGGACAAAAAACAGGCCACCCGGAAGTTCTGGAAGTCCAGAAACAGACCCATTTCCAGCCTCTGGAGGGCCTCCAGAGCTCAGGGGATGCCGTTTTCACCCTCCCGGAGGCTCGAGAAAAGGCTCCAGAGCCTGTGGATGCACCCTGCCCTCCGTGATGCGCGGCAGATACCCGAAAATATAGCTGTTCGGCGGGAGGCGCATGAGCTGGGCCTCATGTGCCCACAGAGAGGGCTCTATGTGCCATAGGTTCGCCATCACAGTTTTAAGTTTTCTGACTTGAATTAGTGGAAATGAAAGCCAACCAACACATATTAAAATGCTGGTAACAAATTCAATCCTTTTGTTCAAAGGTTTTTTGTTTTTCTAGAAATAGGGAAAACTATTAATTCACACAATCCTGCAGAAGGTTTATTGCCCATACTTTCTAAGGAATCTAAACGGATGCAAGATAAACAATGAAATCAGTTCTTATTATTACTTGCCAAATTGCTTATCACAACACAGTGGAAAACTGAAGATCATATGAACCAATAATATTTATAATTGTTCTGACAAATACCAGCAAAAAACAAGTCAGAATTGTCTGTCCTGTTTTTTTCTGGCAAGCAAGGAACAGAATATGCTTTTGTGATACCCAAGCATGTGTAGTGATGTTATATAAGCTGTACTCTCCAGTAGTAATGGAGCATGATTGATTTGCAGCATGATAGGCTTTAAGGGGCTAGAACTTGCACAAGAGTTCACCCCACAATCCAGGTGAAATAATAGGATGGGTCCAAACTGAACTTGGGGAAAAAATTAAGTTGTTCACTGAGTAGTAAGTAAGTGTAAAAGGAGAAAGGGAATTGAAACACGAATCTGTTGAAGTCATTTTTCAAATGAACTTTACTCATTCCTATCCAGAAAAAGTGTCAGACTAAAAATTCTGTTAGAAAAGCAGTGGATAATTTGCAATCTTAGAGTTGCATGTACTTTTTGGGTGAATTTCAGTAGCCTTCAATCTATTTCACTGTAGAGGTAGTTCAGAATTTAGTAAGCACAACTAAACTACTCCCTATCCTGTAACAGATTGGGGAAGGGAGTGGGAAAGAGGGTAGAGAGTGTATCAACAAATGGAAAAGAGGTGTCACAGTATGCATAAAATCTTAGTATCTAAGATAGTGTCTAAATCTAAGCCCCAACATAGAAGCATGGTGGAAAAAAAAAAATAGAAAAGAAGTCATTTTCTTAATATAAATTCAATTGAGCAAACACTATTTAAATTTTGTTTTTACAAAAGGCTCAAATCTATTTTCTAGACAGACAAAAACATGCATAGTGATGAACAGAAGTAATAGATTTCTCTTCTTAAAATATTAAAAAGAGCTATTTGATTTCAATTGATACTTTGCTTTTCCTATCAATCAACACACAAAGAAGAAAGGGAAGGAGAAAGCCTTATTGGTCATCTTTTATTTTTATTCTTATGTAAATGGTAGAAAAATAATTAAAATAGTATGTGGAAAGAAAAAAGCGATGACCTAAAACTAGCCCATCTGGTATACTTCAAAAAACAGGAAACTAGTTTGCAAGATATATTTAACTGCAACCATTTTCTCAGAAAGTTTATTTGCTGGGTCATTCAAGGACACCAGGAGCAATGAATATGACTGTATTGGCAGCAATCAACACTGTGATCAGTAGCAGGAAAGCATTACAGAAAAAGCGGAAACAGATTGTATTGCAAGCAAATCAGTCTGTTGCATCTATCCTTATTTTTCAGGAAAGAAATATGAGCAACTGAAGAAAATAGCATTGATATTGATTCTAATTCTTATAGATAAACTGAGATAAGCAAATTACTGGATCCAGATGGTATTTGTTTTTACACACACGCGCGTGCGCACGCACACACACACACACAAACACACACACACGCATGATATATACTTTAACATTATCTTTAGGGACAGAAAACTGTAAAGTGGCCAATGATATTAAAGATATATTTAGAAGGCAATTAGTCTAACATCTGTTCCCATAAATTAATGGAAAATTTTTATTAAAGATAATTTTCAAGCATATAAATGAGCAACTGTTGCTGAAGAATATTCAACATAGCTTCATCAAAAACAAGTCTCTCTCTAAGTGTTTAATAAGTAGGGGGCAAGGTCTGATCCAAAAGATACGAAGATCTGATTACTTAGCTTTTATCAGAGCTAACATAGCAGTTCTAACATAAAAGAAAGGGCCCTTTATGGTTTACAAGCTGTTTGAAGAACAGATGACATAAAGAATAGAAAATGAGTTCTTACAATGGAAGAATATAAAACATGGCATTCGCCCAAGGATTGAGTTTGTATGTGTGCTTTAAATTTTTTTTTTTAGTATTTTCAAGCTTATTTTAATAAGAACAATGGTTAAAATTATTTACAATACACAGGGAAACTGTGAATAGAATTTAAAAGTACAAACAAACACATAGGAATGAGGAAATAACGGAAACCCTATTTGACCGTATTCAGTCCAAAATTCTTACAATATTGTCCCAAAAATGTTTTTCAAAATACAACTGGAATTTCTTAGTTTTTTTCCTTGAAAATATTTAACTTCTCATCCAAGAAGCTTCTTCAGTTCTGGCTGAATGGTGGGGAATGGAAGGATTTACGTTCCTTAGCAGTCATCTGGTCGTTAGCATTCTGAAGGTTGGTTGTTAGCTTTCACAGTGAGTTAGCTTTCACTCAGAGAATGAAAAGGCCAAGTCCATTCTAACAATCATTAAGAGAACTACTTTAAAAATTACGGATTTCCTATACTGCTTATATAAACAGGATAAATGTGTGCATGTTATACAGCAATTTAATGAAAGACATCTGAAACCCTAGTAAAATAAGTTTTGCTTTCCAAACCACACTTGTCTTTAAGGTATCAGGTACAAAAGAACAGAAGTCCTCTTCCTTTTCATGGTAAACCTAAAGCAAATACTTCCTTCATTTTAGTTAGAGGTGCTATGTTCAGACAAGGAAGCTGACCCTAAAAGCCAGGATTTTCTTCAAAATAATGGAGTTAAAGTTGATAAGTATGCTAACGTGGTGCTAATGAGTGAGGCTCGGCTTAGAAACGTTCAACTCTTTATTTGGGCTTCAGCCCAGCTAACAAAAGACTCACTCCTGGCTAACATCTAGAGAGCGAGCAAACAATCTTCGGCATGACTCTAATAATAAATCTAAATGACAGCTCTTTTATAGTCCCAGCTGTCAATGCCTTAACCAATCCCGGGCTGTTTTCGAAGGAGGCGGCATTAAACCAATCAACAGGCTTCTCCGTCGTCACGTGGTCTTGCCGGATGCGACAAAAGTTTTAAAAATCTCCTTTCCTTCTCTCTCCCATGAAATTTGTTCACAGTTCAGTTTCTGTGCCCTCATGATACACAGTTGAGCTGAATTCTTCCTTTACTTGTTTTTCTGATGCCCCAGAAAATAAATAATTCTACAAATTGGTGAGTTCACGGGAAACCAAAGTGAAAGCACTGACTCTGAAGATTGAAAAGATATTTCCATAAAGGTATTTAACTGTCATTCTTTATCCATTACTATTAATTTGCTATATGTGTATTCAATATTATCAACCAAACAATTTTTACAAAGATTGTTTGATTGATAATATTATCTCAATGATTAGAGTTACAAATTTCGTATTTATAGCAATCAAAGGCAGTTTGGAATAAATTCAGCTGTTTACCACCTCAACGTGAATCTACAACCAAGCATCCCAAGATGCACTCTCAGGAGTCCTTAGGGGGGAAATAGTATTTTCCAGAGACTGCTCTGAAAATTTCTGTCATGAAAGACAAAATGGGTTCCTTGTGGAAATGGTTATACTCAAAAATGACTACTTGTTTTGGAGGAAGAACATTTTGGAGGAAGAACAATATTGGGACAATTCTCACATGATATCTGACTAGAGATGATCCAGAGAGAGGAATTTGGTTAAAAGGATTTTGGTTAAAATAAAATATTAAATTTCTTAACAGGACATTGTGTTCATGCAAACATGAACCAAGGTAATTTTTTTAAACATAGTGATAGTGATAGTACCGTACATGGAAGCACATGATCAAAAAACTGAACCAATAGGCAACAAAAGGTTATCTCCAGGACTGCATTCTGCCTCACACTTCCCTTCGACCGGTTAGGGCCCACAGAGTTGGCCTCCTCCAGGTCCCATCGGCTAAGCAATATCGCCTGGCGGGCCCTAGGGGGAGAGCCTTCTCTGTGGCAGGCCCCGTGCTCTGGAACCAACTTCCCCCAGAGACCCGAACTATCCCCACCCTGCTGGCCTTCCGGAAAGCTGTTAAGACATGGCTTTTCCTGCAGGCAGGGGGTAGAGCGTAATCCATTTGAGCTCACCCCCAAGTATGTATGAAGTTGAATGGATATTAGATGCTTTTAAGATTATGGTTTTAATTTTTATATCTGTTTTAATGCTTATTTATATTGGTTTCTTGTATTTTTTCTGTTGTACGCCACCCGGAGTTCTCCGGGAGTTGGGCGGCATATAAGAAACACCAAATAAAATAAAATAAATAAATAAATAAATAAATAAATAAATAAATAAATAAATAAATAAATAAATAAATAAATAAACAAACAGTGGGGAAACAAAAGTAAGGTAATAATATAAGAAAAGAAGTCACACAAATAACTAAAATGGTCAATTACATAAAATCTGCAAACCTGAATTTTAGCAAGATGTAGAAAAATGAATTTAATCTGCATGTAGACATTACAATGGCAGAAAGGAGAAACCTAAGAGAATGAAACTGTGTTCATATTTAATTGCAAAAGGGCACCTTGTACAAATATATTGCAATGTACCTAAGGTTATATACTAAGAGGCTGTTTTGAAATTCAGTTGTGCTGGTTGAAAAATACATTTATTTGATAATGATTGCCTTGGGAAGATACCACCATTTGAGATTACCAGTGGAGATATCAACAAACATATATATGGCATTACCAGGTCATCTGAATACTTGGGTATTCAGATGACCTGGTAATGAATTAGATATGTCTAGTTTGATGAAAAGAAGGACTAGGGGTGACATGATAGCAGTGTTCCAATTTCTCAGGGGCTGCCACAAAGAAGAGAGTCAAACTATTCTCCAAAGCACCTGAGGGCAGGACAAGAAGCAATGGGTGGAAATTACTGTAATCAAGGACCGAAACAACCTGGAATTAAGGAAAAATTTCATGACAGTTAGAACAATTAATCAGTTAATCAACTTGCCTCCAGAAGTTGTAAATGCTTCAACACTGGAAGTTTTTAAGAAGATATTGGATAACCTTTTGTCTGAAATAGTATAGGGGTTTCCTGCCTAAGCATGGGGTTGGACTAGAATACCTCCAAGGTCCCTTCCAACTCTGCTATTCTATTCTATTCTATTCTATTCTATTCTATTCTATTCTATTCTATTCTATTCTATTCTATTCTATTCTATTCTATTCTATTCCATTCTATATAGAAGGTGAAACAAAAAATTCTGCTTTATTTCACAATATAATTGCAAATAACCAAATCATTAGTGTCTAAACTAGCTCCATTTTTATATCATATCACAGTTCCAAAATGTAGGATATTTTATCCATAGCTTGATTTAATATTCTCTCCACAGTTGTCCTGGAAGGGAAATATAGGAAAACCCCATATGAAACGCAATATTGTACTGCTCCTGTAATTCAGGTACCATAGAAACCACAGCGCATGTTTTTCTGTTTTGCCAGTTCTATGGGGACATTCATCATCAGTTGATTACCCTACTTTTATTCAAATATCCAAGGCACTTGATAGCTTTTATCTGAGCTATCTGTTAAATAATCAATATAAATTCATTTCTCTAAAAGTAGCAAAATTTTGCTAAATTATCTTCACGCGTAAGTGGTTCCTGATGGCTCTTATTGCTAGGACTAGTTTTGTGTTGCTCATTTTATTGATTGTATTTTTGATGGTCAATGAATGAAATAAACTTCTCTCTGTCAGAATTTTAAGCAAGACGTAAACCTTTCAGATAGCTGTTTAAAAACTATTTAAATGGCAAATCTATTAATCATGAGAACACTTTTGAGATAACTACTGGAATTATAACATCCATATGCTACTGAATGTAAAATGGGCATATTAGCAACACCTGGGCTACAGATGCTATCTCCATCTCAGAATGTAGACAAGACCTGGGTAGCACATCAGTTTGGACCACAAGAAGTCTCCTGTGTAGGGAATGTAAGATTATTGAAGAAATATTTAGTGATAGTCCCAGATGTGGTGTTAAAAATTGTCCTGTTTGATGGAACAAAAACTCTGGCTCTTATATATTTTTAATATCTTGATCCCAAATCTACTTAAATTCAGTAAAGATTTTTAGGTTTTTATCTTCCCCAAAGAGACCAATTAAACATGATCTAGTATACAGGGGCTTTTCTATTCCAGCAATGCCTATTTTTGATCCTGATAAAACCTTTGGGAAAATAATACATCAACAAATAACAAAGCTTTCTTTAGCAGAAGGTGCTTTTCCATCACCACCAATCACATTTTCCTGGAAGAACACAGAGAAATCAAATCTGCCAGCACTTGCTACCTTTTCATGTATTTTACCAGTGATAAGAGAAATACATGGAGTTAGTTTTATTAGTATTGTTTGTAGCTGTAGCACACTGAAAGGTGATACCGATCCCATTATATTTCAATGATGACTTCAGCAAGGTGGTGGCTTTTGTATGTTTCCCACTGACAATAGAAAATGTCAGGCACAGAGAATTTTTGAAAAGGAAGCTGCAAAGCAGAGTCAGTCAGCAACTGAAAGAATTGCATGACTCGAGAATTTTTGTGAGCTGTTTCAGTTGCATTGCCTGAATATAAATCAGTTCCATGAAAATGGCATCAGTTTCTAGGAGCATAGAAATGGACAGATCTATCTACTCAAGCATTATCCCGACTAAAGCATCCTTACAGGTGGCTGGGGGCGGGAGGGGGGGCTCTGTTTCAATGTATTCAGATATGGCATCATCTCATAAGGAAATTGGCTCCACCATAAAACTGCTTCTGTTCCTGAAAGCCAAAGGTGTCATTACCTAGAAATTCCAATAGAGACAGATTTAATGGAAGGCATCAGGTAATGGAATGATGAATTAGGATCACATAAGGCATGACAATCAGTCCTTCCTTTTCATTCAATAACCTCCAATTCAAATATGGATCAGCAGTAGTAGTGATTATCCATCAAAGGCAAGGTAATGTATGAGGATAACCTGAATTATTTTCTTTTTCCCACTTTCTGGGATAACAACAAGAAATTTTGAGGGCAGCAAATGGCCTTGGACTTGAACTGCTCACTCCCAGTTTACAGGGAATTTGCTATTTGCCTGTCTCTGTTTCCACCTAAATTGGAATGATGTTTATCCTATGGTTATAAAGAGATCCAGCATGGCCTATGTATTCATTATAGCATGGATCAAAGGTTTTAAAAAGCTATGACTCGGAGTCTAAAGCAATGTTTGTCAAACTTAGCAACTTTAAAGTCTGGCTGATGAATTCTGGGAATTGAAGTCTGTGTAACTTAAAGTTGTCAAGATTGACAAACAAATAGTGGCCTAGAGGAAGGGGCTTGTAGATACACTGTGATAGTTTAATCATATCACTGATGAAGTCTCCATTTACATTAAGCACATGGCTTTTCAAGAAAGCGAAGACAGCATGCTCAAACTTTGTGGAAGCTAACTATAAACGTGAAATGTATGATCATTTATAAAAGCTTTTTTCCCCAGTGCCTGAAGGGTTTATACTGAAAATACAAAAGACGCATTGAAACAATGTGATTTTATGCATCCTGATGACATCTTGTGATTTAACTAAGAAAGAACAGAGACCAACTTTAAAAAAAAGAATAAATTGCCTGGGGGACTCTTTTATTGGCATGCTGTTTGCAGCAATCACCTGTTTTCATTTTTAAGTTATGATACTTCAAATGAAGGAATAAGAAAGAAAAAGAAAGTGACATGTTTCTGGAAATACAGCATTTGTCACATATAGATTAGAAAGAGAATATCAATCACTTTGGGCTGTTTGAGAGCTGATAAAACCTTTCTACCTCAAGAAAAATGATGGAATAGCACACTGGTGGACTTATAAAAAAAACAAAAACAAAGACCAACAGAAAAGTAGGAAAGAACAATACAGATAATGCTCACTTATTGAGTGCCTCATTTAGTAACTGTTCCAAGTTGCAGTGGTGTAAATGGTGTAAAACCACAGCTTTGAAATAAGTCCTTACATTTACAACCATTTTAGCATCGCATGGTCATGTGATCATTATCTGAGTGTTTCCCAATTGGCTTATGACAAGCAGAGTTAATGGAGAATGCAGAAAAAGAATCACAAGTTGCAGTGATTCTCATTTATAACCATAGTGACTTGCTTAGTGATTGAATGGAAAGTCAAATTATAAACCTGTCATAGTTATGTGATTTTCTGCTTGATAACCATGGCACTTAGTGACCAAGTTGTCGGTCCCAATTATGGTCACTAAGCAAGGATCACCTGTACGTTTTAAAAAATATTTCAGCTGTCAATCTGCTCAGAGAACAGTACTTGAAATAACTCAAAAGTTATTATTTTCTCCAAAGAGCAAATCATATGCAGAGGTGGTATTTCAGGGATTGGGGACAGAGCTGAATAGGAATTATTGATAGCCTATTCTCTTCATGGTGCAAGCTCGTGGGACAATTAAATCCCTTAAGTTAGAGCTCTCCAACCCCTGGTCCGCAGACAGGTACTGGGCCACAACCTATTGAACCAGGCCATAGAAGTGAGCACATGCTTGGGATCTAGGTAATGTGTGAAACCATCCCCATTCCATCCCCGCCCAATTCATGGAAAAATTGACTTTTCCAGAAATTGATTCCTATTGCAAAAACGGTTGGGGACCACTGTTCTAAGTAATAACATGTTCTAAGTAATCTCACTATTGTATTGTATTGGCCTTATTCAGCCAATCAGTTCCATAACTGGAGCTTCTTACAGTGGGATATTAAGTTGGTATTCTTTCCTGTTCAATAGGATGAAAATAAACACCTTCAAATTCAGCACAGTAGAATTTCTTTTCTTTTTTTCTTTTTAAATGAAATGATACCATCTGTAAAACATCCCTTTCATATAAGATGAAAAAGGCCAGCATCCAAAGTCTAGACTCTGTCACTGTCTAAATTTTGGCATGTCTCTATTAGGAAGATTATTAAACTTCTCTCTCTTCATGATAACTGTCAAAGATGTCTTATTTTAATACAATTTAACAATATTTGAGCCTCTTTGTTTTAAATTAAACGCATTGTTATCATTCTTACGGTTGCAACCAGAAAAATACATTGAACAAAGCATGATCTACTACTTAAAACATTCCTTCTTAAAGGGGTTGTACCACTCAACAACAATATCTGCACATACTAATGTGGATGAGTCTTACTATTTGGACATATATTGTTAATTATTCATATGGTTCGGTTTTTTTCTTCTCACTTTTGTATAACCCAGGGCAATATTTTTTAGCTGAAAGATGTATTTGGAAATTCAAATAGATGATGGTCATATTCTCACAATCCCTCACTGTCGTGAGGTTGTTTCTCCATTCACAACAGGAAGTTTCTCCAATATGGGAGCCCTGATATGAATGGCCAATTCATGAAAAGGCAAACCAATAAGGTTGTTCCCCATAATTTCCCACAGGCTGTCCATCTCAATGTATTCTACTATTTATTTATTTAGTGTTCTTATATGCCGCCCTACTCCCTGAGGACTCATGTCACTATCCTATGTCTTTGTCTTGGTATGTTTTATTACTATGTTTTTTAGAGAAAGCACTTGTCACAGTCATTCACCATTCTTATTTTGCAACAAATGGCCCTAAAATGTGTGGGGGGGGCAGATTTTGACAACAAAAGTAATGCTAAAGGCTATCTCTTTGATTTTTCAACTTGCTATGCTCTCCTGCCTCATTGTTTTAAAATAAATAAATATTGGGACAAAATAAAAAATATTACTGAGTCACTTAGGCCAAATAACGTAGCATGCAACCAAGGAAACTGCAGTGACACAGACATTCTCAGGTATAGCACCGCTAATCCCCAGTGTATCCATAATTGAAATGTTTTTAAATTTGTTTTTACATAAAAGGTACTGTCAAATCTATAGATTCATAATGATCTTTTTCCTTCTGCTTCAAATAATGTGAAAGCTTTCTTTTCAGAATGCGGAAGAAAAAAGGAAAGTGATGCAGCACAGGGTGCCTTAATATTTCTGAAAGTGCATAGATTTTCTTCCAATCTTTCTGGGCAGTAAGCAATTCTTATTTTCTTCAAATGGAAAATATATATAAATGCTCACCACGAAAGAGAAAATACTGGATGTGGAAAAAGAAGTTGTAAAAATATATTCTTCTTTAGACCCTCCCCCATTTTTTCTCTCCATTAAAATAATGCATTCAGTTTTGCATAGAATCAATTTTTCACAATAATCAGTATAACTTTGTTCATATTTGTGAGGAGATAAGGTCACCTTTAAAGCCATGCAATGATGTGTCTATGAGAATTCACTTATGTTATTTTTCTTGTTAATATTTTTATTGAGTTATAAGATAAAATAAGATACAAAATACAAAAAAAAAGGAAAACAATGGGGAGGAAGGGGAGGACGAAAAGTGAGGATGGATTAAGAAAAAGAAACATTAACTCTCTCCGTTGCAGTAAAATAAGGCATTAACATCAAATCACAACTTTTTGTTTTTTTATAATAATATAAACTAGCCATTTCTATAAAGATCTATCAATCAAATCAGTAAAACCCAAAATCAAAGTTTCCTTCTTTCCCACTTCAAGCACAAAGTTGAGAAGCGGTCTCCATGTGGAAACAAAATACATGTTATTTTCATGAAGGGTAGTTTTGTTTTTAGATAATTTACTGAAAATTAATCTATCCAATCTACCCAAATTTAAATTACCCAAGTAAAATGTTTTTCATAAAATAATAAACTAGAAACTTTTATGTAGAATAAAAGTGTAATTGTGGATCACAACCAAAGATAAAATATGTAATATTTTAAAAATGGAATATAGTTCTAGTTTTCTCAAGACTAATTTATATCCTGTGCTGTACTAAGATGAAACTGGTACTTTAGTTTTTAATAAAATACAATTAAGAAAAATTTCTATACTGTCCCTGTTAGATAGGGTGAATGGAAGGCAGAAGTGGCTTCAAAACAACAGCTTTTTATTTGGCAACTATTTACAATCCAGCAAAGGCTCTGTCCGACAGTCAGCCCTTTTATAGGGAGCTGCCAGACAGCCTAGCCAATCAGCAGTCAGTATTTTCCCTCCAGAATGGAGGACCTGACTGACACCTATGTGCTTCAGTCTGAGAATGTAACAGTCCCACCCATCTTTTAGGTATTATCAATCCTACTTCAGGATTTAATAACATGATAAATTGTCTTAGAAGCATAACACTAACCATATAAATCATATTGATCTTTATTTTTTAATTCTGACAATACAGTATTTAACTATTAGATTTATATCCTGGCTTTCTCCCAAGAATTCAGTGTAATATCTCTAGCAAATGTCTTCCTTTTTTCCCCCTCTCCATAATTTTCCTGGAAGGTACATTGAGCAGACCAAAAATGAATGATCAAAAGTCACCCACTGCAGTGTGTGTGTGGGGGGGGGGGTGAGCCACATGTGTTCAAATCAGTGGTGACTCTGGTGATTGCCTGGAAAAGTCCCTGTAGTGTTCTTGGCAAGGTTTTGGAATTGGTTTGCCTCTTTCCTAATGCTGAGTATGAATAACTGACCCAAGTTCAGATAACTAGCTTTATGCCTAAAATGGGATTAGCACTCACTGTCTCCTGGTTTCTAGTTTATTCTCTTGCTGTGGTTCATAGTAGAGGCAAATTCCAATGCTATAACCATTATACAGTTCTGACTGTCAATTTTATCTCCTGATTAAATTTTATCTACTTTCCCCTCCAGTTACCTAAATAGTTTCATATAATTTGTGCAGAATTCCTGTGAGAGTCTTCCTGTGGATACAACATATTCCCACAGAACTATCTATATATGGAGAGTCAGTGACTTCTCTAGGTTGAGTTAAAGAGAGGGAAGGCTTTTCCATCATTCCTCACCATTTACAATTTAACCTGAGGATAAATTTTTAGAATAAAGCTCTGAAGAAGTGAGAATTCAAATATTGCAGGAAAAGAGAATTCATCAACTACTTTGTAACTCAGTTTATTTAAAATCCAGTAAAAAGAGAGTGATTTGGAAGCACTACAAGGAAGGACACAGTGAGAAAAAAGAGACAGATCTGGATGGCAAACACTTTTCTATAAAGTCAGTAGGATTGGAATCTAATCCAATGGCATCTAATAATAACTTTCACCCTTTTCATTTTCTGAATTCTTCTTCTTAGATTACCTGTGTTTTGTAGTATATAATGTGTCCTTGATGTTGAGATTAACACCCCTTTGAACTCAACAGTGACAAACAGTACGGTCTAGTTAGAATTCTTGTAAACGTCATTGCTCAACTCTATATTCTGTTAAAAAGGGGCTATTACACAAAACCTCACTCCTGAAGGATAAGAGAGAGAAAACAAGCAAATAGATCATAGAACGAACCCATTCAGAATTCTTACTCAAGGCATTAATAACCAGGCTTTGGTTATCATATTTTGGACTCATTATGCAAAGCCTCACCTTCCTTCCTGAATATAAAGATGAAAGGAAAAAGAAAAAGAGCAACCAGTAGATGGACAAGTCTGCTCGCAAACTGAGCACTTCATGCATTTGGATTTCATATTATTTCACCTCATTGAAATGGAATGGTGTAGACATCACATTCTATTACAGCTCTACAAACTAAGTGTACCTCAAATGAAATTCAATGCCATCTGTTTTCTTTTGAGATTCTTTATCTTTTTTATTATCATGTTAAATATATCCAAATGTTCTCCAACATTGTAAGTCTTTCATATCACTTGGGGATCTCAGTTGCCCCATTATGCTTTCCACTTTTTATAATTTATTCATCTTTTTTAAAAAAATCTCAGCAGATCTTTCTCACTTTCTTTCTCACTGGCTCCCTTCCTTCCTTCCTTCCTTCCTTCCTTCCTTCCTTCCTTCCTTCCTTCCTTCCTTCCTTCCTTCCTTCCTCCCTTCCTTCTGACTTTAATTTACTTTGATAGAAATCAGCTTTATATTTTCCAGAAGATAAAAAATATTTATGCAAATAAAAGCAGTTTCTTTCTTTTATCTATCTATATAAATATCTAAAAAGTATTTATTTCTATATCCAGATGACAGATCCTTTGTTCTGGACATTCCTAATCTTAAACCAATTCTTTCTTAATTTTTCTTCATGGTCATAAATATTTTGGAAATATTTTGGAACTCAGTAAAGACAAAGTGTATATTTTCCTTATATCAAGATCTATACTAAATTAGGCTAATCAAGGAATGCAACCTAAGGTTATCTTCATTACACAATCCTCAAAGTTTTCCATGTGATTCCTAAAGCTCCTTCATAAATTGCCACCAAATTTTATTTTTCTTATTTATTTATTTATTTTATTTTGTGATTCTTATAGGCCCCCTACTCCCTGGGGACTCAGGGCGGCGTACAACATATATAAGAACAGCAGAATACTATAAAAAATACTATAAAACAACAATAATAAAATAGTGATTAAAAGGATAAAAACAACACAAGCAACAGTCACAATCTTATCTTATCACAAAACTCTTATATAATTATTCAAAAGTAATCATATTAGGTACATTTTGTTTTGGATGAGTTTAAGATGAAGAGGTAGAAGTTCCTTCAAGTCAAATACCAAAACACAAGCTCAGATTGAGGTTGACCTGTTGAGACTAGGTTTAAATGCAAAGCAATTTCATTTGTGTCCTGATCTCACCTAATTTTTGAGTAGCATACAAGCCCCTATATAACCCAAAAAAACAAGTATAGCCTTCAATAATGCTTCCCCAGTCATATGATCAAATCGCATACAACTTCTTATTTTATACCATACGAATCTGGTTCTTTTCAAATATCCTGCCTCAGATCCAAAAAATAGAAATATTCAAAAGATGATGGTCCAAATACATGTTGAAAAGACTATTACTTGACAAGTTTTCATTTTCATTAACATATGACAATACTACTAAGGTCATCATTTTCCTTTCAATTTTCTGTTCATTTCAGTGAAATGATAAAGGGAATACATGCCTTCAGGCAATTTAAACAAGCATTTTAACAACTTAAAATGTTCTTAGTTTGTGCCA
This sequence comes from Diadophis punctatus similis, assembly GCA_023053685.1. Lineage (NCBI taxonomy): Eukaryota > Metazoa > Chordata > Lepidosauria > Squamata > Dipsadidae > Diadophis > Diadophis punctatus. Next base: position 26,102,294 of record JALIGW010000007.1, on the reverse strand, counting down.
CAGTTAAATTATTTAGCAACTTGTCTGGGATAATTATCTGCTGCTAAATGCATTTGGTAGAGAAGGAAAGATTTATATTTTTAGAAAAAAAAGTTGAAGCCATGCTTAAAGAACAAAATATTAATTAAGTCACTTGCTCCATACACAATAAATATGCCAGACATTAGAATTATTGTTTGAATAAGTTTAAAAGTACAAAAAAAGTAATGTTTCCCTTCTATTCATGTCAGCATGAATATAATGTATAATAACTGCTCTTAAGAGGAATCCCTCCTAAATCATAGACAATGCTAATTAACCAGTTTAAAATGCCTAAGCAATTAATATTCTCCATCTTTTTATAACCACAAAACATGTAATAATAAAATTGCTACCATTATTAAATATGGAAATAAAAAAACCTTTGATCCAGATATTTCAGTTCTCTCAATAACATATAGCTTTATGAACATGGAAGTGGTTATAAGTGTCACACTTTTTACATTCTGCATAATCCTTTGTGATTGGATTATATCAAAAGTTATGATTGTTTTCTTAAAATAAGCCCTTAGAATTGAATTTATTCTTATATAAAAATGCAACCATGTATAAGCTCTTCCAAAGATTCAACAACAGAATTAAAGATTACAGTGGATAAAGGATAAAGAACTTGAAAGAAAATTTGGAACTTTATTACTATATATATTGACAACAGCAAGAATCTTGCTTAAAAAGGTGGAAAGGTGCACCAATTCCCACAATGGAAGAATAGATGGTAAAGATGATAGAGTTAGGGGAAATAGCAAAACTGACTGTTTTAATTAAACAAAGGCATTTATCTAGCTTTGTTTCTACTTGGAAACCACTTCTGGACTTTTTGCTTAAAACTGAAAATAAAATGAAACCTTGATTTTAGGTTTTGATGTTTAGAATAATTTTCTAATTGTAGAAATAACTTAAAATGTTGTGAAGTCTAATTCTAGTTTTATTATTTTTGTAATCTTCTGCATCAAAAGTCAGAAGTCATTACTTCTTTTCTTCTTTGCACTTTTTCTTGTTTTTTAATTGTTTTGTTCTATATTTTTATCTTATAATGAAACTTAATGAAATTTATTACACAGAAGATTGCAATGAATATAGGTTTATTTATTGTAATCTTGAAATACAGATACTTTATATCAACTTCGATTCTGAATTCCCAGCATTTTGCAAGTAGAGAATGAATAATCAATTATTAAATAATTAATGGGGAAAAGTAGTCACTTTAATTTCCCTTTGTCAAAAATACCTTACTGATTGTACTGCATGCACTCATAACTGCCTACCACAGAAATGAAAAGCAATCTTCTTTTTTTCTGCCATTGTTTTCACTGCTATATTTAAGTCGATGTTTTTTTGGAGGGGGTTGACAATCAAACCTAGTTTAATTCTATTGAAATCATTCTAATCTGTATTTTTACTGAAAATGCTAGGCTACTTAAAATTATACAACACATAGAGTTATCTTTACACAATATTCAGGACATACTAAGATCTTTCCTAATTTCTTTCTGGTGATTAATTTAAATAGCCTTAAAATGATATTTAAATAAATGAAACACATCTGCAAGGCATCAGACATTAAGTGCTTGGTTATTTTATATTTGCAAAATAAAAGACTGAGACGCCAAACAGAATCCTCAATGTAATTCATTTAAATGCACCATATAGACTGCCCAATTTTGTGGGGAGCTGCTGAAACTGGGGCCCTGGTTTCCTTTTCTACAGTTGCATGGATTATTCTACAATCTGTCTCCATACATTTTAGAGCTCTGCTGCAGATTCCAGTGTCGCTGTCCATGTGCTCTGTGATAAAGTTATGTGTGAAGACCATCCTCAAACCAATCTTATACTTTCAATTGTCCCCATTTGGGCAATACATCTGGAGAGTGTGAGATTGACTTCTGTATGTAAACGGAGCACATTTATTATTAATTGCTATTATTTACATCCTATTATGCAGTATAATAAACTTCCCAAAAAATGTGACAAGCAATCTCAGCAATTGTAAATAAAAGTGCAACTGATACCATTTTAAAACAAAGATGTATACACCGTTTGCTTATTTTCTTCCTCTTTTTTTGTAACTGAATGTAGAGCTATCAAGAAAAAAATAGTCCTAGCTTGGCTGAAGACATTAAGAAACCAGCTGAGGAAAATCGTAAAAGAAGCCAGCCACAGCACTTAAGCAGCAACAAAGCAGGGCATTGGAGAACTCAGTTGTTTCTCAGCCTAAGAGCTGTGGTTTCAACACCAATCTGCAGGCAATTGCTTCTTCCTGTCTTTGTTAACTATTTACACAATACAGAATAATAGAGTTGGAAGGGACCTTGGGGGTCTTCTAGCTCAAGCAGGTGTCCCTATACCATTTCAGACAAGTGGCTGTTCAGTCTCTTCTTAAAAGCCTCCAGTGATGAAGCACTCACAACTTCTGGAGGCAAGCCACTACTGATTGCTTGTTCTCCCTGTTAGGAAATTTCTTCTTAGTTCTAGGTTGCTTCTCTCCTTGATGAGTTTCCATCTTTTGTTTCTTGTCTTGCCTTCTGATGCTTTGGCATATAGGTTGACCCCCTTCTTCTTTGTGGCAGCCTCTCAAATATTGGAATATTGCTATCATGTCACCCCTAATCCTTCTTTTCTTTAGACTAGCCATACGCAATTCCTGCAATCGTTCTTCATATTTTTAGTCTCCAAGCCCATAATCATCTTTGTTGCTCTTCTCTGCATCATCTTTAGCAATAGCAATAGCACTTAGACTTATATACCGCTTCATAGTGCTTTACAGCCCTCTCTAAGTGGTTTACAGAGTTCAGCATATTGCCCCCAACAATCTGGGTCCTCATTTTACCGACCTCAGAAGGATGGAAGGTTGAGTGAACCTTGAGCCGGTGAGATTTGAACTGCTGAACAGCTGAACTGCTGAACTAGCAGTCAGCTGAAGTAGGTTGCAATGCTGCTTTTAACCACTGCGCCACCTCAGCTCTTTCCAAAGTCTCAACATCTTTTTGTGATGTGGTAACCAAAGCTGGATGCAGTATTCCAGATGTGATCTTACTAAGATTTTATAAAGCAGTACTAATACTTCTCATGATCTTGACTCTATCCCTCTATTTATGAAACCAAGGATTACATTAGCTTTTTTTTTTGTTGCTGTGGCACACTACTGGTTCATTTTAAGAGATTGTCCACCAGGACTCTAAGATCCCTCTCACAGTTATTGCTTTTGAGCCAGGTTTCACCTAATCTGTACTTGTACATTTGGTTTTTCCTGCCTACTTGTACAAAAAAAAAAACAACTTTTTTCTCAAGTCACAGGCTCCTGCATAGTTTTATAATATTTATTTATAATGTTATAATTATGGGGTTTTATAACCACCACAAATCATTTGGAATTGGTAGTATATAAGCATAATAAATAATATATACAGTAGCTGAAAAATTACAGATACTACAGGAAAGGCACCTTCTGAATCTAAGCTATCTATTAATAGGAGGTTTAAATTCTCAGGTTGAGATGCCACGAAATAGGCTGTTGATGGTTTTCTTTGAATTATAATTCATCATATTCAAAAGTCCTCTTCACCTTACTGGTGGCAATTTGATAATGATCTTAATCACTCTTCTCAATGACATCATTTGAGATGGAAAGGATATATAGCTAGTCATGGTTGAAGAAGATACATAATCTGAAGTAAGAAGAGAATCTGTGTTTCTATTCTAACTGTTCCACACTTCCCACTAACCACACATTCCTGCCTATGTCTATTTTCCTGGATAATATCACACCATTCACTCCCTGGTCAGTATAAGCCAAACATAACTATTGCTTTCGGAAAGTTCTCAAAATGATGAATTGTCAAAGGGAATTGTCAAATTGTCTGCCACTTCATAGAACATAAATCTGAAGATCCCCTCAGAATGACAGTTTGGGGACAGCTTGTACTGTGGGAAATTGATCCAAAGAGACACAAGCCTTCTAGACATTGGAAGAGAAGGTGAATCACCTACTCAGAGAATGTGGACATGGTCATAACTGAGAATGAAGTAGGATCTTGATCTTTTTCTTGGCCTTGCTGAATCAATGAAATATTGTCATGTTTGCCCTTGTTAAGCCATAATCAGTCCTTGTTCAATGTTTTTGGTATTATTCTTAATAGCAGCAAAAATTTGGCACAATCTTCATTGGTTCTTACCTTTAGAAAGTAAAATATTGTATTTGTTAGATGCTTTTGACAATAATGTTTTTGTTCTACCCAGGAATATGTGCCAGGAGTATATCTGAGTATATAATATATAAAACCATACAAAGCTTAGTCTTTTGTCCTTGAAATAGAAGCTTGAATTCTTTCTCATTGATTGGTGAATACAATGTTTAATTATTATTGAGGTTTCAAGCATTATTTCCAACTATGTTTATTATTATTGCATTAGAGTATTGATAGAGCTTAGAGTTAACAGCAGAAGACCCTAGATTCATTCCATAGTATTGCCCATCACAAAGATGCAACAGCAAATGATAAGAAAAATGTCTGCTTAAAATACTGAAAGCCAAAATTAGATTATATGATAGGATCTCTTGCAGGATGGTATAGCAGGAAACAGCCAGGGAAGAAGGGAAATAGACATGTCAGTAAAAACTCCTACAATGGCAGTATCTGATACTGAGGTGGAGTGGGGAAGCTGGCAAGCCTTGGATCATGACAAATATCATCTTTTAGTACTCTAACTGTATCTCTTCCCGCAACTGGTCATGTTATATACAATGGCTTATACAGAATACATTTTATAGGGCATGTCAAATTTTTCACCTTTCAATTTCCAAACATTAGGGGTTGGAAAAAAATTGTGACATGCCTTGCGGATTGTAAAGATATTTTGGTTAATTAATATAATTTAGATGTACTTGGTAAGTAACTACAGAGCTGAAGTGGTGCAGTGGTTAAATGCAGCCATTGCAGGCTGACTGCTAGTTCAACAGTTCAGCTGTTCAAATCTCACTAGGCTCAAGATTGACTCAGCCTTCCATCCTTCCGAGGTCGGTAAAATGAGGACCCAGATTGTTGGGGGCAATATGCTGAACTCTGTAAACCGCTTAGAGAGTGCTGTAAAGCACTATGAAGCGGTATATAAGAAAAGTGCTATTGCTATTGCTATATAAATATCATAATTTTGTAACAATTTGTTTGTTTCACTATACAGTGACATATAAAACCATATACTAATGGTTAGATAATGAATAGATTAATTAAAATCCATTAATTAATGGAAAGCACATAAAACATTTTATAAATTGTGTATGGGAAGATCTAGTTCAATGATCATGAGTTGTCCATTAAAAGCACATTCTGAACATTCAGTTTATGGAAACTACCATCACCCTGGACATTATAGGTGTCTATAGGATGGTGAAATAAAAAATGAATGCATAAATGAAATTGAGAAATATGTCTTCCAACAGTATTTTATTGAAAGTTACATTTACATTTATATTAATAATAAAACAGGTTTCATAGTGCCACGTGGACAGTTGCATCAGTTACATGCTTGGACTTGCCTGGATTGGATTTAAAAATGAATAGTACATCAATAAGCCAACCAGAACAAATTAATCCCCATAATAGGGCATTTCAAACAAAATATCTAATATTAAATCAAGAGAGATAGTAGTATTCTGGAATATTGCCAGATGAAAAAGCAAATGTTTTTAGTACCTCATATTTAGATTACAAGTGAAAGCTTGATACAATAGTACTCTAAGAAATCCAGAAATGGATTTGGAATTAGTAGTTTCATAACTTATTTAGTAAAAAAAAATTTACTATACAGTATATAGAAAAGAGTAGGTCATCCAGGGGATTTATCCTTCTTGTATTAGAATCACAAATGTGCTGACTTAGCCATAATAATGAAATCTAGTACATGCATTTTAATTTATTGTTAAGATGTTACTTAAAGTATTTCAGTCAACATATATTGCAAGTCAATGCGTATTTCTCCACAAAATAGTCCATAAAATATAGAAATCAAGTCATAAGGTGGAAGACAATTGAAAATGTTCCAAAATCTTTGGGAGGAAAATAATAACATGCATTGCTGAAGTAAGGAGATAATATCCAAAAGCACCTGTAATTGTAGCTAGAGACTTATATGTTTGATTGGGCTGAATGCTACAAATACAGTATATTAAATACAACAATGTATGTAGTGAATGTGATAGATATGAATTGGTATCACTGCAGCACTCTAAGGATGAATGTTGCAATTAAAGGAGGGCATTGCCTGATTCAAATGATCAACAACTTACCGTATTTTTCAGAGTATAAGACGCACCGGAATAGAAGACGCACCTTAGTTTTGGGGGAGGAAAACAAGGAAAAAATGCCTCTGCCTCCAAGCAATTTGCCAAACAGCAAACAGCAAACAGCACAGATGATATACACTGTTTGCTGTGTATTTCTGTGCATGTGTGCCTGACCCATAGAAATAGCAAAGAATTGGAGGTCAGTAAGGGGCGTGCATAAGGGCACCAGCGTGCCTACCGTCCCTGTCCTAATGTTCCCTCTTATCAGTACCCATCTTATGTATATAAACAATGTTATATCTATGTATATTACTAACACATACTTGACAAAATAAATAAATAAATAAATAAAAATAAATAAATAAAATAAATGTACATTATGCCAGAAAGTTTTCTTAAATGTAGTCACACTAACTCCTCCCAATTATTTAAATAGATCTTCTCCAAGGTATGTCAGGATTTAACTCTAATGCTAAACAGGACACTGTTACATTTCAGACTATACTTGTACAGAGCTGTTAAAATTAATTGAAATTTCTGGAAGTATACATTATTCTCTATTATTTAAAAGAAGATACAATAGCACTGGGCCTCTTCAGAGCAAGCATTTATTTTAAAAAAGCTTCTTTATTTTGTTAAGTTGTCTAGATTCATAGGGGTCTCCAAACTTGGCAACTTTAAGACTTGTGGACTTCAACTCCCAGAATTGCACAGCCAGCAAAGGTAACAAAGCCTTAAATTGCCAAGGTTGGAGACCTCTGGCTCTAGAACAATAATAAAGCAGTCTTTAAAAAATAAGTCTAATAATTTGAACATTCTACAGATATTTATAGTTATTCACTTACCCCCTTGCATCCAGTTCAACAGAAAATAAAAATCTGTGTGTCTCTCCCAGCTATTTGCCTCTTTGCAGTTTCAGTTTCAGTTTCATTTTAGCACGTGGCAAATCAGCTGGGGATCGGGAAGCTGCTAAGGACTTGCTTGTCTTAACAGGCTCTTCCCTGTTTGCTGCAAACAGGTAAATTTCTGGAAGACAGAGGCCAAAGGGTGGGGGTGGGTGTGATGGGTGGGGCTACATTCGGTGTATAAGACGCACCCAAGTTTTCACCCTCTTTTGGGGGGAAAAAGGTACGTCTTATACTCCAAAAAATACGGTAGTTTATATAAATGGGGTAGCAAGAGGTGATGGATGCAAGGATTTCACAGTCTGGATAAGAACTGTAGACTGTAGATTACATACAATATTAGTATCACATAATCTTTTCAAAATCAGTAATTAATTTTGCAGAAGTATGTTTCCCAGATAGTGATAACTTATCCTTAATCTTAGAATTGCATCTGCATGACCAACATATTCATTTAGATGCTGATTATAACGAGATTGAAGAGACAAGCATAAGGAAGATACAAATGAAGTTGTCTCAAAGGTTAGAAAACAAAATCATAATTAGATTGAGTGCAGATGATTTTCTTTAGTTGTGCTCACTAACAATTATCTCAAGGTCCACTGATTTGTTCATTGTTTATAACATACAAGATTTTATAATATTGTGATTCAACATTTTATCTCCCTCCTGCGCCCTGGAAAATGCCTATATTTTACAATATTTTTTCTGGATGACCAGAGCCAAATATTGGGAGAAATTGGAACAATCCTTGATAGGGAATTGGTTCTGATTATCTCCCAAATATGAAAACACCGATTTGAAACAAAAGAATATCTATTGGGGGGTCACTGATTCTATTTTTCAATAGCTAATGATGTCAGGCTCATGAAATCAGAAATCAGGGTTGTTCAAATGAGTGCAAGTTTATTTCATGCTATCCAGAGGTGGGTTCCTATGGGTTCTAACCTGTTCTGTAGAACCATTAGTAACTCAGTGATGATGTCATGGAGCCAGTTCTGTCAGTGTCTCCGTGGGTGCCACCATCTTGGATTTTGCTTCTGCGCATGCGCAGAAATTAATTTTTGCTTCTGTGCATGCACAGAAGCTATTTTTTGATTGCTGCGGGCGCGCGCGACCCTGAGTGAATGGGCAGCAAAAGGATCCAGAACCCACCCCTGATGCTATCCCTAAACAAAAATCTGAACTACTACTAATGGTCAAGGGAAATTAGTGATAGATAAGAATCAACTAATTTCAAGGAGGGCTTGTGGGTGCAAAGAGACTCCAAACTGATGATGCACTTGACTCTTCCCCCAGACTCAGCCTGGTCATCTCCTACAGGTAAAAACTTATATTCACTCCAGTGACCTTGGTTTCTCTTATGCTGGGCAATAATTTTAAATCTCCTTGTTTATAAAACTCTTTTCATAAATGTTTTCCCCACAATTTATTTTACACTAGCCTTTGAAAATGCTAAGTATAAGACCATAAATTTGCAGCATCCATTTACCAAAGAATAAAAGTGGTATCCTATTCACCTATATTTTATGCCTAATAGCTATACTTCCTCCTAATTTTTCCATAACTGAATTCAGTTATCATTAGACTTTGTTTTTAAGCTCTAAAATAAATCACTATAATGATTTGTTGTACCTTATGATTCTTGAATAATGTAGAAATCAGACTTTTCCAAGTGGATGTTCTCCAGATATAGTAGGCATGCAATTACTCGCTGGGAATTCTGAATGTTCTTATATATCTGGAGAGTTGGAGAAACTATTATAAATAATTCAAATATTTGATGAAACAGCAACAACTGCAACTGCTAACTTCCTAGAAGGAATGGATTGTGTTTTGACTTTTCTTCTGTGATCCAATGAGTGACCAATTAACATTGGAGTCAATTAATTATTTTAGAGGAATGTTGCTATAGAATTATTATCATTAAGAATGAATGTCTTTCTACAATTTTATTTATAAAACATTATAAATAATATCATCATGTGCTAAAATAAAACATTTAGCACATATGTTTATGACATTGAAGTATGATCCACCTTTGTGCTACTATCGGGATATGACTGTACAATATGCTCCATTGCATTTATTTGGACAAGTAATATTTCAAATCTCAGTCTGCAAATGCAGCCTATTTTATATTCAGTACAAAAATCAAACTGGCTCTTCCCAGTTCCTGATTTGCATTTTATGTTGCTGCAGAAAAAGAAGACAAAAATAGCTGCTTATTCTAGCCTTTCATTAATTTTCCCCTCATCAGTTTTTAATACAGATCTATTTTTCTAGATGTGAAAACAAATTAGATCCTGCATTCTTCACACTTTCAACTTGGTCCAGCATCCATCATGAATAGCTCCAACTTGTTATCCATCACTGACAACACTTTTGCCTATTCACATTTCATGCAACTTTCTAAACATTAGTTGTATCAGTTTGTGCGCTGGGATAAATGAGGACAAACTAGACAGCAGTATTTGTAGCTTGGAATTGTAAGTTTATTCTGTCAGTTTGGGGCCTTTCAGAATTAGTTGGTACTAATTTTCATTATCTCCATCCAATATTGTTCTGCTTTAATAAATCTCCTCACTGGCCAGAAAACTTGCAGAAATGCAAAGAGGCTGAGTAAACTATTTAAGGTTAATGGAGAGCTGCAAGCAAAGTCAGAAGAAGCATGAAATGAAGCAGATGGGCTCCAACCTGAGCTATTTTTTAAAAAAAACTTGAAGAAGTGTTTTAGCTTGTTTTAAGCAATTTGAAGCACTAATTGGTATATTGATTGATCTCAGATGAAGACAAGCCTAAAGGTAGGAGGGCTGGGAGTATTTCTTTAAGGACATGAAAAAATATACTGTACATTTAATTAGCTTCTGATTTATTTATTGGTTTATAGCAAATTCACAGTAATGTATGTATTAATGAAGTGAGATTGGTGAGGTAATCAGTCCAAATACAATTTTAACTCAAATTCATTGAGTTAAAACAATGAATTGAAGAAAACATATCAGAAGCGGTTACATTTCTCTAGTCATTATTTTAGCTTCCAACAATATTTGCTACTCCCCTAAGTGTGGTAGTTAACATTGTTTTCATTAATGCTTCCATTATCTTGTAATATTCTTTGGGTTATGCTTAATATCCAATTGATCGGTAGCACTTTCATTTCCCCGGGAATATATATTTTGGTAAAAGAGTCTTTTCACTTAAAAATATCTGTTACATAAACACAGGACATGGTTGTCCCATGGAACTTTGATTACATAGTTCCAGATTAATATCTGAAGTGTTCAAAGGAACTCTAGAAATATAAAACAGTGCAGCTTTGCACACTAATTTTGGCCCAAAGGAATCAGAGAGTTCATTACCATTAACTGTTATTATGCAATCACTCACATCATCAGATAGGGTTGGGCAATATTGCTGCTAGAACCAGAAGATAAGTGTTTTATCCACCCAGTTTGGTGTGGTTTCTACAACCAATTGCAATTGTAAGTTAACAGCCAGGACAGTTGGGAAAAATAGTCCAAAGACACACCGGGAAGGAGGACTAATATTGCTCATGATGCTTTGATGAGAGGTCAGGGCTGAGCCCCTCAAGAAATAAGATGTGGGAGAGTAGCTTCACTTCCTAGGATGGAACTCCACCCTAGGCATTCAGAAGATTTCCCCTTTCCTCCCTATATGCTCCATGAATAATGAATGTTGGAAATGATCCTTTGCTCCTTTCTTGAGCAGGTACATTTTAAGAACTTGAGGGAAGAAGAAGTGGCAATTCAGTGAGCACATCATGAGAAAGGCAGGGCTAGATGAATCACAAGTTGGAATTAAGATTGCCGGGAGAAATATCAACAACCTGAGATATGCAGATGATACCACTCTAATGGCAGAAAGTGAAGAGGAACTAAAGAGTCTCTTGATGCGGGTGAAGAAGGAGAGTGCAAAAGTTGGCTTGAAATGCAACATTAAGAAAACTAAGATTATGGCATCTGGCCCTCTCAATTCCTGGCAAATAGATGGGGAAGAAATGGAGGTAGTGACAGATTTTATTTTCATGGGCTCCAAGATCACCGCAGATGGGGACTACAGCCAAGAAATTAAAAGACGCTTGCTCCTGTCAAATCTAGACAGCATATTAAAAATCAGAGACATCACCCTGCTAACAAAAGTGTGTACAGGCTATGGTTTTCCCAGTTGCAATGTATGGCTGTGAAAGTTGGACCATAAGAAAGGCTGAGCACCAAAGAATTGAGGCCTTTGAGAAGACTGCAAGGAGATCAAACCGGTCAGTCCTAGAGGAGATCAATTCTGACTGCCCTTTAGAAGGGCAGATCCTGAAAATGAAACTCAAATACTTTGACCACCAAATGAGAAGGACTGACTCACTGGAGAAGAGCCTAATGCTGGGAAAGATTGAGAGCAAAAGAAGAAGGGGACGACAGAGAATGAGGTGGCTGGATGGATTCACTGAAGCAGTAGGTATGAGCTTAAATGGACTCCAGAGGATGGTAGAGAACAGGAAGGCCTGGAGGAACATTGTCGCGATGGGGTCGCGATGGGTCAGACACGACTTTGCAACTAACAACAAGAAGGTTCATGCAAAAGAGAAGATTGGGGGCAAGGTCTGCATATCAAGAAAACCAGGTGGGGAAAACTAGATGTCCTCACCATCCACACCTCAAAATGGAGAAAGGAAGAGTTGTCTTTAGCGATACTACATCCTGCAAAGATTTGCTAGGAATTCAACTCATAGGGTGCCATGGGCTCCTTCTCCTGAAGAAATCTATTATATTAATTTATAATTGTCAAGTGCTGGGAAATCAGGAGTATAAAGATTTATTGCAAGCTTAAGGTCTCTACAAGAATCTGAACTACTAACAGTCAAAGGAAATTAGTGGGTGTTAAGAAAGGACTTCAAGGTGGACTGGACGTAGATCTCTTGTTAGCGTGCAGGGACTCGTGATTGATGACACATTTGACTCCTCCCTCCAGCTCAGCCTGGTTATCTCCTACAATAATATTGCACTAGGAAAATTCATCTTGATTCCATATGAGACCATTTTCTTCTCTACTAGCATGGCTTTGAGCTGTTCATATAGTATATAATGTATTCAAAGGTCTGCAGTCTTGGAAAATATAGGAGTTAATATTATAGCATTAAATAAATAACCCTGATAAGCAATGCAAGTTGTCATGAAATGAGATCACATTTTCTATTTGCTTAGTTATAGTAGGTACATGAAAAATAAAACAATTGTTAGTGTTACATTCTTTTGAAATATGTTTTTTTCTGTTTCAAAAGCATATTAACCAAATAAGATTGATGGAAAATGTCAGGATATCATTTTGACAAGAAATCTGCTTCAGACATCATGAAATGTTTAAAATTACAGCAAGAAAATTATATTGCCCCTTTCTTATAAAAATAAATAAGTATTAACTCCTTGACAAAGATTCTTTTAGTCATTATCATTATTGATAAACAAGAATGATTTAAAATGTTGTCACATTTGTTTTTTAAAATTCCTTGGGAGCTTTGATTTCTTCCCCCACCCCTACATTTAAAATCCAGAAACCAAATCTGACATTATCCAGTTTGTTTCTTTTTCATTGATGGAAACCACAACAGTGCCTCCATTTTTCAATCAGCTCTTAAAATAGTTTTAACCACTTTGTGTTCTTTCTTTGGGAAGTGAATACACTATTTTAAAAGATGGATGAGAGAATATCAGGCAAGAAGAGAAGACTAGCCTTCCGAAATAAATTTCCTCTGTGTTAGCTGCTGCATTTTATCTAAATTACCACTAGTGACCTTTATGGGGAAAATCTATAAACATGGGAAACATTTCATTATGAAAGCAGGTTTATGTTCCATGCCCAAGTTCCCATGTTCCTGCTTCTGCTAATACAAGGTGAAATAAGCCATCCATCTTATGAATTTACTATGTTTTAAGTGTTTTATGTTCTTTGCCACAATAGAATAATTAAAAATTTCATTCTATTTTTTGCAAATTTCATCATCTATTCAAAGTAAAAAGCAATTTATGGATTTCCTTTCAGCCAAAGACAACATAAAACTACATTTTAAAAATGGATTTTTTTTTCTCAGAATCACAGGTCACATACTTGAACTCCTCAAGCAAAACTTTTAGACTTACATCTGAGACCTACCGTATTTTTCGGAGTATAAGACGCACCAGAGTATAAGAAGCACCTTAGTTTTTGGGGAGGAAAATAAGAAAAAAAAATTCTGCCTACCAGCATCCATCTGGCTAGCGTCCTTAGCAAACAGCCTGGAACAGGTATATTAGCCTTGCAAAGGTCCGTTTAAAGGCTGCTTTTTCAGCCTTGCAGAGCTCGGTTTGAGAGGTTGTTTTAGCCTTGCAAAGGTCCATTTCAGAGGCTGGGCGGGGCTACATTCGGTGTATAAGATGTACCCAGATTTTTACCCTCTTTTGGGGGGGGAAGGTGTGTCTTATACTCCAAAAAATACGGTAATAAATTTCCCCCAGTCATTTCAAGCCCATTTTTAAACAAGTAATGCAAAGAAACACGCAATCGGCCAACAAGAAAGGCAGTATTAATACTTTAAAAGAAAAGCCAGTTGAATCTGTATCTTTTTTCAGCTTTTCCCACACAAAAAAGGCTCTCTTTGAATGTACTGGACTGGACAAAGAGGAAGTAAAGACAAAGAAGTATGATTTTTGTGTGTGTGTCTTCAACTCAGTTTGTAATATCTGGTGACTTTCTGGCTCAGTTTTTTCATCAGTTCTCAGTTATTTTCATTCTGTTTTTAATTCCTGCAGTTTTCTTGGCAAGGTTTTTCAGATGCGGTTCACCATTTTCTTCTTTCCAGGGCTGAAAGTCCAGGTCACTCTACTGGCTTTGTGCCTAAGGCAGGGTTAGAACTCACACTCTTCCAATTTTTAGCCTGGTGCCTTAACTATTATACCAAAGTGGCTTTGCCAACTGCTATCCTCCTTCTCAGGCTCTGAGAAATCCATGACACTTCTTGAGAGATATGTAACCAATTTCAACTACCAATTCACAGGAATCAAAGGTTGCCCTGACTTTGTTGTGCACTTTGTAAGATCTGCACTAGCAAAACTTTTCCTTGGCCATGTCCCATTCCCAAAGCGTGTAAAAAAAGCCCACACTGAGGAGACTTTAGTTCTACCCTCTATTTTTATGTAGCATGAAAATGTCCCACTAAGATCAATGGGGCTGTCTGGCAGGATGATTAGCTTTAACTGGACAGGGTGACCCCAGATGACAGCAAAAAGATACAGAAAATCCTAACTCTTTGCCATTTGCCAATGATTATCCAGATACTTACAGCCCATATATGGTAGCTTTATTTTGAAAGAAACTACCAGCACCTCTCCATCACCACCACCACTACCACCCTGAAAAAATGTTCAGTCAACTGAAACTGCCACTATTCCTGTTCCTCCTTATAAATAGCCTTCTGTTTGCAAAACCAGATGGGACACATGACCAGATGTGCCGATTCTTCTTTAAAGTATAATTGTTGACAGAATCTTGCAAATCTGAAAGTACATTTCTCCCAGGGATGGGTTCTACTTACCTTCCCTACCGGTTCGCATTGCGTCAGAAGTGCGCAGAGGATTCTTTGCCAGCCGCTTTCAAGGAGCAGCAACCGGAGGACCGGTTTAGGGGCGTGGCAAGCCGGCCATTGTTACCGGTTCGGCAAGCGAGGGAAAATTTCCACCACCAGTACGGGCGAACGGGTCCGAACCAGCAGCAACCCACCACTGATTTCTCGCCATCTTCTTTGCAGCCTGAAAAACCAGAGAAGGTCTCTTCTGAACCTCTTGCCATGCCCACTATCTGGCTGTGGCCTAATCTGTGACTGTTCCCTTGACAGCATGCCTTTGCCCACGCTCTGAAGATGATTCCCACAAATCATTACATCACCCAAACAGGCTATTACTGAGGGGTAAGTTAGACTATCCCCATCTAAGAGTTTTGCTTTGGACCCTCAACAGTATTATTTGTACCCTTGAAACTAAATGGCAAACTAGAGACAGAATCCAGTTTCAAAAGGAAAAAGTGCCTATGTGTGCTGTCCAATAGGATTGTGATCCATAAGCCCTTTCTCTTTTATTAATTAAGTGGAAAACATTGAGTGGTAGAGAACTAGGAACAGAATCTCATATGGAAGATTTGTGAGTTTCAGTTCTGGTGTTAATATCAGCTTAAGCTATGCATAGTTCCAAATGAACTCTATTCCTTAATTTTCAACATGCATTCACCCGAAACTCTAAATTAATGGCTGGTCAAAGATGGTGAGTCATGAGTCTTTTACTAAGGTGAACAACCCATAAGGTGAGAAATTATTATTAATAAAATTACATCTAATAAATAATTAATAGTTATGGGCGAACTAGCATGTCTGAGTACTTATGGAAGAATTATTCTTATCTCTTTGCTTTAATTTAATTAATAGATAGGCAACCACACACATTTTCCTTCCTACAGAAATAATAAAGTAGGCTATTCATGTCTGCTTTACTTTTAAAATGTTCCTCCAAATAATATAAGGTCAGAAATCAAAGAATAGACTGGATATCTTGCATCCATTTATAAAAGTGCAGATTGGAGTTGGAATACTAAAATATTTCACTTCAAAGAAGACTTTTAAGAGCTTTACCTGAATTGCACTAAATCAATGCCTACCTTTTCATAGTTTTCATAGTTTCCAAAGAAAGAGGTTTGTACATTTTATTCTATAATCCATCTTTTACTTTTAATACATATCTTTTGTAGCCTTTAAATTATATTGATTATTTAATCCCATATCCCCATTCAAAACAGTTTGGAACCTGGAGTATCTGGAGAGCCAAAGATGCTATAGCACAGTATATCTCAAACTTAGCAAATTTGGGTGGATTTAATTTCCAGAATTCCATCCCCCATCCTCCCCAAAATTCTAGGAGTCGAAGTCCACCCATCTTTAAACAAGAGGACTTTCTGTTTTTTGTTTGAAGATGTTTCACTTCTCACCCAAGAAGCTTCTTCAGCTCCAACTGGATGGTGGGGGGATGGAAGGATTTATACTCTTTGCAGACAGCTGGTCATTTGCATTCTTTTAGCAGGTTGTTAAGATCACCTGGAGGTTTATCTGTGTCATCAGGGTCACCTGAATGGTGCAAATTGGTGTGGAGCCTTTTGGAGCCTTCAAAGAAAAACCAGAAAGTCCAGTTGCCTTTTGAAAAAAGCATCTTTGGGACAACCATGACCTGAATGACTGAGAATCTACATAGATACCCATCTTTAAAGTTTTCAAATATGAGAAACACTACTATAGATTACAACATTCTTCCTAATCGGATGTCCTTTTCCAATGTTATATCCTTCTTGGCATCTTTATGAAAACTATCTTACTCATTAAATGAGCTTATTATTTTCCTCCAAACCATTTTTTTCAAAGTATAATATCATTGGTGTTTTTTACTTCAGGAACACATTGTGTTTTCTATTAGCTTTGATTGCTCATTGTGGCTGCGAAAAATACTTCAGTTTGATTGAATTGCTCTTGCTCTTAGTGAAGATGAAATATATCATCCATTTTAAGTGGCAAAGAGCTTGAGGACCAAGCACCTCATCCTCATCCAAGCACTATTTAGCTCCTGTTTGGGCTTTACTTTTTGAAATGCAAGGTTTTTTTTAAAAAAAAAATGTTGACAGGAACTTAGTAGGCTAAAAAGTCCATAATAAGAAATCAATGTTTTTGTTGAACACTATAAGCAAATAAAAGAATACCCTACAGTATTTCTCACATAATATTCATTACTAAGGCAGAAAAAATGGGATTATGGGCAGTCATTACATTAACAAATATGTATTTGCAGCATCTGCTTCCATGAATTGATGGACTAGGTCACAACTAATAATCCTGACTAATAGTCCTGAGATTATATTGGTCACCAAAGGTACTTGCATGGTTTTTCATCTTTTCTGTTCCTTCTGGTAAGTGAATGGCTTTTAAAATGGGGGGAAAACTAACACACAACAATGACTAGTTCTGATAAAATTGTTTTATGCACACATTGTCTGCTTTGAATGCACCCATTTGCCCAATCACCTACACCAGGTGATACTTCATTGAAACTAAATCTGCCCTTGCTCTAAAAAATACTGCAAATTCATGGACCATAACTGCACCCCTGTGGATGTTGTCAATTCAGTGAAATGATGTTTACTTTGGAAGACGAAGATACTGCTTGAAAAACCAAAAGACTTTGTTTGCAATCTATAACATTGTTTATCTATAGCAGGGGCATCCATAGAGTGGCATCAGAAAAGTCAAGATAGCAGTTGCACAGTGCAATCAAAGCCCCACTCAATGTTTATACGTATTATATGTGTTACATATCTAAAAAGGGTGAGTGAGTTAATGTGTGATTATGACTGTCACCTTGATGTTTTGATCTCTCTCTCTCTCTCTCTCTCTCTCTCTCTCTCTCTCTCTCTCTCTCTCCCTCCCTCCCTCCCTCCCACCCACTCTCTCGCTCCCTCCCTCTCTCCCTCTCTCTCTCCCTCTCTTTCTCTCTGTCTCCTATGCTCATGCTTTTTTATTATGATTCAGCAAGGCTAATTCAAAATATTTGCATGATTTCATATTTAGAATTTAACATAGTAAAAGATCAAGGTTTTTTTACTCCTATAAAAAGGGAAACTGGTGACACCATTGTCAATTTCAGACAACACAGTATGCTGAATTCTCCAAGCTCCTGTTCTACATAAGGGATTAATAGAAGAGAATAAAGGTAGCTTGGGGTTGAATTGTGTCAAAGAGAGTTCTAGTCTCTGAGCTTGATTGTTTGCTTGCAGGTGTTTTATCACCCAACTAGGAGACATTTTCAGTGCTAGAAGTGAGCTAAGCCTTAGTATTATTCCATAAGTGCAAGTCAGTTGATCGCATAGGGTCGTGATGGCGAACCTATGGCACGGGTGCCACAAGTGGCACGCAGAGCCATATCGGTGGGCACGCGAGCTCAGGTCCGGCGTGCATGTGTGCACCAGCCGGCTGATTTTCGGGCCTTCTGGGCCCACTGGGAGTCGGGAAACAGGCTGTTTCCAGCCTCCAGAGGGGGTGGGGAAGGCCGTTTTCGCCCTCCCCAGGCTCCTAGAAAGGCTCTGGAACCTGGGGAGAGCAAAAAATGGGCGTGCCATTGCATGCTGGGAGCAGGGGGGTCATGCATGCATGTGCGGAGGTGCATGGAATTATGAGTGTGGGCACGCACACACGTGATCCCCCGCATTCCCCCCCCCCTTTTGGCACACGAACCAAAAAAGGTTCGCCATCACTGGCATAGGGAGTAGAGGAATCAGTAGTATCAGACTTGTAAAATCTTCAAGACCATATCTCTCAGAAGCAATAATGAACTAGTGAGTTTATCCATATACTTCCTTTCATTTTGTTTCATGTGGGTGTTATTCAGAAATACTCTTCCAAATCCAAATTTTATATGGTTCACAATCAAAAAGAGTAGTAGAAGAGAAATCAATAATCTGATCTCACCTTTGTTCAATCAATTCCTTTTTTTAATCATAACATATTTGCAATTTTCTTGTAGTGAAACCAGTGAGCAGAATAAATCCTGCCTGAAATAGGAAACTGGAGAAATTTTCCCCTTCTCTTCTTCTTAGTGCCAGTCAGGATGTTACATATGACAGTGTTACCACAAAATTGCATTGAGAATATCTGAAGTTTAAGAAAATTTTAGTCTTCCCCAACCCTTTGTTGGAGGTTGAAGCTTTCTTGTTGACATGTGAGCATTTCTGAGACCTGGAATCTGATTTGAGTAATGATTAATGGATCTCATAACTATATCACAGAAGAGATTTACTTATAGAAAATACATTGTAGAAACAACTAAAGCCTAACTAGATATATTCTGACAAGAGGAGAATCAACAAGTGTAAGTGTATAAGTATGCTAAGAATAAGAAAGTGACATGAGGTTAGCAATTCCATTTAAAAAAAAATAAGGCATAGACAGAGTGACAAAAATGGGTCACATAATTGATCCATAACTCACTATCTATCTCTCATTGTCCCCTTGTAGTTAATAGCTCATGAGATATTAAGAGTCAATGCCATTGAACTCTCACCTCTAACTCTTCTAATATTTTCAGACATCCATATCTACAATTCTCAAAATTCCTGTCAGTGTGACTAAAAGTTCTGTGAATTATATGCCAACACATCACATTAAGTTTTGATAGCCTGCATAATAGCTTGTACAATACATACAGTTTTGTTCTGCAAATGCGAAATTGTATTTTTTTTGCTAAATTCAGTGACAGTACATAAGCTATACCCATAGTTTATGCCATATCTGTGTTCTAACCAGCAATCAGACTTAATAATAGATAAACCTGTTAAGGATTTAAATTTTATTTTATTGTTGCCAAATCTTCCAGAACACAAAAGTCAAGCCAGCATTGTTTTGAGATTTACATTCATGAATTTAATTCTTTTAAAGTTTTGCATGTATTGTTTTTAATGCTACACTTATTATCACAGATAAGCATACACAAAAAAATTCTAGTATTTGCAGTCTTATCTTATCTACAACTTATCTACATAATATCATGACTGCGTCATAATGCAGCTGCTAAGGTAACAATCAGGGGCGGGTTCCTAATTTTTTTACTACCACTCCATGGGCGTGGCTTATTTTGTGGGTGTGGCTTGCAAGCCATGTGACCGGGTAGGCGTGGCTTCTCGGACCGCTGAAGGGAGGGGAACTGAGATAGGTCCTGCTGCCCATTCCCTCTCCCTTCAGCAGCTCGAGAAGCCTCAAACGTGCGAAAATGCCTAGGATCATCACCGCGTGTTTGTGGCTTCTCAGACTGCTGAAGGGAGGGGAATGGAGATAGCTCCTGCCGCCCATTCTTTCAGCGTCTCACACGCTCCCTCAGCTATCCTCCCCTGCTTGGACTCACTGTGGGGTAGGAAGGCAGCGCATGAGCAGTGCAGGAAACTCGGCTTCTGGGCATGCACAGAAGAATTTTTTTTAAAAAATAATTTTTTAAAAAAAAAATGGCGGCGCCCAGGCACCGGCAACCGACCGCACCGGTACTGTGATGTCACCAGCGGGCCGCTACCGGTGCTATAGAGTGGACCGCACTGGTAGGAACCCACCACTGGTAACAATGATAAAGATGAGGATTTAAGCTCATAAACCTTGCTGGAATTGCAGACAACACAGGAATAGAATTAATTTCAGATAGCAAAAATATTCCCATGAAGAATTTCATCAAGTAGAGGGCCTGGCATCACTTTCCTTTCTATAAGAAAGCCACAGTAAACATTTGGATGGTGCCGATTGATGGGCTATTTGAATTACCACTGTTCAAATCATTGCTTTTGATTGCTTTATTGCTGTTTGATTGCTTTATTGGTGTCATGTGTTTTCTTGGCAGGTAAAACATTGTAGGTTCATGGAGCAAATTTAATGTTCATGTAGGGATTATAAAACAGCACTGAGGTTAGGATTAATGTTTCTACCTTACGATTTTTGAGACATGATATTTAATTGCTTTTTAACCTTTCCTAAATGCATATTGAAAGAAATTTAAGAAAATGACACAATCTTGTTTTAATTATTAAGCAATCATGTAATAGCACATTTATCTGCCTAATGAATCATACCTGAGAATAAATTGCCATAAACTCAGTGGAATTTATCTCTGAAACATATGCAAATAGGTATCACCCTTGCTTGTCTGCATTTTCCTATGGTCATCTTGGAAAGTCAATTTAATTATTTTTTATCTAATTAATATGGTCATTAATCTACTGTACATAGTATATATACACTACTACACTATACTATATACTAGTACTAGATATTACTATAGCATAGGTGGTGTATGGTTCAATAGTAGCAGTGGTGGGTTCCTACCGGTGCTGTCCACTTTATAGCACTGGTAGCGGCCCGCTGGTGACGTCACAGTACCGGTGCGGTCGGTTGCCAGTGTCTGGCCGCCGCCATTTAAAAAAATTTTTTTAATTTTTTTTTAAAAAATTTCTTCTGCACATGCCCAGAAACCTGACAATTAAGTCTTTCCCGGTCCCTTTTTATTATTATTAAAAATAATAAAAATTTTATTATTGAAATTATTCTTATTATTTTATTATTCTTATTATTGAAAATAATAAGAAGCTCACATTTGACACTTTTCCTTCGCTTTTGCCTAAAGCTTCCCAAAGTGGACGTTTTTTGAAAGCATAACCTTTATACTGTTAATTGTATACAGTTTTATACTGTTATTCTTTAGACGAAAACATTGAGGACTGTTAAAAGATACTGTTCTTTTAACAGTCCTCAATATTTTCGTCTAAGGAATCCATGACTGAAACCAAAAATGCTGTATGAGACTTGCTTGTCTTTTAACTATAGCATTTTCTGCATATAAAGGTTGCTGTGTTTCCATGGTGTAACACACACTTTGTATGCAAAGCTTTTCATGTAAGGTATAAAATAGCAAAAATAGTAATAACATCTCTCTGAAATAACTAATATATGACCGGCAAGCCACGCCAACCCGGTCACATGGCTGGCAAGCCACACCCACCCAGTCACATGGGCTGGCAAGCCACACCCACAAAATAAGCCATGCCCATAGAGTGGTAGTAAAAAATTAGGAACCCGCACCTAAATAGTAGTAACTGTGAGAGGCATCTTGAGTCCTAATGAACAATCACTCAAACATGAGCTAACAGTATGCAGCAGCTTCCAAACAGCCAATAGAGTTCTAGGTTGCATTAACAGGGATAAAATCAAAATCACATGATGTGTTAATATCACTTTATGATGCCTTGATAAGACCACACTTGGAAGATTGCATCCAATTTTGGTCACCAAAATGTAAAAAAAGATGTTGTGGCTCTAGAAAGAGTATAGAGGAGAGCAACAAAGATGATTAGGGGACTGGAGGCTAAAGCATATAAAGAACTGAGTTGCTGGAACTGCCACAAAGAAGAGGGGAGTCAAGTCATTCTTCAAATCACCTGAAGGCAGGACAAGAAGCAAAGGATGGAAACTAATCAAGGAGAGAAGCAACCTAGAATTAAGGAGAAATTTCCTGATAGTTAGAACAATTAATTAATGGAACAACTTGCCTCCAGAAGTTCTATGCACCTCAGCAAATAGTCATGCTGACCATATGACCACAGAAGTGTCTTCAGACAACACTGACTCCCTCGGCAAAGAAATGGAGATGAGCTCCATCCCTCTAGTGTTGGACATGACTGGTTAGGGGAAACCTTTACCTTTACCTTAAATTTAATTGAACAGATGGTGATATAATTTGCATAAGACCTAGGTTATCTTTAGTTAAAAACACTCAGATGATAGGAGGAAATCTCTTCTGGAAACAGACGGCTGTAGCCAACATTGGTTCAAAATAACTCACAATCTGACTTGGAATTATACAGTACAATATATGTAATGCAAAAGCTCCTTCTTGCAATAACAGAAGAATGCATACATAATCAAGATATATGACTTCCAAAATTCATATAGCTATAGACCTTTAGCCTGTACTAATCTGCCATTCTTCTGCAAGCAATTGGGGAAAATAAGATCTGTAATTTCAGAAAAATCTAACTGATTGTTTGGTGCCATGTAGCTGTTTGAAATCTCAAAACTCACATTTTCTGAAAAGCAAACTTTTACAATAAATATAACTTTGCTTTGAACCCAGAGGTATTTTTCTTAATTTCAATTCACATATATAAGTTGATCAATGCAGAGACAAATTAGTTTGCAAACAAGATAATAGGGCATGGTGAATGGGTTATGAATCCAAAAATGACTAACCTGTTCACCTTGAGCCCCAAACTATAATTCACAGAAAGCACATTCAAGTGTATTAGTTAGTGCTCACATGCATTATGGCATTATGGCTGAGTTTGCAAACACATTTTTTGAGAAGGAAATAAATGTTAACTTAACTTTTTATACTTCTTATAAAGAATATAGCAATAGCACTTAGACTTATATACCGCTTCATAGTGCTTTACAGCCCTCTCTAAGCGGTTTACAGAGTTCAGCATATTGCCCCCAACAATCTGGGTCCATATCTTTAAATTGTTGATAATATGCATGTTTTTCCCTCATTCAATGTATTTGTAATAGCTATTTACCTCTATGTAGTAATAATTTATTGAATTTATATGCCATCCAATTTCAGCAATTCAGAATAGTAATAGATAATAAGTTTAAAATGGTCATATAAAATGTCTTTTCCCTATGCTCATTGTCTTCTTGTGAGGAAGAAAAAGATGAGGGTTAATGACTGGCTTAAACTACAATTGTTCTTATCCAAATCTCTCTAGCTATTACACCATGACGGTAGACTGTTGTTAAATATGGGCACAGGTTTGCTAGGGACACAGGCAGAGATGGGTTCCTCCTGGTTTTTACCGGTTCTATAGAACTGGTAATAACTTGGTGGTCTGGGTCACTAGAACCGGCAGCGATCCAGGCCTGCCACGCCCCCGAGCAGGTTCTCCCGGCGGCACCATAAGCGCTGCCATCTTGTTTTTTGTTTTTTTAAAGTACTGTGTCACTGAGTGAACTGGCAGCGGGAGAACCCAGAACCTGTACAGAGCTCCTGGCCCTTTAACAGCTGGTCAGAAATTGAGTGAGTAGCACTGATGCACTTGCCTGGTGCCCAATGGCTCTTTTCCCAAACACATGTTATTTATGGCCCTGCTGTTCCTCCAAATACCTTTCTTGCATGTTTCTTTTTTTAAAGTAAAGATGATTTTGGAAGATCCCCAACTGGACATGCCATTTTGCACGTTACGCCTAATACACATGGGGGCAGGGGTTAAATCTTTTTCCCTTAACCCTGGTAGGGCCATCCTCTTTCATGCAAAGATTTCTATATCAAAGCAGGTGACAAGATGAACAAAATAACAGTACTAAACATATTCACCATCAAAAGCTTCTTTTAAAATTGTTGCAATATGTATTCAGCTCCTACTTAAGAGCCTTCCACTGAGGTCCCATTAATAGGATTCTTGCAGCAAAACATATTTGACTGCGCGGCTGCCAGCATGCCCCTTGAAGAATGTTTCTCTTTTCATTCTCTGCCTTTGATAATAAATAAGATAAATGCACTAAGAAGAAAAATGGTCCTTTGAATTACATTAAGCCTTTCTTCTCCAGTGGCAGAAAAGTCCTGACAGTGTACAGAATGTGAACAAAGTACATCTAAAACAGCAAGCAAGATAAGAGACATTTTCATAGTGAACATGAAAACCATATTTATTGAAAAAAGGGAAAGAAAAGCCATCCTTAAAAAAATCTCAGTGCATAAATTAAGCCTTGCTTTTGGAAAGGTGAGTGCAAATATCAATGCATCTCAGGCATCCATCTCCAATGTACAAAAAACAGGCCTCTATCATTTTATCCAAGTATCAGTTTTGTTTTCAGTGTTTTCTGCTGACAAGGGGGCACAAGAAGAGGAAATCTCTAGCAGCATAAATAAAAACATATAGGAAAATGCAAAAATTGACATTTGACTTTTTTGTGGATGGGCTTATCTGCAAGGTATAATTGATAATAATTTTAAAAAGTACCCATATATCCAGTATATACTGATGGCTAAGTCCATTCATAGATAAATCGAGTCTCGAATTTTTAATCAAAATACCATGAAAAGGTTAATCCGTTGATTACCCACAAATAAGGCAATTATGAAAATTAAAATACAGTGATCCCTCGCTATATCGCGGTTCACCTTTCACGGTCTCGCTGCTTCACGGATTTGCATTGTGCATTGTGTTCTGCATTCTGATTGGCTAAACAGTCTCTCCACTTCTTCTCTACCTGTGTGTCAATAACATTGCGGTTTATACACGTACGTAAAACAGCTTGCCAAGAGCAGTGAAATACACGTGAGTCACTATTTGTCCTGCTGTACTTTGTATTTTTTTTCATAATCATTTTTCATTTTCTCCCGTTCTAATCCAATGACTCGGGTCGCAGTGGGGCGGTGCTGATCTCCGCAATTTGAAGCCTTCAGTTCGTATTGATGATTAAAATTATTATTTTACAGTACAGTAGTTATTTGTAAAAAAAACGTTTATACAGTACTTTTATTTGTTAAACAAATGCTTGGGCCTGTAAAAAGGTTTTGTTTTTTGGTTTCAATGTATTATGGAGTATTTCATTGTATAATAATTGTAAAAAAAATAAAGGTTACTACTTCACGGATTTCGCCTATCACGGGTTCTTTTTGGAACGTAACCCCCGCGAAAAACGAGGGTTCACTGTATACTGAAATTTCAAGTATTAGTTTATCCATGAGTGACATATTTTTCAATCAGTATTTTGGTGAAAAACTTGAAGTTTAGTTTAACCATTGGAGTTTTTTTTTAAGTTTACATGCCACACAATACTAGCTATGACAAATGTTCCAGAATAATGTTGCAGGATCCAATCTGAGTCTGGTCCAAACAGAGGTCACTGGGACAACAGGAAGCTAACCACCAGATTATAAGCACACGAGTGAGCATTTATATAAGGAGACCTGAACTCGTTGGTAGCCTCATATTGCAACAGAGCATGCGTTTGATTTTACAGCTACTAAGATTGTTGGCCAAGCAAGAGCAAAAATAGCCAGATAAATTATTGATGTGAGAAATGAGTCTCTTAGTGCTGATTTACCAGCAGCTTACCAGGTATTTAGGAGCCAAAGTAACAGCAGCACAAGGAAACAACAATCAATAACTTAATAGCCAGCCATCAAAATCCCAGTCAACAACTAAAAGCCACACACAACCAGACACCACATAAATACTACACATAGAACAGCCCACTACACACATCCATGTTGTGTGAACACTCATCTGATGCTTTTCAAATCATGCCTTATATTGAATGAACGCAGCAAACATGGATTTTATGAAATCATGTCTATCAAACCCTGGCTATGTGCTGTATGTCCATTTTTGAATCTGCAGTTCCTCAAACCATATCATGAAACTTGGTGTACAAGAGTTTGCTCACTTCCAACTCAAAGTTTATGGAGTTTATTCCATTGTATCTGAGTATCCATCATTTTTAGCAGTTTCAATTTTCTTTGTCAATATTTGCCTGATCCTGGGAGCATACATTTATTATAGTTGTCCATTGCCTTCTAATGTGCTGAAAAGATTTATTATATAATGCCTTTATTGGACTAAACTGTTCTTGACTTGTGTTTGTAATGTAAATTGCTTTATTCTTGATAATTAAAAATTAGGATTAACTGGAAATTGAATCCATTATATATAATAGTCTAAAGGGATATGAAATTATTAATATGATGGAAATTATCTGATATGGAGACAACAGTCAAGCAATGAAATTACCACAAGAGGAGGAGGAGGAGGAGGAGGAGGAGGAGGAGGAGGAGGAGGAGGAGGAGGAGGAGGAGGAGGAGGAGGAGGAGGAGATTTTCTTTACATGAGCAAAACTAGTAAGTCTATTATGGCTTCCACTAAGGTTACAGTCCTATGGCATCTGGATCATCTAGCAAATATAACGGAGCAACCATTTTGGCCAGTTGATATAGTCTGATATTCAGATATTAAAATACAGCTCATTGTTGGCAAGCATATCAAGAAGACTTTTATAATATTACATATGCCCCTGAGATATGATAGCACTGTCTATTAAAGTACATAATGTATGTAGCCAGGAAAATTCAAGCCTAATTCTATTTCCAATCACAATTATGATAGGGACAGCCATATAGTTAAGATTTCAAATTTCTTGGACAACAACCACATACAAGCTACAAACCCACTATCAGAGAATACCTATCCCAGGAAAAAGAGCCATGTGATTAATCTGTGGGTCTTTAAACACAGCTATTATTCTATGAGCTGAATCAAAGAAAAAGGAGTTCAACTGTGATGTATAAATAGCCTCTTAAGTATCACCAGTAAATGAAATGAAGTGAAATTAAAAAATGAAATGAAATGAAATTTATTTGATGGGTGCCACCTAACTTGAGGAAAACTCTGGGAAGTTCATAAAATAATAGATAAGATAAAATACAATATGAATGGGGGGGAAACAAGAAAAATAAACAATATGGTGAGCCAACCAACATCATAGAAAACATATAAAAACACCCTACAAGTTACTTGGAAGGGCTTGGAAAAGCAAGGAACAGACTCAGACTCAATCCCGACAAGACTGAGTGGCTGTGGATATTGCCTCCTAAGGACCATGACAACTATCCCTCCTTGGTCTTTGAGGGTGCGAAACTGACTCCCTCAGACAAGGTCCGCAACTTGGGGGTCCTCCTAGATCCACAGCTAAAATTGGACCACCATCTTTCTGCTGTGGCTAGGGGGGCCTTTGCACAGGTTCGCCTGGTGCACCAGTTGCGGCCATACTTGGAGAAGGAGGCTCTACTCACGGTCACTCATGCCCTTGTCACCTCGCGTTTGGACTACTGCAATGCGCTCTACATGGGGCTACCCTTGAAGAGTATCCGGAGACTTCAGCTGGTACAAAATGCGGCTGCGCGTGCTGTGGTGGGTGTGCCAAGGTACACCCACGTGACACCAATACTCCGCCAGCTGCATTGGTTGCCCATCGGTCTCCGGGTCCAATTCAAGGTGTTGATCACCATCTTTAAAGCCCTTCATGGCTTAGGACCAGGATATCTTCGGGACCGCATTCTGCCTCATACTTCCCTCCGACCGGTTAGGGCCCACAGAGTTGGCCTCCTCCAGGTCCCGTCGGCCAAACAATGCCGGCTGGCGGGCCCTAGGGGGAGAGCCTTCTCTGTGGCTGGCCCCGTGCTCTGGAACCAACTTCCCCCAGAGACCCGAACCATCCCCACTCTGCTGGCCTTCCGAAAAGCCGTTAAAACATGGCTTTTCCTGCAGGTGGGGGGGATAGCTTAATCCACCTGAGATCACCCCCCAAGTATGTATGATATCGAATGGATGTTGTTGTTTTAATATTGTTTTTTTAAAAATTTGTATTTGTTTTTTGTAATCACTTGCATTTTGATTATTCTTGTATTTTTTCCTGTTGTACGCCGCCCTGAGTCCTTCGGGAGTTGGGCAGCATATAAGAATAACAAAATAAATAAATAAATAAATAAATAAAGCAGCTAGATCTTTAAGGCCCTTCAAAATGCCTTTGCGGGAAGCCATGCTGATCTCATTCCAGAGGGCATGCACTGTAAAAGAAAAAAGTATGTTTCATGAGTCCCAAAAGATAAGCCAAAGTGCACCAATCCAGTTGGCTAATATCAGCCAGGCGATGCAACAGAAGATGAGTGGGCCTTAGGATAAGCACATGACATGCCCTATAGGGCTTTATAGGTTAGAAACAGCACCTTGAATCAGATTCAGAAGCAAACTGGTATAGTGCAGCTCATGGAGCAAGGATGCCCACACTACAGCATTCTGGACTGGTTCAAGCTTCTGAGTGGTCTTCAAAGGCAACCCAATGTAGAATTCATTGCAGTAGTTGAGATGTGAGGTGGCTGAGTCTAAAACAAATCCAGATTATTCTGTCCTTTTGTTTGGTGATGGTAGTTATTCTGATGTGGAATCTTTATTTAAGATTTATTATTATTGTTGTTGTTGCTGTTGCTGTTGTTGTTAATAACAAGTTGACCACTATTTTCCAGACATCACAAAAGAGATGTCTCAGCTAAATCTTTGGACTTTTCTTTATAGATGCTCTTTTATTGTCTTAAAAAATTCTTTTCTTTCTATAGGAAATTCATTAGCTCCCCGATTCATATCTAAGATTGACTTCAGAGAGTTAGAACCAAGAAAGGATAGCTTTGACTTCTATTAAGTGGATTGAGGAGAAGATGACACTTTTATATCCTGAAAGACAGGTCACTTTATCACCTACTAAGATTTTCCTGTGGTATGTAACAATGACCACTAGAGGTGGTTTCATTCCACCAAGACTTCTTGAAAATGGCTTTTCAACTCCCACTCCCCTCCCCACTTCTCTCTCGACTGATGAAATGTTAGTGATATTTCTATTATATTAGAAGAGAACATATTAATGGGATCAAACATTTTGTTAATTAATCTTCAGAATTTCATCTTTTTTAGCTGAAGTGACAGATGCTATACCCAGTTACACAAGACTCGGGGCATGAAACAGCATTCAAGAATTTTAGTAATAACAATAAAGTCTTCTTATTTTAATTGCTTAGTCTGCACTCTTATGGGGATTTTTCAAGCTGTTCAGTTCTTGGAGGGCTCTCAGAAGGATCAAATGACTTGTTTATTCTAAAAATGAGCAGCATCAAAGGGCAAACCATAAATTAGAGACAAAGACAAAGCTTTTTAAAAGACAGAGGAAAGGACAAAGTCACCTAAAACAACTATTTCACTACTAGTTTGGGCACTTTATATCATATAGCAAATGTATTAGTATAGCCTCATTTCTATCAGGGCATCCTGGATTAAGACCCTGAACTACAACAGCCCTGTTCAATTCCAAACAATGACCTTGATACCCAATTGCTTCTTTACAGCACAATCTATGGTTTTTCTAACCTTGGCATGGTCAAATTGGATACAGCTTTGAACTTTCAAACATTGATATTTTCTAAGGTCTGACCATTTAATTTCAGCACTTTGGCTTAGAACTTATTAAAAGTACTGTAGCAAGTGCAGACAAGAAGCTATGATGCTGCAAGGAAATGAGTTATGCTGGTTGGAACTTTATGCTAGCAAAGGGCCTTATACAAAACAAGCTGCTTCCTAAAATTCCTGGCGCCAAAATCTTTTGTCCCACTTTACTTCTTTCAGCCATAAAACCTCTGGGGTGTTTTTTTTTCCTGCTGTCCCATTCTTCTGCCGCTCTGTTGAAGTCCGGTTCATTTAATTCCGGGCTGATTTAATTTCTATCTTCAATCTTCTCCCAAAATGGAAGATAACATCACTTATGGTAACAAGTGCTACCCTAAAAGTTCGACTCTATTAAAAGATTAACAGATTTACTTCTTAATGAAGAGGCTGAACTTGCCAGTTTAATACGTATCTTGGAAATTCCAGACCATCACAATAAAGCAAATATTACAATAAAGCAAGCCAGACCCAAATTTTTGGTTTCCCAGTGAATATAAAAGTTATGTCTACACTATACTTAATAGTTGTAGTCTATTATGTATGAAATAGCATTGTGCCTAAAAAGAGTAATGTACATATCTTATTTTTTTAATTATTCCATTCAATCATGTCCAATTTGCAGAGTGTGGACAAGTTCCTGCAGTTTTCTTGACAATGTTTTTTCCTAGGGCTGAGAGAAAATGACTAGCCCAATGTTACCCAGATGGCTTTATGCCCAAGGCAGGACTACAACTCACAGTCTCCAGTTTCCAGTTTGGTATCTTACCCACTATACCAAACTAGCTCTCAATTTTAAAAAAAATGCTTTGTTGCTAAAATGCTAATCATCTGATTAATAATAACAAATAAGTTTTAAATTACAAATAATTGATTTATCCAAATTTGTTTATTCATGTCAGAAACATCACAATTAGATGAAGGTATGCTATATAATATAAAATATAAAATACAAGATTAAAATATGTAAACAAAGATATTAAACAAATCTTGCCCAGAAACTAGCAACATTAGTTGCAATCTGTCATGCTGCCATGAGGTCCTCTATGTACACTGATCAGGACACAAAGGGAAGGTATACACATGTGTTGTTGCAATGACAAAGGGCAGAAACCACCGGATTGCCCCATTTGTTCAGAGTGTCTCTGGATCTTGTTGCACCTTTGTGCAGTTTACTGAATGATTTCCATACTTCCCAGCTTTCACCAGACTCAAGGGCCATCTGGAAAAATGGTGCTGATAGACTTGCTTGTCCCATTCATTAAAAAATGCACAATAAAGCAAAGCACAATAAAGCAAATAAAACAAGAAATATGCATATATTTCTATTTTTGAATTAAAACTAGGCATGCTAATTTCCTTTGGTGACCTAAAATAATAATAAATCCTTAACCTCCTGAGAATTATCCTTTTCATGCCACTTACATTTCAATATGAACTACCGTACCTCTTCTCATCACTTGCTAACTCTGTCAATACATCTAGGCCTCTGTCTAGTCAGCAAGAGCAGCTTGCTCCTAGAGATGTCATCACTATCAATCATACTGTACTTTAAGAGCTTATAACAGATTCATAGGAAGTGTTGTGAAATGGAAACACTTTTAATTGACTGCTGCAAATCCTCATTATGTCATTTCAGGATGCCTAATCAAGAATGGTACCAAAAGTCAAAGTAGAGAGGGCAGGATATTATCATCTCAATTGCTCATCACCCTGAGAGTAATAGTATTTACTTCATATATGAGAAATAAATGAAAAAGTAGGTTTAAACTGGGAACAGGATTCAGAATCATCCTTAACAGCCCTTTAGTCTAAATCTAATCAGATATAATAAACAGTAGCCTAACACTTTAAAAAGCAGAGCAGAAAATAAATGATACAGAATTACATGTATTCCTTAATTTGAATAATTTCTGACAACATGTCAAGGAACATTAATTGGAGAAACCACCTACTGAGACCTACTGTCTCAGTGAATTTATGCATGACAGTGAATATGTCAGAGAAATACTTTAAGAGCTGACCAGCTGTTACAATGATATATACGGCAGGGAATGAGTCAGCAAGATTTTTGGGCTGATACAACTTTAACTGTATATATAAGAGAGGCCCTGTGAGGATGTCTCTCTCTCCGTGTGTGCTTCTGTGCTGTAGTTGATGAGTGATTGCCTGACTTTGCCTAGTACATGTATGTATATACTCCTTGTAGATAAACCACTATTTGAAAGACAAACCTGTTTACTGTATTTTGCTCCTGCATTGTCTCAAAATAGTCACACTGGGCACACTCTGACAGAAAATTTTCACATGGTTGACACCTTATGCCTGATGCCATATTAATGATAATAAATAAATACAATTTAAGATGGCCAAAAGAAGGACTGCTTGCTGAGGGCAAGGGAAATATTAGTGTGGCTAATTTTTTGTTGTTGTTGGGTGACTTTGGTCATTTAGGTACTGGGGAGGGAAAGGGAATCAGGAGGTCAGCATGGTTCTCAACAGTCACCTGGGCCACCATAAAGCCCCTGAAAGGAGGGCACTCGGAGTACCATTTTCTGCTCCTGGAGACCTGGAGGTCATATAAGAGAGGAGATTGCAAGGGATGCAAAGATCATGATAATGGCCTGGGAATCATTATGTCAACCTTAGATTCCTGTGAATTGATGGCCAGCACTGGACTACCAAGACTGAATGCATTCAGTGTGGCAGCGTCAGTGACAGATGTGAGAATTAATCTCACAGAGGTGATGTTTGATCTTTTCCCGGACATCAGACATTAGAAAAGAAACCGCAGTTTAAAAGTCTAAGTAAAAATATTTATTTCGGTACAAAAACAATAAATCCTCATTTGTTTACATCTCCAATATAAAAGTCTTCTCTCAATGGAAGACAGAGCAAGAAGGGTAGAACGGAGAAAGGAATGCACACATGCGTACAAGAACATATCAATCACGTGCTCAGGAATAAACCATTATATTGAATAGGGATGCATCTCCCTGCATATACATGTAACAGGCAATAATCACACCGTGACAGTTAGTAGGGTCGGCAGTGATTGTGAAGCATGATGCAGTGGAGCCACTAGGCCCAGTGAAGATTGCTATTGCTAAGGATGCCAGTGGAGGGCCGGCACTGTCAATTGGAAGAGTCATGAAACCTGGGGTTTGCAGTGGCTTAGCAGTTACAGCAGGCGTAAAAGTCAGACAGACACATGCAGCCTGTAGATACCCGAAATAGATACTTTTAGGGGTTTCATTTGGTCTCATTTATAAGGTGTAAGGAGATAGGTGGTACTTGGTTACTTTTTCCTTGCAGGAGCTTGCCCCCTTTCCTAAAAAGATTAGTAGTGCTTGAGCATATGCTCAGGGATGATTGAGCTCCTGGTGAGGCAGAGGCATTGGGCTGACTTTGGTGGGGGAGAGGAGAACTATGAATACATGTCTTGCCCTTGGTGTCCCTTAGATCCAGCCACTGCTTTTGAATACCAGACTGATGTGTAATAAAGCTGTCCTCAGTCATTAATTTATGATGGCACTAACCTGGCTTGTGCCTACTCAAGTTTACATTTTGCCGCAGACAACAATATAAGGTAACCAAGGGAAAGGAAGGAGAGGTGGCTGTTGTCCTCTGTGATTAATTACAGGCTTTCAGAAACTACACTCTGCAGATGCCAGGTTGAAGTTGGGCTTAAGGAACAGTTACAATTGCAGTTTGGTGTATTGTTCTCCCTGCTCAACATCAATCCTGCCTAAGGCTCTGGATTCTGTCACTGGGCTAGGGATAGAATTCCCAAATCCCCTATTTAGCCAGGGATTTTAATCTGCCATTTATTGACTTTGAATCCAGGGTGAAATTTGTAGCCTTCTTGGGAATCAGGTACCTATGCCAAGTCATAGATGGCATGATGCATACCAATAGATACATTTTATCTGAGTTTTGTCTCAGGGCATTAGAGGAAGCAAACTATCTAGATGCATTTTGGAAGAGTTTCAGACTGGCATTTAGTATAGAGTCAACCTTGATTGTATTTATATATGACCTTTGGTGTAGCCAAAATAGAGGTGATATATTCATCTTTGTGCTCCTTAATCTCTCAGTAGTTTTCAATATTGTATCATTCTAGCTTGAGGATAGGGAGCAACAATCCCTATCAGTCAGTGTTGATTGAGGGGTAGAGGTCATTCCTTATATCCCTCTTTTGCGGGATGTCACATTTCACTTTTATTCAATATCTACATAAAACTGCTCCGTGAAGTCATCCACTGGTTGGGGTTTGGTATCATCAGTATGCATATTCTGAATGAGAGATCTCAAATGCTAAGACTAGTTACCATGCTAAAAAGCATAATAAATAAACTCAACACAGCCTATAATTCTATATAATTTTATTACTATATCATGTGCCCAAATCCCTATTTTCTGGGCCACCCATATCCTGGTTTGCAATGCTACTGAATCTGAATCAAATAGCTGGGATCCAATCCAAGAAAGAGCTACAAAAACAGAAAGCCAAAAACAGAAAACTATTGCGGAGATCCAAATCATGTCTCTAACTCATCTGAAATGGTAATACCATGTTTTTAGAATTGTACTGAAACTACAGGATTGCAAAGCCAATCATAACAAGCTATGCATAACCAAAATATCTGATTACTTAATGTGACATGTAAGAATAAAGTCAAGACTAATCCCTTCTGAGTAAAAGAATTAATCTTTCCTTTCTTCTTTGAAAGAAAATTCCGCTTGATTGCCATATGGCAGAGAAATCTATAGAGGCATGATGCCAATGATTTGACTGCTATATGTCATTAAATGCAAATATCCAATTTGTAGAGTTTTCATTCACAATAGTGAATTGTGAAAACAGTTATCATTTATACAACTATTATCTCTGAAGTAACCACGTTCTCCTTTTCTCCCCATACATATGAGTTTCATTTTTTTATTTCTTATTATACAAGAAAGTAGTCAAGAAGAAGTTGTAGAAGTTAGGAAACTTTCAACCCTAACAGTAGAATGAAATAGATTGAAGAACTCTCCTTCCATGTTTCTTCAGTGATCATTCTCTGAACATGAAACAATGATGTACCAAAATAACTTTTAAGTAGAGGTCAGCCAAATTCTCATCCCCTGCATCAACTGGGAAGTATATGGGATTTAGCACATTTAGTAAATTCACTGCCTCTGCATGCTTTCTCAGAGCTTGTTCCTCTTATGGTTATGAAAAAGATCATATTTAAGGAATAAACACTTTCTATTTCCAATAAATGTTTATGTATACAGCTCTAGAATAAGATCTTCCAGTAGGCTATCTACAAGACTAAGATCAAACCCTGTTTTTCAACGTTATGCTAGCCATAAATACATAGTATTAGTTTGTCCTAATTGGTACCTTCCAAATGTAGAAAGGTCAAACTCTCCTGCCAGTGTCCTACTCATATGGAGTGCATCAAGTTGGTCAAGCTACGCCAGATAACTTTACAAGACATTCTTCCTGAGTCCCTCATCCAGAATACTAAAGAAGAAAAGCTCATAGCTGGGTATCATATAGTGAGTTTATTAGTGAGATTTATTAGTGAGATATAATTAGTGAGAGTTGTTGCAAAAGCAGTCAGTGACCTAAGGGAACTTTTGTAGTCTTATTTAAGGACCTATGTGGCTTATGGGAAGGTGAAAGAGGAGTGGGAGACAGGTGGATAAACAATGAAAAAGAAAGCAAAAAAATCAAAATTGCGTCATCTTATGTTGCAAGACTTTAAGGATAATTGCTGATAGTCTATGACTCCTTTCAGATTATATTCATTTAATTTGCAAGCATTCCCAAGGCATGTACTGTCTCTTCCCCACCATCACTCTTACCCTCAATGTCTCCCAAAGATATCACTGCCCAATCACTATGAAAAGGGGATTAATTAGAAGGACTACATGTAACCTGTGAAGTTAGTCTGAGATGGAGAAGGGACTAAAATCTGGCCAAATGGCTTTATTTAATGTCTCCTGTTTGAGGAAAAGAATGAGCCATGAGCAACAATCATATTTCATGGGCTTGAATCCATACCTGAACTGAAGGAAAACTGAATTTCTATTTAAGAGGAAATGGGCATGACCTAGAAAATGCTGTAGTTCAGGATTGTCACAGGCATCATGTTTCCAGCAGCAGATCTGGTCCACAACGTGTAATAGACCTCTTTTGTAGCCTTCCCCAATCTGTCATCTCCACAGGTGGTGCTTAAATGGATTAAAAATAAAAGATTGGGAATTTCAATTTGGTAATCCCAACATAATCATAGGTTCTAAGCTGAGAAATATTAGTATAGCATTATCTGAACAGGACCATTCAATGAGACTACTGAAAAACAAGGAGAAGGAAGCAGAAATAGTTTATCAGCTTTGCTGAAAAACCAGATAGGGAGAGATAGGAAGCAGGTCCGTATTGATGGCTTTGCTGAGAGGCCATTTGAATTAATTTTACCTCTCCTTCAGCTGTTTTAAGTTAGACCAGTTTTTGAATGTTGAGAAACAGGACACATACTTCCCCTTCCTTTCCTGTTGTCCTCTGAATTACAGAATTCTGAACTGCAAACATGTGTGCAGGGCTTCTCTTTTTCTCATTAATCTTATGTAAACCACTGCAAGATGTTTTTCATGTTTAAAGCAACAATTTAAACTATTTCATTTGAAGGAACTACTAGATTATCACTGACACCATCTAAAGTCAGTAAAGAGCAGGCTACATGTGCCATACATAACTTCTCTAGATGTTAAGTGCAGAAACTTTGAACATAGAAGCTATTTTTAAGCTTATTTTTTCACAAAATTGTATGAAATCACCAAATATTATGGGATATTAGCATACCATGCTCAAATTTGTAAAATTTTTGATGAAAGCGATAACATTCTATCATATATATATTTATCCCCTAAAATTTTGGCCATTAAAAATTATTTTGACACGGACATCTAGGATGTACTCCCTCCCAGTCCACAGGTTAGAAACTATTAGTTTAAGCAAATATTTAAAAAATGTATATGGGTTAGAAGTTCTTTTGAAGATGTATGGTTGGTAGAACATTCCCACAGAATAAGCTAGTGTGGTCTAATGGTTAAGATACTGGCCTAGAAACTGAGAGATTGTGAGTTCTAGTCCCATTTTAAGCATGAAAATCTGGCTGGATGACTTTGGTCCAGTTTTTCTTTCTTTCTCTCTCTCTCTCTCTCTCTCTCTCTCTCTCTCTCTCTCTCTCTCTCTCTCTCTCTCTCTCTCTCTCTCTCTCTCTCTCTCTCTCCCCCCCCCCCCCCCCAAACCACCGCTCAGGGTAGATAGGAAATCAGCAACTGGCAGATGACCTGAATGTGTTCTACTGCAGGTTTGAAAGGAAACTACAGCCACCTATCTCCACAACCTCCATCCCAGACACACCAACAACAGTCAAACCTCCTACAACTGAACCCATCCCATTGGGTTCACAACCCCTGGTGATCACAGAAAAGGAAGTGCAAGATCTATTTCACAGACAGAAGCCGGGAAAAGCACCAGGCCCAGACAAGATAACTCCATCTTGCTTAAAAGTCTGTGCTGACCAATTGGCCCCCATCTTCACCCAAATCTTCAACAAATCACTAGAGCTATCCCATATTCCTTCTTGCTTCAAATGCTCCACTATCATCCCAGTGCCGAAGAAGTCCTCCATCAAGGAACTGAATGACTACAGACCAGTTGCTCTAACATCTGTAGTTATGAAAACCTTTGAAAGGCTAGTGATGTCCCACTTGAAAACCATCACAGATCCACTGTTATACCCCCTGCAATTTGCATACCGAGCAAATAGATCGACAGATGATGCTGTTAATATGGCTCTGCACTACATCCTACAACATCTTGAATCTTCAAAGACCTACGCAAGGGTTCTCTTTGTAGACTTTAGTTCAGCATTCAACACCATCATACCGGACATTCTACTAACTAAACTAAATCAGCTAGCGGTACCTGAACACACTTGTAAGTGGATCACAAGCTTCCTAACAGAAAGGAAGCAGCAGGTGAAACTAGGCAAAATCACATCAGATACCTGTACAATTAGCACAGGGGGCCCCCAAGGCTGTGTACTCTCACCACTTCTCTTCTCTCTATGTACCAATGACTTCATCTCAAATGATCCATCTCTTAAACTACTGAAGTTTGCAGATGATACAACACTGATTGGCCTCATTCGAGACAACGATGAAACCGCATATAGGCGGGAGGTTGAACAACTAGCCTCGTGGTGCGACCGGAACAATCTGGAACTGAACACACTCAAAATCGTAGAAATGGTGGTAGACTTTAGGAGAAACCCTCCCATCCTACCACCTCTTACAATACTAGACAACACAGTATCAACAGTAGAGACCTTCAAATTTTTAGGTTCTATCATATCTCAAGACCTACAATGGTCACCTAACATCAAAAACGTCATCAAAAAAGCACAACAAAGAATGTTCTTTCTGTGCCAACTCAGAAAGCTCAAACTGCCCAAGGAGCTGCTGATACAGTTCTACAGTGGAATCATTGAGTCTGTCATCTGCACCTCTATAACTATCTGGTTTGGTTCTGCAACCCAACAAGACAGACACAGACTTCAGAGGATAATCAGAACTGCAGAAAAAACAATTACTGCCAACCTGCCTTCCATTGTGAACCTATATACTGCACGAGTCAAAAAGAGGGCCATGAAAATATTTACGGACCCCTCACATCCTGGACATAAATTGTTTCAACTCCTACCCTCAAAACGTCGCTATAGAGTACTGCACACCAAGACAACTAGACACAAGAACAGTTTTTCCCCGAACGCCATCACTCTGCTAAACAAATAATTCCCTCACCACTGTCAAACTATTCACTAAGGCTGCATTACTATTACTATTAGTTTTTCTCATCGTTCCTATCACCCATCTCCTCCCACTTATGACTGTATGACTATAACTTGTTGCTTGTATCCTTACGATTTATATTAATATAGATTGTTTCCTGATTGCTTATTTGAACCCTATGATAATCGTTAAGTGTTGTACCTTATGATTCTTGACAAATGTATCTTTTCTTTTATGTACACTGAGAGTATATGCACCAAAGACAAATTCCTTGTGTGTCCAATCACACTTGGCAATAAAGAATTCTATTCTATTCTATTCTATTCTATTCTATTCTATTCTATTCTATTCTATTCTATTCTATTCTATTGAGAGAAAACTAGGAGGAGGAAGAAGTATTAGACACATTCAGTACCTTGAGTTATTTGTAAAATAATAAAGGAGAGACTAAAAAAAATTAACAAATAAATAAGCAGATGCAAAAAGTCCATCATATGGTAAATCTTAATTAATTTTACAACAAAGATGAGTGGGAAATATAAAACAGAGTATAAGGCTTAAATTTATACTGTAGTATAATGTGTTCAGAGAACATTTAAATTAAGTACATAAAACCTTAAGATCTACAATTACAGTAATGCTAAATGCAATTATTAATTCCCCCCCATAAAAAACAGATAAAGGACTGTAGTGATCACTGAAAAGTAAAGAAAAACAAGCCATAGACAGTTGTTCTGTGTTCCTAAGTGTGTGCAGAGAAAGCCTTCCTGAGCAAAGCTTAGACTCTAGGGAATCATTTAAGAAACAATTACAGTAAATGATATCCTGAGGGAATTGGAGTATTAAAAGAAAATGAAACTTAATAGCCTGAATTGACTTCACTTATTCCTTGGAATTTATGACATCCATAAACTGTAGCCCAAACTCAGAAGTGGAGAGATAAGCTATAGATGGGAAGGAGTTTGCTGGCTGTGGGTTTTGCTCTGACACCATCACCTGTTGCAAAGTAGGAAATACCCCCCCCCCCAAAAGTACAATTCACATAACCATCTTTAAGGATATTTTAACCATCTCAGAATTTACCTCTGGGAACATTTAACAAGCAGTTTTCTTGCTCCAAATTTGGCACAGCTGTTGCTAATAGAACAAGTTTCACCGAGTGAGACATCTGGGAATTATAAAGGCAAAAAAAGAGAAGGAAAATTAAGGCTCAGTAAGATTATTTTATTTTGAATGACATTTCAAAAAACCCATGTGTGACTTGTATATTCAGATTTCATGGGATAGCATACAAAAGCCTGCTGGAGACCTTTATGGGCCGCTAGAGAGGAGACACAGGCCATAGCCTATTATTTTGAAGAGTCCTTCTATATTTGCTGCAGGATTTTAAGGTAGAGATTTGCAGATTTAATCTTCCTAAACTGAAGTATGTTTCCTAGAAGGTCTAATAGAGTATAAAATCCAATTCCAAAGCATGGGGTGGAGGCCACTGGTAAAAATGCTTTGAAAAAGGATAGTGTGAAGTGAGGTATGGTCTTTTAGTGGCTTTTAGGCAACAATGTGGATGTCAAACCTCCCTATTTGGAAACTGTCTAACCAACACAAACATTCACATGTGCAGCAGATTAAATGGAATTTCATTGCTACTTCATTTGCTATCTTATGCTATGCTATGCTATGCTATGCTATGCTAATGCTATGCTATGCAGCATTTTCCAGTTTGTTTCCAGATGGTGGTCTCTGCCAACTGCCAGCTCATCTATCTTCTTTCTATTAAGAACAAAAGGCAGAAACAAGTGATAGGAAAACAGGGAAGCTTTCTGTATGGAAGCTAACATTTGCCTGACTGCACTGTAAAAGTTTCTGAGTATGGCAGGGCAATCACAAAATATAATTATTATTTAGGAGCACTTTTGGGGTGATCCAGATATGTTTGTTCTTTCAGGATTATGGGAATATAGTCCAACAAATATGGAGAATACCAGTTGGGAAAGCCAGTATACATGTGGATAATCATTTTTCTATAGAGAAAGAGCCTTGTTTTCATGCTAGTTTGCCGTAATATCTTGATGTATTAAAAGAAACTCGATTTACATAACTTATAAATGCAACTTGTTCTAATACACCAGAAATATTATATATCTTCTCAGCACAAATGTTACTGGCAAAAATTAAAATGTCAGTATTAATTTATACTTTCTACATTCTACCAATCTGAATATATCTAACGTAAATACCAACAGCCATCCTTCATGCTTCTCATATTAAATACAATTTATTAGCAACCCTGTTAAACCAAGCATTTTTCATATCTTGGCATAATTATACTTCTTCAAACTTGCTGAATTTCTTGACCCCATAACCTGACAGGCAAGAGAGGGATTCTCCCCACCTTTCTTTAATCTCTGGCAAATTGCTTTATAAGACTGTCCTTGGGGCCTTCATAGGTTTAGATATGCCAGCCTTCATTTTTATAAATTATTAATTCTATCCTTACCAATTGCTTGCTGCAGTGGACTGAGTTCTGCATCTGGCATTTCAGATCAGGCTGCTGGTGTTCAAATTTCAAGCATTTAGGTTACATTCAAAATGCTATTGAATTCAAAATAAGAGGCAACAAGGAAATGCAGTTTTTTACTCTTTGGAAATCAGCATTGGAGCTATCAGTCCCCAGTCACACAGTGTATCAAGGCCTATTTGTGATACTAATGCAGACCCAGAAATTTCTTCATATTTTTTCATGCCCTCTAATTTACAGAAGCAAAACTGGGTGCACTGGAACAAACGAGATATTTATTTTCCCACCCTCACTCCAAGCAGCAACATTGTGTTGTGCCCACCAGCACTTGCCTGGTAGAATTGGTGAGTTACTGATGTTACAAAGAACAATAATTAACACAAACTAATAAGTAAAAGGAGCAAAAAAAAAGTGCAGAAAGAAAGAATAAAAACAGAAAGAAGAAGCTTCTGATTTCCTGCAGCAAATATAAATAGAATTACAAAATTATCTCCAACTCTGTAATTACAAAAAAGCTCACTTTTTCCATTATGTAATTTTTTCTAGTCATCAAAACCATAAATTATAAGTGCATTGTTTACATTTCACACAAGAAATCTATAAGGGATTTCCAGTCAACCATAAATGCAGTTCCTGCTTTTTGCTTGAGGTCACATTGAAGATTATTGCTTAGCCTTTCAGAGGCAGCATTTACGTTCTTCAGGTAGTCCTTATTTAGCTACCATAATTGGGAACAGCATCTCAATCATTAAGTAAAATGGTTGCTAAGTGAAACCATGACTCTGTTTATGACATTACTTCAATATGCCTTTGCTTTATAAACCTGCAAAGTTAGTTTTTGATCATCTTTGTAACTGCAAATAGTCACTAAACAAGGTAGTCACTAAATAACGAGTACCTGTATTTAATCCAACTATCTATACCAGTGCTTCACTCTGGGCACTGCCTCTTGCTCTAATTCTAACCTTTTGACTACTAAGAATAAAAGAAGACAGTTCAAAACACTGAAATCTTAAATTCTAGCAACTTTAGCTGTCTGAGTGTTATATAAATGATTGTATGGTAACATAAGAAAATACAGGATTAAAGGACAGTGCATAATCAAATTACTGACCATTGTCCAAAATATTAACATCAATTTCCCCAAGATGAAGTTTCCCAGATCTGTTGAATTTTATATTTTCACATAATATCCTGGCTGATATAGCCAAAAAATATGATGGTTATAGGAAAGGCCATCACTTTATGGAACGCTTGTCTATTCTAACTGACAATGGAGCTCCAGCATTAGAGTCCTATAAAAGAGTAAGGAAAGAATGAAAGAACAGTATTTGTGAACTCTATGGGATCACAGGCAAAGAAGAAACAGCACAATAACAGCAGAAAACCAATCATTCTGAGGATGACAAGGAATGGGAAATGTTCTAAGTTTAATGTAAATTCCACTGAGAAAGGAAAAATATAACCAAAGATAAAATCCATGAATAGTGTATATTATGCTGGAGGGAACAATAATAAGAGTACTAGGAAAATATGATGGAATCAATAAATTCATTCAAAAACCTCTGACTCAGATTGTCCTTCTGTTGTTTGTTGTCTTGATCCCAAATCAGACTTTGGCCAACCTAATCGTGGAAAAGGGATTTGTCCATGCATAATGGAGTGAGTGCTAATTGATTATTGAAACTGCATAAATAAACCATTCAATTTTGCTGTTTGAGTCTTGTTTCTAAAATGCCTAATCTATTCATGTGCAAGTTCTTCAACTTTTCAACACTGGCCTCTGAATGCAGCCTTTCCTACATCTTGTTATAGAAAGCAAAGGCCAGTGAGCTTCTTTGATAAGAATTGACAATGTGCAGAAAGAAGTTAGAGAGGCTGAAGTGCAAAAGAATCATAAGAGAAGTTGAAAAAAATACTGTATCTTTTGAGATTATCCCACTGGGGAAAAAAAATTTTAAATGGTAAAGCATGAGCTGTCTGTTAGGAAAAGATGGTATGACAGTAATGGTAACAGAGGGAAGCAGATTTTTTCAGTATCCAATTTGCTTTAGTTTCCTTCCCAGTGGAAAAATGGATCAAACTGATTAAATTGTACAATGACAAAAGGAAGAAGTGGCAACAAACATGAGTAAAGAAATAATTAGGGAGTTCCTTACAACCATCCACATATTTAGGTCTTTAGGACCAGATAAATTTCATCCGTCCTTCAGGAGTTTGCAGGTATTGTTCCTATCTTCATAAATGGGAAAAAGTTAGATCTGAGTAAATATAGACTAATCAGTTTAGTGTCGATATCATGCAAAACTCTAGAATAGATTCTTGAGCAGTCTGTGAGCATTTAGAAAATAATACATTGTTTTGTAAGGAGCCAACATGTGTTTGCCACACTATCTCTCTATTTAATAGCATGATAGTTGGACAGAATATATCATGACTTGCTCAAAGTTTTCAACAAGTCTCATATAAGACAGATGACAAAGTTTGGCCAGTCTACATGTCCATTAGATGGATGTATAGCTGATTGAACAATCCTATCCAACAAATGTAGAATCAAGCTTACTCATTGTTCCTTTATATTCTGTATTAGTTTAAATATACCTACAACATTGGATCTAGTTTTATACACTACATTCTGTTGACAAACTGGTGAATCATCACAATGATAAGAGGCTTAGAAGGATAAGAGGCTTAGAAGGAAAAAACCCAACCCTAAGCCATGAGGAATGGCGGGTGGCATTAGGTATGCTTATCCTGGAGAGGAGATCATAATAACTGTTTTCAAATATCTAAAGAGCTATCATATAGAAGCGAAAGCAAAATTGTTTAAAGTGATTCCAAAAGACATAAGAACAAATGATGGGTT
The DNA here is from genome assembly GCA_023053685.1 of Diadophis punctatus similis. Taxonomy (NCBI): domain Eukaryota; kingdom Metazoa; phylum Chordata; class Lepidosauria; order Squamata; family Dipsadidae; genus Diadophis; species Diadophis punctatus. The sequence continues at coordinate 26,058,183 of JALIGW010000007.1, read as the reverse complement.
TAGAAGTAGATTTTGGTGGGTTATGAAGAAAACTCATCAACAGTTAGAAGTATTCAATCCTGGAACTGACTGCTTTGGAAGATTGTGGGATTGTGGGATTGTGGGATCTCCTCCTTTGTACCCTTTATATTCCTTGAAACAACAGATTAATTGTCCACCATCATTAGCCTTTCCAAATCTTTTTTTTTACCATCAGTCTCGATTCACTTTCAAGAATATCCACAATATTTGTTCCTGTTATTATCATTGCTTAGAAAATGCTTGATGTTTTGCATGGTATTGAAACAGTATGTTTGTTTTTCATTTTCATTATTCCTTAAAATAGGTTGTTTTTGATAAGAATCTTTTTAAATTGAAAGGGGTCAGTACAGACCATTATGTGAGAAAGAATCAATGTTGCAGCAAGTAATATTGCAAATGTTTATTCAAAGGTTTTACTAAATGCTATTCTTAATTAGAGGAAAAATAGTATGTTTAAAGTTGAATCAGTTAGTTCAATCCAGTAGGAGAAACTGCTGATACAGTCATCATCTACATATGTAATGTTGTTAAAGAATGACCAAAAAAAATCAGTCAAATAATTGTTAATGCCATTGCCAGCCTAATTCTGGGGATTACAGGAGGAAGTAGGATGGGATACTAGATTTTAGATTTATTATTAGAGTTGGAAGGGACCTTGTAGGTCATCTAGTCCAGCCCTCTGCTCAAGCAGGAGTTCCTACACCATTTGAGACACATGGCAGTCCAGTCTCCCCTTGAAGGTCGCAAGTGTTGGAGCTCTCACAACCTCCGCTGGCAAGCTGTTCCACTGGTTGATCGCTCTCACCGTCAGAAAGTTTCTCCTCACTTCCAGGTTGAATCTCTCCTTGGTCAGCTTCCATCCGTTATTCCTTGTTTGGGTTTCTGGTGCCATAGAGAACAGCCTGACCCTCTCCTCTCTGTGGCATCCCCTCAAGTATTGGAACACTGCTATCATGTCACCCCTGGTCCTTCTCTTCGCCAGACTGGCCAAGCTCAGTTCCTGCAACCGCTCTTCGTATGTTTTATTTTCCAGACCCTTTATCATCCTGGTTGCTCTCTTCTGCACTTTCTTTTTTACTAGACTAAAATCTCCTTAGATCAGTAGGATGCAGGAGGATGTTTATAACCATCCAGACTACATAAACATTTTTCTATCAAAGAGGGATGAATGGGATGAATCCAGAAACATATGAATCCAGAAACATATGATTGCATGATGGGCATTACTGCCAGGGTTAAAAGAGAGAGTATTCTTTCCACTCCTGAAGAAACTGTCCCTGAACACACAGGATTTTGCTACACATTACCCAAACATAAGTAATCATTGGACAAGGAGTTTGAAAAGACAATGCCTGCATAGCTGCAGATATTTTCAGACACTAAATCAACTCTTTTTAAAATTAGATGCACTTAGATTGTTTAAAAACCTGCACTTTTCCATTTCTAAGCATTCGGGGGGGGGATTTTAATTCCAGTGAGAGCAGATTTTCATTCTCCACTTCTTTATAGAAGAAAAACTATCATGTCAGCGATTGCAGATTATGCAGATTAATAGAATAGAAAATTTCCCACGGCTACTCAGATTCACATACAGTAAACACTAAACTATCCTGTCTGTCTCAAAAGGTTACTAATAGGATCCCTTACCACCAATTACAAAAGCTTGGTAGTTATGCAGACAAAGAAATAGAACTGATGTTTGAGATATGATATTCCTTTTGTAAATTTTCATATATAAATGACTATACGATATTTATGTCTGGTTGAAAATTTTGGAGACTTGACATTTGACAAGTTTTCACATGCTAAATCAAAATACAGAAAAGTTCTGGCACAATAGCAAACAAAAACTCCAGTGGTTTTGAGGAGTGGTATATTCTTTTACAACATGATAGAGCTTTTTGCAAAGAAATTCACAAGTCTTCCTATAGAATAATATGGATACATACAAATTTTTGAATGAAATGAAAACTTTTAGCAGTGACTTCTAGAATGACTATGGGGCCAATGGATGTTTTTTAAAGCCTAAAGGATGTAATTGATCCTTTTTCCTTCTGCTTTTTATGAAAGGTTTAGAAGTTATTGGTAAAACACATATTGCAAGCATTGCTGCCAGGATGTTATGTATCTTACATTGTAAAAAAATATATCGTGTGGCAGTATGTCTTTATTTTAAAAATATTGAGAAAGAAATCCTTACACTATGTTTGAACACAGATCTACCAAAAATCACTTCCATCCTTCATTCATTCTCTTAGAGGGTGGGGGAGACCTGAATCCTTTGATTGTAAATAGTTGCCTTATCAGCTATTCAATAGAGAGGCTGAAATTTGCCTAAGGTTGTGGTATTGGGTTGTTGATTTTTAGGAACTAAATCCAAGAAATACATAATTGTTCAGAGGTTTCGGATGGAAACCCTAGGGAAAACAAATAAAATTGTCAGAAAAAAATGAAGCTCAAGATAGAAATAGAGAGATTTAATTCCAAAAGCTATATGATGTGTGTTGGAGGTAGAGAGTTAACCTTGGAGCAATCAATTCCTACTTGATCTCTAAGGCCAGCTAAGGAAAGGTCAACTCTTGCAAAGCCTACAGAGAAGGTGAAGAAGGTGGAGTAGGATGGATGGAACCATTAACAGCTGAGCTCTCATAACCCTCTATCAAGTGCCAAAATACTGATAACATTTAGAGCAGTTGAGGAGCTTATGCTAAATGTATTCCTCCTGCAAGTTAGGTTCTTTTCTTAGGAAATAATTTTATTGTAGTGTAATAAATGTAGTAATATGTACTACATATTATAGTATGTAGTAATATGTATATATGTAATAAATGTAGTAAATGTATGTAATAAATGTAGTAAAAACAAATACAAATTAAACTAGAAGAAAAAATAAATGGACAAAGTACCGAAAAAAATGTGGGGGGGGGGGAGCTAAAACGTCAAAAAGAAAAAGATACCAAAGACAATAATAAAAAAAAGTTGCATCCAATATCAACAGAATAACAGAGCTGCAAGAGACCTTGTAGGTCATCTAGTCCTAACTCCTGCCCAAGCAGGAGACCCTACACCATTTCTGACAGATGGCAGTCCAGTCACATCTTGAAAGCCTCCAGTGATGAAGCTCCCATAACTTCTGAAGGAAAGCTGTTCCATTGGTTGATTGTTCTAACTGTCAGAAAAATTCTCCTTATTTCTAGGTTGAATCTCTCCTTGATCAGTTTCCATCCATTATTTCTTGTCTGACCTTCAGGTCCTTTGGAAAATAGATTGACCCCTCCCCCTCCTCTCTGTGACAGCTCTTTAAATATTGGAACACTGTCTCCCTGGTCCTTCTCTTCACTAGACTAGCCATGCCCAATTCCTGTAACTGTTTTTCATGTGTTTTAGCCTCCAGTCCCCTAATCATCTTTGTTACTCTTCTCTTCACTCTTTAACTTTTCATCTTTTCAAAGTTACAAATAAAAAAAAATATTCCTCTCCCCATGGCCTACCTTTTTATCTAACGAACATGCCATCATCTTTTCAATTCTGATTCAGAAAAAAGGCCATTCAGAGTTACTGGAAATATCAAATATATAGTTTATCCCTGGTCAAATAGTCCAACTTTATATTCCTTCTTTTTGCTCTGCACAGTCTTGATCTTTAAGTCCTTCCCATGGCATCACAGGATATTTGATATTTTATCATACTTTGGCATGATAAAAGGAGTCTTCAAAGTTTTCACCAGCCTATTTTATAAACCCCATAAAGAGGCATCATTCAGGATTTCTTGTTGCAACCAATCCTTCTCCAGTTATTTTTCTTGATTTTTCTTTTGTATTCTAAATGTTTATGTCTTCCATGCCTTCAAACTGTATAGCCTTTGTCAAGCAAATTTTTTTAAATTGTTCTCATCATCTTCTAAAAGTTTATCCATTAAAATCTGTATTTTCCCTCTAATTAATATTTCAACTCATATTTTTAAAAAATTAAGATTAAAAAAAGGTATAACCAGTTTTACCAGATTAATTCTTTTCTGCCTGGTCCTTTGGTTCCCTCTAGTGTCCATTTGCAACTGTCATTGAGTTTCAGTGCCTAATTCCTGCAAATTATGCTCTTTAAAAAGTTTAAATGGCATTCCCATGAGATCTGAAGATTCCAATAATGCTATTCTTCAAGAAGCCCTTGAAGACCTAGCTTTTTCCCCATAACCCTGGGTAAGGATCAGTTGTATATCCATTATGCATTGAGCTTATGCATGTAATGCCACAGTTCTTTTTCTCTATCTTTTTCTTAGCAGTTTTAATATATTACTCTCTTATTAAAATTGTAACTTGCCAATAGTCATTGGTGATCAGGCTTAGGAGCTTAAAATATAAAAATATAAAATATATCGTAAATATCGTAAGCTGCACTTAGATTTAGGCTACTGTTCTGTGACAAATAGTTGGGTTTTCTCCTCCATAACTGGGAAAGACTTTTGACCTTAGAAGAGGAAATCTTCTCCATCCCAATTTCCTGTCACCAAACTGGTCCAACTGGTTTATTTTTTTAAAAAAGATCACACATGTGAAAGACCAAAAATGACCACATATTAGGCTGCGGGTCTAACATGAATCCAGGGAACTTTAGTATCGCTTATCTTTTATCTTACTTTCCAACCAGGAAAATGGGATATTAACTTTCAGGGCATACAGATTCTCAGGGATTATAATATCATGAGAATACCATGAGAACCAGTGGTGGGTTCCTACCGGTGCAGTCCACTCTATAGCACCGGCAGCGGCCCACTGGTGACATCACAGTACCGGTGCGGTCAATTGTCGGTGCCTGGGCGCTGCCATTTTTTAAAAAAAATTTCTTCTGTGCATGCCCAGAAACCTGACAATTAAGTCTTTCCCCGTCCCTTCGCTTGAAAATAATAAGCTCGCATTTGACATTTTCCTTCGCTTTTCCTAAAGCTTCCCAAAGTGGGCATTTTCCGAAAGCTTAACCTTTTATACTGTTATTCTTTAGACGAAAACATTGAGGACTGTTGAAAGACACTGTTCTTTTAACAGTCCTCAATATTTTCGTCTAAGGAATCCATGACTGAAACCAAAAATGCTGTATGAGACTTGCTTGTTTTTTAACTATAGCATTTTCTGCATATAAAGGTTGCTGTGTTGCCATGGTGTAACACGCACTTTGTATGCAAAACTTTTCATGTAAGGTATAAATAGCAAAAATAGTAGTAACATCTCTCTGAAATAACTAATATATGACCCGCAAGCCACGCCCACCTGGTCACATGGCTGGCAAGCTACACCCACAAAATAAGCCACGCCCACAGAGTGGTAGTAAAAATATTAGGAACCTTCCCCTGATGAGAACCCTTTAAGACAAATCTTTGGTTTGTCCTGCTAGCAAAATTTGGAAATGTTAACATTATTTACAAGACAGCTATAACTATAGCTCTTTTCTTTGTAGAATAATGAGTGGACAATGGTTGAAATAAACTTGTTAAAGTATATTGCATGCACCTGTGTCAGTTTCTGCAATTGAATTTTTAAACCAGGAGGAAACGGTTTTCAAAAGATTGTGTTTGCTTTTTTTTAAATATGAAAAATTGGCCTGATGTAAAGCAAAACATCTTTTTATCATTTACCTTAAAATACAAAATTCAATGACTGGAAATTATGAAAGCGCACAGCATTTTGAAGGTTCTGAGGAACTTGACCTGTCTTTCAGCACTTGTTAAATGATTACAAATGATGTCATTATTTACAATATTAACAAATTTTCATCCATGCTGATAATTAACATTCATTCTTTCCCTCCTGAACTAATCTATATTAGCATCCACAGTAGATAAAATATTGTCATATCAAAATTTTATTTAAATATATTTTCTAGTAAGTAATTATTCTTCAAGTTCTATTTGTTATTGGAATGTTGACAGCATTAATATCAAGATTTTAATATCCTGTGGGATAATGAAATTTCTGCCTGAGATTGGGTCATTCCTGTCTCTGCAATGTGATAACTGGATATTGTGTCTGAATTATTGAATGAAGTATTATTTTAAACAATACTAAGACTTCCATATCAGTAACTTTCTCCAGATAGAGTCGCAATGCAAACCCTGTTCCAACAGCTATAGTTTCTGGGTTATACTTCAAGGCTACTATGCTGAAAGTGAATTATTCTAGTAATTATTAAATATATTTAAAAAACAAAGACAATCAAGTGTCTGCACAGGAGAACTCCCCAGGAGACCAGGTGTGTGTGTGTGTGTGTGTGTGTGTGTACGCGCGCGCGCATGTGTGTGTGTGTGAGAGAGAGAGGGGGGGGAGGAGAGAGGAAGAGAGGGAGAGAGGGAGAGGGAGAGAGGGAGAAATTTGCACATAAATGAAGAGGCAAGGCTCAGGAACAGTTCAGCACCTTTATTGTCTATTAGCTAGAACTTATACGGACTATCGGCAGGCTGCAGGGAAGCCACCTTTAAAGGCTTCCCTGAAGCCTGCTGGCCACTGACAGCAGTTTAATTTTCCCACCGCCAAATTAACTAATCAGCAGCGGCTATGCAAATCCTTACTCCGTACGTCAGTACATAAGAGAGAGGGGGGAGGGGAAACAAAGAGGAAAGGAGAGAGAGAAAATGAGACGTTGTACCTACCTGAGACGTCCATTCTCGTCGGGTGGAGCTAGCCGCCAAGATTGGGTATTGGCACAGCCTTCCAGCCAATCAAGACTGAGTCTGGAAAAGTATAAAAGGTGGCTCTAGGCCCTGGTTCCCCCTCTTTTGACGAGGAACAATTGCCAGACTCGATGTGCCAAACAACTGCAACAACTTTATTGGTTAAAAAAATATGACAACAACCCTGCAAAGTAGTACTACTAATTACCTAAGACTAACTACCTAAAAATTGAAAACTGGTCCTATGTAACTAGATTCTAAATACCTAATGATTCATTAGAATAGAAACTTTCGCCCAGCCAGAGACACGGGGAGGGACTTGGCGGCTAGCTCCACCCGACGAGAATGGACATCTCAGGTAGGTACAACGTCTCATTCTCCATCTTGGGTGGAGCTAGCCGCCAAGATTGGGACATACCAAAGTAATTCAGTCCCCAGGGAGGGCGTCCTGATTCTGGCTGGGACCACCACCCTCCAAAGTTACCTGCTCCAGCACTCTTCGCCCAAAGTCTGCCTCCTGAGAGGCGAAAGCGTCCAGTCTGTAGTGCCGGACAAATGGCGTTGGAGATGCCCAAGTGGCTGCTCGACAAATCTCTTCGATGGAAGCCCTCGTGTTCCAGGCCGCAGTGGTGGCCGCACTGCGTGTGGAATGGGCCGTAATCCTGGTGGGTCGTGGCAGAGAAAGTTGTTCATAGGCAACAGTAATGACAGTGCGAATCCACCGACTCACCATGACAGAGGAAGCTTTCCTCCCCAACGAAGTGTTGTGGAAAGAGACAAACAAGGCCTCGGTTTTGCGAATGGCAGAGGTCCTTTGAATGTAAATGTCCAGTGCTCGCCTCACGTCCAGGAGGTGCCACTGCTTTTCAATGTCAGAAGACGGAGAGGGGTAAAAGGAGGGCAATATAATCTCCTGAGCCCGGTGAAAATATGAGTTCACCTTTGGGAGAAAGGTGGGGTCCAATCGCAAGACCACCCTGTCCTGGTGGAAAACACAAAGGTCACTCCTAATAGAAAGAGCCGCCAGTTCAGAAATGCGGCGGGCAGAAGTAACCGCCACCAGGAAGACCACTTTGTATGACAGGTGAGCCAGAGGAATGGATTCCAAGGGTTCAAAGGCACCCCCCGTGAGTGCTGATAACACCTTGGTTAAGTCCCAGGTGGGGTACCTGTGTACCACTGGGGGGCATCGGTTGACAGCTCCATTTAGGAATCTGGAGATCAGGGGATGAGCTGAGAGTGTCCCTAGGGTCGGACAGGATAGGACCATGGACAGGGCGGCTACCTGGCATCTGAGAGTGCTTGAGGAAAGACCCTTGGCTAGCCCCTGACGGAGAAATTGCAACACATTTATGATTGAAAGATCTAAAGGGGAATGCCCTTCCCTGGCACACCAGGAGCAGAAAGCCTTCCAGGAGGCAGCATAAATCCTTTGTGTGGACGGCCTGCGGGAGTCCAGCAAGACCTCCAAGACGTCCTCAGGGATCTTGCGGCTCCTCAGAGTGAGCCGCTCAAGTGCCAGGCGGTCAGTTGCAGCCAGTGAGGTTCTGGATGCTGCACTGACCCCTGCACAAGCGACCACTCTGTCGGAGGGATCCTCCATGGAGGGGAGATCGACAGGGAGACTAGGTCGGCGTACCAAGCCCTCCTTGGCCAGTTGGGTGCCAGAAGGACCACCTCGGTTCTCTCCTCCAGCAATTTCCGGATGACCTGCGGAATGATGGGGATTGGAGGAAAAGCATAAAGCAACCCTCGGGGCCACCGACAGTGAAGGGCATCGGTCCCTTCCGCCCCCAGCGATTGGTATCTAGACATGAACCTGGGCAACTGAGTATTGGCAGGAGTGGCAAATAAATCAACCACTGGCTGACCAAATTGACCCACGAGCTGGTGAAATAACGTGGGATGCAGGCTCCATTCTGAATTGTCTATTTGGTTTCGGCTAAGCCAATCTGCCATGTCATTATCTACCCCTGAGATATGCTCAGCCTCAAGTGACAACAGGTGGCGCTCTGCCCAGAGGCCTAGTTGCATGGCCTCAGTCATCAGCTGGCCAGACACGGTCCCCCCTTGTCTATTAATGTGGGCCTTGGTGGCCACATTGTCCGTGAGGACCAGGACGTGTGAATTCTCTATGAGAGGGCGAAATTGCTGCAGGGCAAGTGAAACAGCTCTTAACGCTAAGATATTAATACTGAGAGTCGCCTCAGATTGCGACCATGTGCCCTGCGCCACCGGAGAGCCTGTGTGGGCCCCCCACCCTGACAAGCTGGCATCCGTCGTGACAACGATTTGTTGTGGGGGAAGGAAACAGGTGCCCCTGTGAACTGCGGGTGTGGTCCACCATTTCAATGACTCCCTGACCGAGGCCTGAAGCCTCACCCTGGTGGGAGTGTTGGCTCTGCCCTGACGTTGGTAAGGGAGAAGTAGCCATTGAAGGTCCCTGGAGTGTATGTGTGCCCATGGAACTATATGAATAGCTGAAATCATCTTGCCCAGGAGGGAAAACAGCAGGTTCAGCGGAACTGAATTTTGCCTCAGAACTTGCCGGGTTAATTCCAATAGGCTGTCTCTCCATTCCTGGGAAAGGTACACCTTACACTCCAGGGAATCAATGATCGCCCCCAGATGGACGATCCTGGTAGAGGGGTTCAGCTGGCTCTTGGGTCGATTGACCAAGAAGCCAAGGTGGTCTAGTGTGTTAAGCACTACCTGAACATCTCTCTCAGCCTGAGAAGGAGAGGCTGAGGAGATGAGAATATCGTCCAGGTAGCACTGGATCCTGATGGGAATGGACCTGAGGTGAGCGGTGAGGGCCGCTAAGACCTTAGTGAAAACCCTTGGCGCTGAGGACAGGCCAAAGGGTAGCGCCCCATATTCATAATGCACCCCTGCATAGCAAAACCGCAAGTACTGGGGGTGAGACGGCCGAATTGGGATATGGAGGTAAGCCTCCGAGAGATCTATGGATGACAGTAGATCTCCCTTCCTGATACTTGCCAGAATTGAATGCAGGGTGTGCATTTTGAATTTCTTATGGACTATATGCCTGTTGAGGCGCTTAAGATCCAATATTGCTCTCCACCCTCCCGAGGGTTTGGGCACTACAAATAAAATGGAGTAGAAGCCCTGCCCTTGTTGGTCCTCAGGCACCTGGTGGATGGCTCGAATTTCCAACAGGTGCTGGATGGCCTGATTCATGAGGACCCTTTTTTGTGGATTTGAAGATAGAGGGCAACGAAGGAAGAACCTTGGGGGGGTGGAGAGAAACTCAAGAGAAAGACCTGACTTCAGGGTTTGGCAAACCCATGCGGCATTGATGATTTCCTCCCATCGGCTGGCATAGAGTGCCAGACGACCCCCTATGGGAGGATCGGCCGGAGATCTATTTATTCTGGCGGAAGGGGCGACCACCGGCCCCTTTAAAGGGCCGTTTGTATTGGTTGCCCCGGAAAGGCTGGTCAGAGGCAAATCTCTGACGCGAGCCGAATTGACCCTGGGTCTGGCCTTGGAAGTTGGACTGGGATGGTCCCTGGAATCTATTGTTACCCTGGTAAGACCCTCGGAAGCTCCTCCTGGGGAAGGAGGTGGCATGGGATGGACCCTTACGGCTACTAGAAGGAAGGACCTTCTTTTTGTCTTTGGTTTCTACCAGTATGTGATTAAGCGGCTCACCAAAGAGGGCCTGGCTGGCCACTGGACTAGAGGCCAGCTTCCATTTATACTTTGCGTCAGTGGACCAACTACGCAACCAAGCCATGCGCCTAGCTACCACTGCGGATGCCATGGCCCGTGCTGCAAAGCGGGCCGATTGCAGGGTGGCATCAGATGTAAATTGGGCCGCTGCCAGAAGCTTATTGAGATCCTGGTGGGCCCGGAGGTCAGATGGTGGCAGGTGGTCCTGGAGTGCGTAGAGCCACTTGACGGTCGTCCGACAAAAGAAAGAAGCAGTGGAAGAAGCCCTCAGCGCCCATGCGGCCAACTGGTGGGTTCTCTGGAGTGTCGCCTCTGTCCTGCGGTCCTCAGGTCGAAGGAACTCCTCTGGTTCTCCAGGCATCTGGCCGTTGGAGAACAGGGTCAGGACCGGACTGTCCACTGGAGGCACTATGAGATGTTGGGCCAAATCAGAGTCAACATTATAAAAGCGCTTATCGAGGGCATTGGAAAGGGAACCAGATGTTGGGTTCCGCCATTGTTTGAGGACCTCTTCTACAAAGAGTTTTGGAGCCGGAACCACGTCTGCCTGTGATGCCGTAGGCTCGAACATGGGGTCCGGGTCCGGGGTCTGATCAGCTGCCCCTGGAAGTGTTACCAGGTTGGCAGTTGTTTTCGCCTTATGTAAGAGCGATCTGAAGAGGGCAGGTTGGAAAAGGGCTGAGGAAACTGTTGGTTCTGGCCCCAGATCCTCGTCCTCTGACATAGCCAATTCGGGAAGGGTGATCCCTAGGCCATCCCCCTGATCAGAATCATCATTGAGATTAACCAAAGGGTCAGAAAAATCGTCCTCATCGTCCTCCTCCCCCTCGGGTTCAGGATAGACAAGGTCTGTCAGAGGTTGTTCTTGCAGGGGACTAGTATGGGTTATCTGGTGCTTGGAAGCTCCAGTCATTGCCCTGATGCCTGCCTCTATGCCCTGCCTAATGGCCATATTGATCCTATCCTGGACCTCTCTAGACTGTAAGGGATCCTTTTGAGGGGCCGTCTTGGAGGCTTGCCCTCTGTGGTTCCCTTTTGGGCCCCAAACATCTTTCCTTGACCTGCGTAAGTTCGCATTGTCGACGGATACATTGTCGGGCGACAGTGAGTGCTGGCGTCTAGGTGTAGAGCCCCTATCCTGCCTGGTGGTCCCTCTGTCTTCAGACGAGGAGGCACGTTTATCTTTGGGAGCTTTGTCCTTAGCTGCCAGGACAGGTTACTGAGGGCGGATGGGAGACCGATCCCTCACAGCTGTAGGGGAGGTTGCCCTGGTAAGTTCAGAGGGCTCTGTATTTGGCCTGGGGGTCTTAGTCTTGGCCTTGCCAGACTTCTGATTTTTTTCAGCCATGTTGGTCAGTATAACTGCTGATTAAAATGGCTTCCTGCCCCAGGACATGCCCAAAAAGGTTGCCAAGCTCAAACGATAGGAGGTATGCTTGTAATCAGCAACTCAGTAAGCCCCCCTCCCACTCTCCACACTTAAAATGGCTGCCGAGGCCAGGCACCCTTCAAGATGGCCACCGGCCACGAGGCACAGTAAGACGTCTGCTCAAATTAAGCTGTCAGTCAGGTTTGTCCAGGGAGAGGGGGGGTGGAACGTCCACGATCCGCAGAGGCTTGTGGAGACGGTTCGGTAACAGGAGGTGAAGAGCCTTGCTTCTGATGGTTCGGCACTTGGCAGTCCCTGGGGGGGTGCTCAGCTGCCGTAAAAAAGGCAAGGGACGGCGAAGGGACGTCTCCTCTGGCTCTTCCTCCAACCGGCAAACAATTCGTCAAGGGCGTCGACCGCTTGCGCGTATCTAGCCCGGCAAGTAATCAGCTGTTTGTCGGAGGCTCGGAGGGGACGCGGACCACTTGCGCTAGTCCGGCCACGCTCCCACGTCAATCACAGTCACTGAAGTTATCAGAGAGCCTCGTTACCAGTCCGGATGGCTTGCGTGAATCCTGCCGAGTAACGGGCAAGGCCGTTAGCTCTTCCGATCCCGATTGAAGTTTGGCAGTCAGCAGGGGATCGGGAGGCTCGTGTGCGACACGGACGGCTTGCGCGAGTCCGGCCGACGGTAAAGAAGACCAATTTAGGTGGAATTCAAGGAGGACGAATTTAGCTCGAGTTGCCCTCAGGCCCCTGTGGCTCTCCTACCGGGCAGATGTCAGCGAGCAGGGAGGGGTGAGCGTAGCTCTTGTTGGCTAACCCCTTGGTCTCAAGTAATGATGGCAAAAAAAAGGGGTGCCAGGCCTCGCCCAATGCCCAGGCATGCGGTGGGCCCACTGCCAGCCCCTGGTGATATGGGGCCCTTTCCCACTCCCTCCACAGCTTGAATAGTATTTATCAGGAATAAATTTGGAGTTATAACAAAAAATGGAACTGCCTGGGCCTTCGGCTGGAGGGGCAAGCAGCAGTTGGACTTGCGGCCAATTGCCTTCTCCCAGGTTCAAATAATCATAAAGGGCTCCTGGGGGGCTCGGACAGGGAAAGAACAGGAAAAAAAGGCAAAAGGTTTCCCACTGGGAATATAACTTACAGTTGTAAGTGCAGTAATATGCGAAAAAAAGGCACAAGTCATTGGCTAAGACTGAGTCAAAAGAGGGGGAACCAGGGCCTAGAGCCACCTTTTATACTTTTCCAGACTCAGTCTTGATTGGCTGGAAGGCTGGAATACTAGCCAATTGGCGGCTAGCTCCACCCAAGATGGAGAATGACAAAATAAGAATTTACTGCTAGAGATGATAAGATCTTTTTCCCTTGAATTTAATCCTTGTCAAAAATAAAGCCCGAGAATATTGTCTAAGTAATAAAATATTCAGTTCAATAGAAAAGAATATAAAACCTAAGAGCTACATCTCTGCAATCTAAACACGTCCTCCTTTGGAGAGGACCAGCACAGAAGAAAAAGAAAGAAAGAATGGAATGTTACACATTCGCAGATCACTCATCACGTGTCTGCTTTTCTAGGAATGTCTAAGTATCATAGAGCATTGCATATGAGCATAGCTGACAATCAAAATCCACATCGTGACAGAAAAGAAAGAGAGAGAGAAAGAAAGAGGAAGAGGAAGAGGAAGAGAGAAAGAAAGAGGAAGGAAGGGAGGGGGAGAGAGAAAAGAAATAGAGAGAAAAGAAAAAAAAGAGAAAGAGAGAAAGAGAGAGAAAGAAAGAGAAAGAAAGAGGAAGGGGGGAGAGAGAGACAAGAAAGAAAGAGAGAGAGAAAGAGAAAGAGGAAAGGAAGGGAGGGAGGGAGGGAGAGAAAAGAAAACAACAGAAAAGAAAAGAAAAGAAAGAGAGAGAGAGAGAAAGAAAGAAAGAAAGGAAGAGAAAGAAAAAAGAGAAAGGAAGAAGGAAAGATGAAGGGAGAGAGAGGGAAGGAAAGAAGGAAAGAAAGAAAGAAAGAAAGAAAGAAAGAAAGAAAGAAAGAAAGAAAGAAAGAAAGAAAGAAAACTTATGATCACAATTGAGCCCAAAATTTTGGTTGCTAAGCAAGAGTGTTGTTAAGTGAGTTTCACCACATTTTACAAGTTGGCCATGCCCACCCGGTCACCTGACACCAAGCCATGCCCACCTGGTCACATGACCACCAAGCACGCCCAATGAGTCACATGACCACCAAGCCAGGTCCACCTGAAGCCACGCCCACCTGGCCTCCAAGCCATGCCTATAGAACTGGTAGGGAAAAATTTTAGATTTCACCATTGGAAAGGCCCATACATTCTCATACAGAAGTGGCATGAACAGCTATCAGTCTTCCCTGCTAAAGAGTGTCCAGAGAATTTCATGGTTTAAAAAAATTGACTGCCCTTAGCTATATATTGTGAAATCAATTTTTTTCCCCACAAGAATGGCATAGCAATGTCTGCTGATCATATTAACTCATATGCCAGCTGTTTCAGAAACTTGAATTTGGTCTATGTCTCTGAATTCAATTCTGAAGCAGAACTGTATTTTGTAGGGCATTTTATTCTTATTCGTTCCCTCTGTCTCTTTTCCATGGCCCCATGATACAACTTGTGTCCCTATATTCTTCAGCATTCATTATCTCTAAATTGTAAACATCATAGCTGACATCTGGAGAAGGTATTTTTCTTCTGTAACATATAATAGCACGTAGCCTTGTCAGGACAAGGTCTGATATTAAAAAAGAGTGGACTTGTTTAATTTGTTATCATTGTATCCCCGTTATCAGGGAGACGAAGGACATCTCTGCATGGCCAAATAATCTACAATCCTGTCTGATCTTTGTTTAATAACTACTAATGTACCTTTCACACTATTCCTTTTCAAGTAAGAAACATTATGCAAAATATTTAAAAAGTGTACAAAGTATGAACAAAGAAAAGTCAGGAAATAAGTTCCTTCGTTCCTCATTTACTGAATAAACATGCAACTATAAATTCTTTTTTCATGCACACCCACCACAATCTATATAACATTTATATTTTCAGACATGCTCTTTCATTATTTGTGGAGTTGACAGGTATTTTTAATCTCTGCAGTTGACAGGATTTTTTTTTTATCTCTGCAGTTCTACAAAGCTTGCTATCAGACCATTTTCCCATCTCCCAAAAATGCAGCAGGGAAAGAATATCAATATTTTCTTCCTTATGTGTTTGTGATTTTTATGGCACTGGCAAAACAGTCACTTGAGATGGAGCACAGATTAAATGCTACTTTTCTGTATTTTCCTACTGATCAGCTGAAGGCAGCATTGATTGACTCATGCTGATGTGCCAGAATAACTTCACCAAAAATGAGGGATATACTGTATGCTTTGACATCGCCAAGCTGCCATTTGCTCCATTATATCAAGGCTGGCCTATATTAAAAATATCATTCTTTGAAATCTGAAATCAGATTGATCTTGAAATATTCAAATTCAATTCACGATATTTATTGGTTTCCCCACTGTCAAAATCTGATAGACCATCTAGCTTAGCTTCCAATTTGCTGCCTTCTGTCTCTTCCTGCTGTTATATGATATTTTCCAGTATCATAACCATTTTAGTGTATAGATAAAATAAATGTGATACTATATATACACAGATTCTACAGCAGCCATTCAAGATTCTTTCTTTTCTTTTATATCAAGGTTTGCATGCTGTCCTGTAATATTGTGTAGTGTTGCTTTTAATACAAGCATATTATTTAATTTCACTAATTTTAATATATTCAAACATGCAAAAACAATTAAGTTGACAAGGCAGAGGCTGAAAACATTTTCTACTATTTGTGTAGTCTTACCTTTTATTATGTGCTATTGAAGAATTTGCATCAAATAATTAGTTTTTAGATAATAGTCTTCAAGTTGGACTTCTAATTGAGTTTGCATTAATATCTCACTCCTTATTCATCTCCTCGGGAGTAGGGCAGCATAGAAGAACCAAATAATAAATAATAAATAATAACAACTTTTAATGAGGTCCTAGATGACTTCTAAAAATGTACAATAATAGATAAATTGTGTTAAAGAGTCTAGAAGTCTATGCTATATTGCTATATCTTCTATATTCAGTCTCTGTTGGATGTTAGAAGAGAAGATCATGGCATATGTTATGCTAATAATTTTTTTATTTCCTCTAATGCATTTAAATGTATGCATTTTATAGATGTTGGTTGTTGTCTCTGCTTCATTGAAAGAGAAAAATCCATCATTCATGAGCCCATGGAATTTATTTTGTTGGAGTGGGGGAAAATATGACAAAATCCCTAAGGATATAAACATTTGAAACTGATTTCTTGCATTTTGTTCAGTGCAATTGTTTTAATTGACCACAGCAACAAAAAAATCAAAAATGTCAACAAACTTTGGTAGAGTGTACTGTCAGTAGGAAGAGGCAGTAGTAAGCATTTCCAATATTGCAAAGCTATGGAATCACATATATAAAAATATGTGGATAACTATATAGGCAATGCTACAATTAAATATCTAATGACGGTATCATAATTTAAAACAGCCTTCCCTTACTTGCTAAAATTGAGATGTGTTGGACTGTGGTATCCAAAATTTCCTCTCCTGGCAAAAAATATGGAAGCTATAATCCCAGTACAACTGGAGGATGCTAAATAGGGAATGGATGGCTTAAAAATATAATAACATAGATAATTCCAGTGTAGCTGTTAACAGACTAACTGCTTCCAAGATTCCAAATATGACAGTACACAAAATCTAATTTGGACTAAGCTACTATGTTGAACTAGCCATAGTATCTAGATATGTTGTTAAACTGAGAAATATTCAGACATGGAGGTTTGTGCACAAGAGAAGAAAGAGTTCAGTAAGGAATATTTCAAGAGCCTTAATTATTTCTTGCTTTTATATACATTTTTATGCTAGGGCAAACCTTTAGTCAGAAATAGAGGGCAGAAAGTGCCGCAGATTTGCACAGAATCTGCATAAATAATTTTAGATGTTTATTTGTACCCTCAAGGAGAATAACCATTGAAGAAAAAAAAAAAAAGACAACTAATCTTGTAGCACTTAAAAAGTATTAATGCTTATATTAATGCTTATTATATAATTTTTGGGATTACCGTCTATTATATCAATAGATATCTCATTAGATACCGTATTTTTCGGAGTATAATACGCACCTTTTTACCCCCCAAAAGAGGGTGAAAATTTGGGTGTGTCTTATACATCGAATGTAGCCCTACCCACCCACCAGCCCCCACCCTTTGGAGGTTTTCGGCCTCCGTGGTCGCCGCCGCTGCTGCCCCCGCTGTCCCGCCGCCGCCGTTTCCACTGCCCCCACTGTCCCCGTTTCTGCTGCCCCCGCTGTCCCGCTGCCGCTGTTTCTGCTGCCCCTGCTGTCCCGCCGCCGCCGTTTCCGTTGCCCCCGCTGTCCACGCTGTCACCATTTCCGCTGCCCCTGCTGTCCTGCCGCCGCCATTTCCGCTGCCCCCGCTGTCTACGCTGTCACCGTTTCTGCTGCCCCCACTGTCCACGCTGTCGCCGCCCCCACCGCTGTCCACGCTGTCGCCGCCCCCCACCGCTGTCCACGCTGCCCCAGCCGGCGTCCCCGCCACTACCCGAAGTGAGCCGCCACCTCCGCTACTGCCCAAACCCCCCCCACTGCCTCAAGCACCTGAGGAGCCGCTGCTGCTGTCCGAAGAAAGCCGACAGGTTAGAACTTTTTTTAAGGGTTTTTTTAAAGGGTTTTTTTTTTAAGGTTGCCAAGTGGAGGAGGAATTCTGGGAGTTGAAGTCCACAAGGCTTAAACTTGCCAAGGAGGTGCAAGGGTCTTCAAACTTGTGGACTTCAACTCCCAGAATTCCTCCTCCAGTCATGCTAGCTCAGGAATTGGAGTTGAAGTCCACAAGTCTTAGCTGTCAAGTTTGAAGACCCCTGGGTTAGGGGTTAGGGGTGCAAGGGTCTTCAGACTTGGCAAGACTTTTTACAACCATGTACACTTTTTACAAACTTCAAACTTGACAGCTTTAAGACTTGTGGACTTCAACCCCCATTCCTGAGCTAGCATGACTGGAGGAGGAATTCTGGGAGTTGAAGTCCACAATGCTTAAAGCTGTCAAGTTTGAAGTTTGTAAAAAGTGTACATGGTTGTAAAAAGTATTCTGCTACACTGGTATTTTATTAAATAATATATTACTACACCATTTAGTTCAGAATACTTTTTTCCTTGTTTTCCTCCTCTAAAATCTAGGTGCGTCCTGTATTCCGGTGCGTCCTATACTCCAAAAAATACGGTATCTAGAAGTCCTGACATTATCCCCATTGGTGTGACCTTGGAAGTAGATTTAGTAAACTTGAAGCTTATCACAAAATAGACATTTTCACATATATTCAGTGGTAGTATTCAGCCAGTTCTCTCTGGATTGTGCGAACTGGTAGAGGCGAATGCAGGTGGCTCTGCCCACCCACCCCGACATAATGCGTGAGCACTGCGCATGCACAGAAGGTCATGCGCATGCGCTCATGCGCTCACATTTGCGATCCAGTAGGGAAGGTAAGTGAATCCCACCTCTGCATGAGGTGGGTGAATCCCACCTCTATGAGCCGAGGTGGCGCAGTGGTTAAATGCAGCTACTGCAGGCTACTCCAGCTGACTGCTAGTTCAGCAGTTCAGCTGTTCAAATCTCACCAGGCTCAAGGTTGACTCAGCCTTCCATCCTTCTGAGATCGGTAAATGAGGACCCAGATTGTGGGGTCAATATGCTGAACTCTGTAAACCGCTTAGAGAGGGCTGTAAAGCACTATGAAGCGGTATATAAGTCTAAGTGCTATTGCTATTGCTATTGCTATTGCATATATTATACTTTTCTTCTATAACTTGGAGTATTCTGTTATAAAAGCCAATAACAGTTTTAGTTTTAGCATTTCCTGTGGAGCTCATTTCTTGATCTGATTTACCTAATGATGTTGACATCAGTCTTGTAAATTTATGCTGTCCCTCATTCTCCCATTTATAGTTTAGTGAATTAGGGAGGTTTCTGTCTGAGCCATTTCCAAATGTTATCTGGAAAGTCAGAATCTGTTTCACTCAGTAGTGGGTTTCAAATTTTTTTACTGTCAGTTCTGTGGGTGTGGCTTGATAGGCGTGGCAAGAGAAGGATACTGTAAAATCTCCATTCCCTCCCTACTCCAGGGGAAGGTTACTGCAAAATTCCCATTTCCTCCCGATCAGCTGGGACTCAGGAGGCAGAGAATAGATGGCGGCGGGGCCAGTCAGAGGTGGTATTTATCGGTTCTCTGAACTACTCAAAATTTCCGCTACCGGTTCTCCAAACTACTCAAAATATCCGCTACCGGTTCTCCAGAACTGGTCAGAACCTGCTGAAACCCACCTCTGATTTTATTCCTTATCAAATCGGCAACTGAGGTTGCATATCTCTATCAAAGTCATTTTCCTTTCTCTCTACAATAATTTGATAGGAATGTATATTCCTTTATAGGAAGCAAATCCTTTGATCATATGCGTGTCTATTAGCTAAGAAGATAAAATAATTATCCATATGAAATTATTCTTTATTGGTGCAAAGCAAATTAATGTGCTACAACAAAGTAGAATCTTTATTTAGCCCAAATGTCATAACATCTGGGCATCAAGCATTCTCAAACATATGGGCAATCTCCTTCATTTGAAAATATAAAGCAGGTTTCTTCACATTAGTGGTGAGAAAGTGGTAGCGCTACAACTCCAACGGCTCTTGGATGAAACAGAGTATCTTGACCCTTTTCAGTCAGGTTTCAGGCCCGGTCACAGCACAGAAACTGCCTTGGTCACACTGATGGATGATTTCTGGCAAGCCCGAGATGGAAGTTCTTCCTCCATCTTGGTGCTACTTGACCTCTAAGCGGCTTTCGATACCATTGACCATGGTATCCTTCTGCGACGGCTTGGGGAGATGGGAGTTGGAGGCACCATTCTGCGGTGGTTCTCCTCCTGTCTCTCTGACCAGTCACAGTCAGTATTGGCTGGGGGACAGAGATCGACCCCAAGACCCCTCATATGTGGGGTTCCTCAGGGGTCGATTCTTTCCCCTACAATATCTACATGAATATTGGGTGAGATCATCCGTAGGCATGGGGTAAAGTTCCAACAGTATGCTGACAATACTCAGCTGTACATGTCCACCCCATGCCAATTCAGTGAGGCAGTTGACGTGATGTGCCGGTGTCTGGACGCTGTAAGGGTCTGGATGGGGGTTAACAGGCTCAAACTCAACCCGGAGAAGACCGAGTGGCTTTGGATGTTGCCTCCCAAGGACTTTGAGATCTGTCCCTCCTTGGTTCTGGGGGGGGGGGAATTTGATCCCCTCAGAACGGGCTCGTAACTTGAGGTTCCTTCTGGATCCACAGCTAAAATTGGACCAAAATCTAACAGTTGTGGCCAGAGGGACCTTTGCACAAGTTTGGACCAGGAGGCACTACTTACAGTCACTCACGCCCTTGTTACCTCACGTTTTGACTATTGCAATGCACTCTACATGGGGCTACCCTTGAAGAACGTTCGGAGACTGCAGCTAGTGCAGAATGCGACAGCACGTGTGGTGATGGGTGTCCCTAGATACACCCATGTGACATCCATCCTTCGCGAACTGCACTGGCTGCCCATAGGTCTCCGAGCGCAATTCAAGGTGTTGGTGATTACCTTTAAAGCCCTACATGGCTTAGGACCAGTTTACCTCCGAGACCTCCATCCCCAACATACCTCCCTAAGACCGATTAGAGCCCACAGAGTTGGTCTGCTGGTGGTCCCGTAAGCCAAACAGTGTCGGCTGGTGGGCCCATGAACGAGGGCCTTCTCTGTGGCAGCACCAGCTCTCTGGAATACACTACCCCCCGAGATCCGCATTATTCCCACCCTGCCAGCCTTCAGAAAAGCAGAAAAAACATGGCTTTGTCGACAGGCCTGGAGCCAATGATTTTAATACAATATCGATTATTCTTGGCCCCATAAATGATTTATTGTATGGGTTTTTAAATTATGGTTTTTAATGTTTTTAATGTTTTTTTAATATTTGTTGTTGCATGTGAATTTTTATTGTTGTGAGCCACCCAGAGTCTCTGTGGAGTGGGTGGCATACAAATGCAACTAATAAATAAATAAATAAATTATAAACATAATCCTGAATAATTTTAGTTTGAAATGTGTAGATTAGCTTGAAAGAGGAACTCATTATTAATAATTTAAATCCGTTTGCCAGTCAGATTTTTAAACTATTTGATATGCAAAAAAAAATTAGATTGTTTAAAATTGCAAAATGCAAGATATTCAATTAAAATTTATGTTTTATCAGGATGCATTAGCAGCATCTAAAACTCCAAGATTACTATCAGTATTGATATATGTTTTAAATTATTCTTAATCTGCAATGTTTTGACTGAGAATTAAAGATTTGCACAATATATGTTCATGAATAAGTAAAAATACATGCATATTTGCATTTTCAACAAGCTAAAGACTGAATTTGGTACCAATACATTGTTTTCTGTGTTCTGCTGCTGCTTGTTGATTTCTCTCTTTCATTGCCAACAATGTAGGTGTTATGTACTAACTGAGCACATGGTTTCACCCAGGTCCAGCATTTGAGCGGGAGAATGCTCAAACATTATTGGTTGATGCATCTGACAGCTCCCTATAAAAGGGCTAGCTGTCAGACTGCAAGTTGCTGGTTGTACTAGGCAAGTTGCCTAGTAAAGAAGAGAAGTTGCCTAGTAAAGAAGTTCCTTTGAAATCTGTCTCCTGTCATTATTCCCCCAACTCAACAGTAAGTTTCAGGCAGGGTATGGCATTAAAGAGTAGACTCTTGTCCAGATTGACAGTCTATAGCAGTGTTTCCCAACCTTGACAACTTGAAAATGTCTGGACTTCAACTCCCAGAATTCCCCAGGAGTTGAAGTCCAGACATCTTCAAGTTGCCAAGGTTGGGAAACACTGGTCTATAGTGTTTTGTTTTCTGGTGTTCATTCCTTCATCTGTGATATTTTTCATCAGCCCACCCATCCTCTACTTGAGGAAACAGCAGGCCTGATAGTTACAAAAATATTCAATATGCTAGCAGCTGCAAATGGAGAGTGGAATACGTGACAGTAGATATGACAAGTATCTACCTTTCATCTCTCCAAAAGAAGGAACCATAATATGACGGATACATTATACAACACTTGGAATAATTCAAAAGCTCTCTGTAAGCAATCAATACAGTGCTTTAGGACAAGCAATCTGTCGGTTGTCTGGCTTTAAGCTAGATGGGAGGAAAAAAAGAAAAAGAGGAAGAGATGAGAGTAGAAACAGAGTATGAGAAATAAAACAAGAAAAAAAGAGCCATAATTAACAAATGGAATGGATAGTTCCACTCAATTTGGGTTTTGGCATTATCCATGGCTTATCTCCATCTCATTCTCTAGCTGTCATGAACCTCAACAAATTATTCCAAAATAAAAATAGTTATTGTGTTGTAGCAGCTACCTATCTGTTTTTTCTAGACTGTCAGTTCTGGTGCTCCACAACATTGATGTGGTACCCATTTCTTTCCAAAAATGCACTACATTTAGCAACTTCAAATGCAACCTAATCAATCCATGGACTGAAATTATCTCATTCCAGAAAAAGAGAGTGAGAGAGAGAGAGAGAGAGAGAGAGAGAGAGAGAGAGAGAGAGAGAGAGAGAGAGAGAGAGAGAGAGAGAGAGAGAGAGAGAGAGAGAGAGAGTAATAGACTTGACAGACAACATTATTATCTTTGAGAAATGAAAAAGCAAAGTTTGTGGCAGCCAGGCAGGAAGGGAGAGCAGCGAAGCGGCGGTAAGGGCTGCGATGAAGGGGGGTGTTTGGGGAGGTGCACAAAGCTGCAGCAAAGCAATCCTCGATTTGTGTCTCCACCTTTATTCACGTGGATGGGCTGCGGGATAAGACAGACGGACTCTTCCCGTCTTGCTCCCCTAGAAACCCCCCCCCCTCAATGGTGTCCCGCTTTACAAATATTAAAATCTGGTCACCTTAAGTTAGAGAACTCCCTCCCCCCTCTCTCTCCCTCCCTCCCTCTGTGTTTGTGTCTGTGTGTGTACAGACAGACAGACAGACAGAGATCTTTAATAGCATTCTGGCATTCATGTTGTGAAGGAACAGTCTAAACTAAAGCATATTCTTGTGAAAGTTAGCAAATGGCACACAAAGATCTGGCATAAAGTTTAGTTCTTTGCTACCATCTAGTGGCCTGCATAATATCACTTAGTGTGCAGAATATATATATATTCCTGCTTGTCTGATTACAAAAAGTATTCCTCGGAAATAAGCACATTTTGTTATAGAGACAGACACTTAAAGTAAACAAACAGTAACTTGAAAATCTGTAGTCATTTATAAGCATCTCTAAAGTATCATGATTTTTTTAAAAAAAAAATTTTTAAGGTGAGCAGCATCAATCCAAGTGACCCAGTCTTGATACCTAAACAGGGAACCTCATCACTTGCTTCTGTTTGGATAATCATTTGACTGTCCAATCAGGATGGACTGTGTGTGTGACAATCTATGACCTCATCCATCTGTTCTTATGACATTTCTTTGTGTTGTCTGCTGGCTATATTAGAACTAAGTGTGAAAATAATAGCCTGATCACCAACATATTCTGGGGAGATAGAAAATGTTCTCCCCTTCAAACTGGGCAGTCCTTTATAAATCTCCCCACAACCAAAACTTCAGAAGTTAGGAACAGCTGAAGACTATTGGGAATTATTGAAGTTTGGATCTCATATTGGATTTCTCTTTCTAAGTTTAGAACTCTTTCTGCTTTGAAGGGGGAAATTAACATATCCTAAGCCATAAGATTCCAGACCAACTATTGAACAAGATTATGTATTTGAAACCATCTATAATAGGCAAAATAAATTATTGCAGTACCAAAAAATTTTTTCACATAAAACAGCATCCATTTAATTCTAGCACAAGCTTTTAATACTTTCAACCTTAATTTACTCAAAGTCCCCTTCCTTTCTTTTAATAGTAACAGAGTTGTCCAAATAAATTTTTATTACAAATTTTTTTTGTTTCCCCCCTCCCTAAACATACATAATTTATGAACAAAGTGTTGTCCGGATCATTCTTATACATCTTTTCATATACATAATCCATTTTACATCATATCTCTATTTCTAATTTCAGCCATAATGCTCTCTTTTCATACTTTTTTTATCATGGCTTATTTTCTTCTTAATACATAAACAAAATTACTAAATGCCCTGCGTTCCTAATCTTTTACAATAACATCAATTATTTGTCTTATTTCTCCATTGCTAAGTATATTTCTCAAATTGCCCACCCCACTTTTTAACATTTCAACTTCATCTCTTAAATTTAACTTGTCTTCCAAATTACACTAAATTGCCATTTCATATTCCATCTGCTGTTCTGTTTTACTATAAACAATATACTGTACATCATCATATTCAAATCTTGCATAAAAACCCTTTAACTTAGTTGACTATCCACAATCAATAATATTTATTACAATCCCCTTAAATCTACTGCTATAAACCTTTTTTTCCTTCCTCTTTTCCATTAACCTTTTTCTGTTTAGCCATTTTCTCTTGGTCTCTCAAAAATTCCACTTCTTAATTTTCTCCTTTTATCCCATACCCTTTACTACTACTACTACTACTACTACTACTACTACTACTACTACTACTACTACTACTACTACTACTACTACTACTTTTTGTTTTGTTTTTTGTTTTAAAATATATTATATCTTTTCTTCCGGATCTTTTTTCTCACTTTTAAATGTATTATTCAAGTAATTTTCCCCAAGTTTATATAGCAGGAGAACTAACTAAATTTGCAGATGATACCAAGCTGGCAGGAGTAGCAAACACCCCAGAGGACAGACTCAAAATCCAGAGAGACCTTGACAGACTCGAACACTGGGCCCAAACCAACAAAATGAAATTTAATACGGAGAAATTTAATACGGAGAAAAGTAAAATTCTGCACCTAGCTTAAGAATAATCAAAAATACACATACAAACTGGGTGAAACCACACTCAATAGCAGCAATTGCGAGAAGGATCTCGGAGTCTTAGTAGACAGCCAACTAAATATGAGCCAGCAGTGTGCAGCAGCAGCCAAAAAGGCCAACGCAGTCCTGAGCTGCATAAATAGAGGGATACAATCAAGGACCAGAGAGGTACTAGTACCACTCTATAAAGCCTTGGTCAGACCACACCTAGAGTACTACATCCAGTTTTGGTCATCACACTACAAAAAAGACATTGAAACTCTAGAGAAAGTGCAGAAGAGAACAACCAGGATGATAAAGGGTCTGGAAAATAAACATACAAAGAGCGGTTACAGGAACTGAGCTTGGACAGTCTGGCGAAGAGAAGGACCAGGGGTGATAGGATAGCAATATTCCAATACTTGAGGGGATGCCACAGAGAGGAGGGGGTCATTTTGTTCTCTATGGCACCAGAAAGCCAAACAAGGAATAATGGATGGAAGTTGATGAAGGAGAGATTCAACCTGGAAGTGAGGAGAAACTTTCTGACGGTGAGAGCGATCAACCAGTGGAACAGCTTGCCAGCGGAGCTTGTGAGAGCCCCAACACTTGCGACCTTCAAGGAGACTAGACTGCCATGTGTCTCAAATGGTGTAGGAACTCCTGCTTGAGCAGGGGGTTGGACTAGATGACCTACAAGGTCCCTTCCAACTCTAATAATAAATCTAAAAATCTAAAGTTATCCAGGTTATCCAGGACTGAAGTCAGAACTGAAGAAGCTTCTTGGATGAGAAGTGAAACGTCTTCAAGAAAAAACAAGGAAGCACCTTTTAAAAAGCACCTTTAGAATTGCTAATTCTTAGTTTATTTTCAAAATGTCAATAATAAAATTATGCATACAATAGTATGATAATTAACAATAGTTAAATATATCCTTGCTAAAGATGTTACCTGTTCAGGTTATTTTGCTGCCCTGAATGAATCAACAATTTACTACTGTACTTCTATAAAGTTTCATCTTCCCACTCTTTCATAGATCTTACTAAATAGTATGCATCTGCCCCCTTGTGTCATTTTTATGCAATTACATCTATGTTTGGATTATGTTTTATATCTAATAGTATTGAATTTTTAATCATGTTTCCAAATGCATCTAGGATGCTTTTATGCTGTTGTGTTTATATTTTTAACATTATATTGTTATTTTAATTGTGGTACATAAAGGTGCATAAAGTCACACCTGTGAGATGGGCACCTATATAAATTTAATTAATAAACAAGTAAAGGACATTTTCATAATACAATATTATGCAAGAGGGAAAGAAGAAAAACAAATCTATATTTTCCTCCCTAAAAATCTTATATTCACTCTCAACATATATTATGTAATGCCTGAAACAGGATTTAGTGGGAGAAATAACTCTCTGGATACAATCTAACATACTGTATAAAGCCATATAAAATGCCAAAGTTAATATAAAGATATGAGTTAGGCTTAATCTGCAATGAAAAACATGAGTTGGCTTTCAACATAATAAAATACAATTTGTTGAATTTGTACAATATGCAAATGCATACTTTCCAGTTTAAGAACCAAAATAGCTGGTTTGCAACCTAAGCAGAAAAAGGCAACCATGCCATTGCTTAGTCTTTAAATTTAAGATTAAGAGCCCAGTCAATGTATAATCTCAGAACTCTTGTGTTCATCTCTGATACTGTTTTTGACTATATTAATATAATGTTTTCCACATATGTTGCGGTAACACCATCATCAAAGAGCAAGACACATTTAGGTTACAATGACAGAACCAAATCTGAATTTTAAATGCCAATCTTTTGTACATGGAAAAGGAGGATGCTATGATTGCCCTCAATTTGACAACTTTATAAAAAGTTGATGAAAATGTATTAAGTTTTCTTAAATCATGCTTAATCTCTGTAATTTTGTGGATTATAATCTGTAATGTATTTTTGAGTGGCAAAAGTAAGTTTGTTGTTGCATTCTGCTGTGTTAGTATTGGTGTTTCCTTCCCAAATTAACTTTTAGCTTTAGGATTTTCTGGCGGTGTCCCATCCAAATGCCAAAGATTAATCCAGATTGGTTTTCAACTTGATGTGTGGACTTCAACTTCCAGAATTCCCATATCAGCATGCTGTCCATACATCTTCGAGTTACCAAGGTTGAAAAACAATGCTCTAGATTCTGACAAAGGGAAGGAGGGAGGGAGGGAGGGAGGGAGGGAGGGAGGGAGGGAGGGAGGAAGGAAGGA
This sequence comes from Diadophis punctatus similis, assembly GCA_023053685.1. Taxonomy (NCBI): domain Eukaryota; kingdom Metazoa; phylum Chordata; class Lepidosauria; order Squamata; family Dipsadidae; genus Diadophis; species Diadophis punctatus. Next base: position 26,031,094 of record JALIGW010000007.1, on the reverse strand, counting down.
AGGAAGGAAGGAAGGAAGGAAGGAAGGAAGGAAGGAAGGAAGGATGGATGGATATCTGGGATTTTCATTTTACATGCATATCCTGCTCCCATCTGATTTGCATTGTTGACTTTCCCATTGTAGCAGTTGTCTCCTTCAACTTCAGGTGTGGCCCCGACAATCAAATTTTAGTTTTGATAATGGTTTTAAAGTATTTTAAATATTTTTAAATTATTTTTGTAATACTTTACAATACTAACAAAGTTACATTGTACTTGCATGCAGTTGTCAGGAATGGCATTCCTCTGGGATTTATTCAAATTTCCCAATCTAGCCAGTATGCTGGAATGTCTCACTATCTCCCAAGTTCTAACAAAATCTAACCGTGCATAGTTTTTTGATAGTAGCATTAACTAATGTCATGAACAAGGCTATCAGTGGCTGCTGTTTATGTTGGCTATATATGATTTGTAGTTTTGGAACAGTTCCTGAATAACTTGCCTGTGAGTTATTGTGTTCCGCTCCTATGGTTATGGGTCAACAGAACATGACAACTGATCTTTTTCCATTCTTTTAAGCATTTTATTGTGGGACAAATGCTACCACACATGCATATTTATGTAACATGTAGATTGTAGACAATACTACACAGGTGGATGAATAGCAGGTTTTTGGGCCTGGGGCTTTTCAACTTTCAAGTGAATAGATTTCAATATATTCAAATATTTCATATTCATGTCTTTGCTTGCTTGCTTGCTTGCTTGCTTGATGAATTGTTGCATTGAATTTTGGACCACCTACCAAAATCACTAATATTAAAGACAGACAGATTTGGTCACCTGACAACAGTAAAAATATGGAGAAAGAAGTTCAGTTCTTCAAAGTCCAAAGAAAAATAGTGAGCAAGAAAGTATATTGAAAGTCATTGAGGACAGCCTACTCCTATCTTCCACCAAGATATCCTTCACAGGTAGCCATCCTATACTTGTCTGTGGAGATTCTCAGTCATCCCGGTCATGGTTGTCTGAAGGTGCTTTTTCAAAAGGCAACTGGACTTTATTTTTTCCCTTGAAGTCAAGAAGCTTGTTCAGTTCTTCTCATTCAAGAAGCTCTATCCCTTCTCTAAATAGACTTTCTCCCACTACTGGGAAATACTTAATATATATATAGACGGGGTCCCTTCTTTTTAATTTCAACCAATGTCCTTCCTTTCATATAAGCAGAGAATAGATCTGATTGTGTTGCCTGTAGCAGCCTGTTAGCATATTCTGTTCATCCATAAAGCAGGATGAATAGATCTTTGCTGGAGAATAGCAAGGGAACAATTCAACTTTTCTCCAACCGTAGAGTCAATCTTGGGGGGAAAAGATTTTGAGAAATCTAATCCTAATGCCAGAGCGGCAGAGATAGAAGACCTGGCTCACATCCTATTTGATTGTTGCCTATATAAGAGAGTGAAAGACATGTATCTTGGTCTATATACTAAACGAATATGACCCATTGGGAACCCCATATCAAAATATCACATATTACCTTATGTGCGGCTAGAATCTGGAAATAACATTTAACACAGCACACTGCTTGAGCAAAATGGTTCAGTTGAGATCGGCATATGTGGGTCATTGGGGTAGATTATAGGGGTGATACCGAAATATAATTTTATTTATCTACAGTATATATTAAATTATTGTATTTTATTCCAATTTCATTTTAAACTGTATTTTATTCCAATTTCATTTTAAATTGTATTTTATCTAATTCCATTTTAAATTGTTTTTATCAGATTTTAGTAATAATTTGTGCCTGGAACTCTGCACTTTGATATGGCCCAAGGGCTAATCAATAGAGTGAAGAGAAGTAATCCTAATGTGCTATTTTTAATTCTTTAATTAACTAGGTGTTTCCTTCTCTTTCTTTCTCCTATTATAAATAGATTTGAATTCAGCAAACATACACTGAGAAGCCTTGAGTAGGAAAGAACTTGAAGCAAAATTTTCATTTGAAGTCTTCTTCCACTGCTTCCTTCTCACAGCAGTTTATGTAACTTTCCCCCCAAAGTCAGTGATCCAGAAAAATAATCACAGTAATAGCTGAAGTAATTTTTATGAATACATTTTAACATTAGCCTTACTGACATAAATGAAAAATATTGACCACTTAATTATTTTAAATATAGAACTATGTTTTGAATGGACACCTTCCAAAATTGAGATACCCCATTTTTCTCTTCCTTCTAACAAGATTCTCACTTGTGTTATAGCTACCTGCAACACACAATTCTCCCCAAACTTAGCAGGAAAATTCCATATAATGTGAGAATTGATCATTCTAGTTTCCACATGAATCCAGATTTGTTGTCCTTTTAGTTAAGGCTTCCATCATGATCCAGGTCAATTTGATGCAGAAGACAAGTTGACATGCACAACTTTTATGATACTACTCCATGTTCTCTTAACAGTAAATATATTAAGCATTGTCAACCCTCACATGATTATAAAAGTTATGTATCTGAATATCTTTTGCCTCAATCTGGTGCTAGAGAAATTCTTCTTGTTGTTGTGCCATATCCGTTATCGGATGTTGGCAATCATGTGGGCAATCCTATTTTTGTCAACAGCTGTATGAAAAAGTGCTGCTGAGTTTTGTCCAAACCAGTCCCTTAGGTTTTTAAGCCATGATGTTCTTCTTCTGCCTGGCCCTCATTTGCCTTCAATCTTTCCCTGGAGGATTAAGTGAAGGATGCCGTATTTTTCTGGGTGTCGCATCACATCCAAAATATTCTATTTAGCTTTTTAATGGCTTTGATGATTTCCCTTTGCTTTCCCAGGCAGCTTATCACCTCCTCATTTGTTATTTTGTTAACCCAGCTTATCTGGGTCTGTATTTACAGCCGTCTGTAAATCTACATTTCAAATGCTTCTAGTTTCTTCAAGTGGTTTTCTGTCAGAGACCAACTCTCTACTCCATAGAGCAGGATAGAAAAGATGTAACATCTGACAAGCCTGATTTTCAGTTTATTTCAGTGAATTTCTACTGAGTAAATTTTTATTACTATGGAAAACTGGAGGCATGTTGATTTTCTTGAACTGTAGATAGCATACAATATAGAAGTCTATTTTTTATTCAAAAGGTGCATGTTTGTTTCATACATAAATGCGTGCATAGAAATGATGACAATTTTCACAACAGTTCTATAGCATACATTTACAACTGTGTCTACCACACTCCTTGGTTTGACTTTAGCGAAAGTTTTTTTTAAATAGCCAATTTTACTCCCCAATAATATGTTCTGTTTTATTTAGATGTGGCCTCTGGTTTTTCTTCCATTTTGTAGCATTCTTCTGAATCCTTTGTTTGGAGGAATAATGTCTCCTAGAAGCCAGATAATACAGCCACTTTTCTTCCTTGCCTGTCTCATATTAAAAAGCCAGACTCAATTTAAACCATCAGAGTTTTTTTTTTCCTTCTCTTTTTACAACTGACATTTCAGTTCCCTCTGGAATTAATTTCGAATCCTTTGCCATTAAGAGTCATGAACAAGATTAGCATTCAAATTTGGGCTTTTAAATGTTAAAATGTTTGAATAATGTCGAATGGATTCCTTCCCCCCCCCTTCCTATGTACTTGCATGTGAATTTGACTTAAAACAAAAATACAAAAATGGTTTTAAGTCAAATACATGAAATTATGCCAAAAGATATTTAGAAATAGTTACAGCTGAATGAAAAAGATGGAAACTCATTAATTAATCTTATTATATTATTTCCCTTTTTCTGATAATTATTCTTTCATATGGAAAAAATAATTTTTCAACACTGACCATAAATAACATAGATGGGGGACAGGTATTAAAGAACTGAGTATTTTTGACCCTTTAGTGAGCTATTAAAAAGTACTTATAACATAATTAGTGTGGTTTTGTAATTTTTAATGTTCCTCTCAAATCCAATGTCATAGAGATAGTAATCAATAATATAAAATTCATGCTCCTAACACAGCCTGTTTTTAAAGTGATACTACCATACAAGTTTTACCATATAAAAAGGGCTGATCTATATTTTACTCTGTATACTGTTGACAAAAATGATACCTTAGAATATAGAATAACAGAGTTGGAAGGGACCTTGGAGGTCTTTTAGACCAGTGCTCTGCTCAGGCAGGAAAACCTTAAAAAACTGTTGCTCTCGATTTGGAATTTTAGGTATCAGGAAGGAAGTTTTCCTGTGACAAGTTCTGAGTTTGCCTTATGTGTAATGCTAAGCCTTGATGTATTTTGTTTATGATTTAGACTAGCATTTGTATGCCACCCAGAGCCTCTGTAGAGTGGGAGGCATACAAATGCAAATGCAAATGCAAATGCAAATGCAAATGCAAATGCAAATGCAAATGCAAATGCAAATAATAATAATAATAATAATAATAATAATAATAATAATAATAATAATAATAATAATAATAATAATAATAATATGGAAAGCCATCTGTTCACATTAGGTGTGAAACAGACTACTATGGCTTTTAAATAATCAAGTGTAAAAATTCTTCACTGAGTTAACATGTGTAAACATAACCCCTATGAAACGCACTAAAATTAAAGATAACATGAGAAGATTTTAATAGAACTTGTTTCTATTAACCACTTTGCCATCTTCCTTCCCCCCCCCATAGCCTCTGTGTAATCTTTTTCTTCTTTTCTTCTTCATCATCATTCATATTATCTGCATTACAAGCAGATTTTAGTAGCTTTCTGTGCTATTGAATATATTATTCCTGTGCACAGAAAAACCATTTTTATGTAAGTGTGTAAAATTCTGGAACACATACATGCATACACACATGCACACCCGGATACAGACAAATGCTACCAAGTGTAAATGATCTGTAGTAGCTCAATCATGAACAAAATCAACTTTTGCAGTCAGGATGTGTGAGTACACAATAATATATTTAGGGAGAAAAGGTTACAAATGAAATTCAATGATCTCTTGTGATTAACAAAAAGAGCACATTTTTAATCAGACAAATGAAACTAAAACCTTTTCACAAGACAATTTTTGAGGATATTTTGCCAACATGAACATTTACTGCAAACATTCTAAAGCTTTAGAAATGCCAAAAGAGGATTACAGAGCATATTATACAAACCCACACCACCAATATATTTCTCAAAATACCATCCAAAATAAAGCTGGAGATATTTGTTTCCTAGTGGAAGGGCCAAACAATTCCAGGCTATCAGTGACAAATGTAAGCTATGTTTCCCACTATAGTGATTTCTGGGCATGTTTGGGCCTTTCTTATTACAATGAATTATAGAAAAACCAACATGTTATTCATGATAGCAGTGTTTCCCAACCTTGGCAACTTGAAGATATCTGGACTTCAACTCCCAAAATTCCCCAGCCAGCGAATGCTGGCTGGGGAATTCTGGGAGTTGAAGTCCAGATATCTTCAAGTTGCCAAGGTTGGGAAACACTGTGATAGAGGAAGTAGATAAAATACTTTCTTGCTCTATAATTGAAATTGTACTTTTATTACCAGTAGCATCTAATTTAATACAATAAACAAACAGCCCTTTTTGTAAAAACATAGGGTATTACATGATATCTTACTATATTGATTATTTGTCTAACAGACACAAGAAAAAAGTTAGAAAGTATTTGGAAAAAAAATAGACAACTAATGGTTCTGATGGTTTTTAAATCATTTTAGAAAGAACAGGTAAATAATTGTATGCTTCCATGTCAGATGAAAACCTTCAAGCGTCTTTTTTTTTCTAATGGAGGAGAGGAGAAACCAACCCCCACAAAAATAATTCTATAGAATTATAATCTAAAATTACAATGAAGTTTTATAGAAATATGACTTTGATGGATGCCCGAGGTTTCTGCAGTAAAAAGAAGCTATACTGAGGGCTACTAATCTTCCAAAATTTGAGATTGTGGAGATATTGTTTCATATTGCCAGTTCCAGAATCTTGGAATTGCATACTTTGACTTTCAGCCACAAACCACAGACATTGAAATTAGGGTTGTCTTTCCAACACTTGTATTATGAATCCGGTGGGTCCTGCAGTCTTGGCGTAATAAATAAATAAATGGGAGTTCTTGTTCTGCCACATTAAGAATTTTAAGCAGTAATTTGGAATGCAATACTGGCCATGCACCTCATCTACTATAATGATTTCCTAGGTCAGAAGAAGGAGCCCAGCTAAACTGTTGTTGCTACTTCACCAGTACAAGCAGCAAAATAGTATTGGGATCATATGAAGAATAATTAGAAGCAAAATGCAGTGTAATAAATTGCCTTATCCTTATCTTGCCAAGTAAGAACTCATTTTATTCTCTTTGATTATTTTAATTCAAAACAGTACAGCCAAATGTATATTTATTTCATATATTTTCACTCCTTCAGAAGCTCAGGCAGCATACACATATTCTCCAATTGTTGTTATAACTACTGTGTAGTATAAGGTGATAATTCTGACTGATAATTCAAGTAACCCTGTGAACCTCAATGGCAGAGATGGACTTGAACACAGATCTCCCCAGTCATAGTTCAACATTTTAACCATTATTTCCTCTGTAGAAAAATGAGCTGAATCACTCAATCGTGACGCTTCATCCCTGTATAATTTCTGTTTTCACTGCTTCCAAATAATCTAGAACGATAATAAGACATTGTTTACCATATCCAAGCATGAGATAAAGTTTCTGAAACATCCCAAAATGATACATATCACAACTATAATGTAAATATGTATATCAGGTCTGGGTAACCATTTGGGGGCCAAAAATCACCATATTTGCATAATTTGCTGTTGACCTGACTCAAAAACTGAGTGGGGGCAAGGATGAAAATTGTGAAAATTACCATTCTAAATAGTATTGGATTAAAACTTAACTTTATCTGGATAAATAGTATACAACTTATTGCCACAGTACAGAACAGTGGCAAATGTCATCATCAAACATTATTTCAGCAATTGCATAAGTATGTTTAGACGGCTCTAAAAACTGGAACACAGGTGTATCAAGGAGAATGTAAGTTGCCCAATCCTGTTCTCTGTCACGGAATCCAATCGTTTTCAAAATATTTTTGATTGATATAATGCATACATTGTAGAAGCTTTAATACTGTACTTTATTTCGATGCCATTGTATGTTAACTGCAAAATTTGACCAGAACCAAATAGATATTAGGTTGCATAGGTTGAAACTTCAGGTAACAAAATGTTGCTTTATTCACAGTGAGCTGGGGAAAATAGAATTTAAAGCAATTCAAGTAAAATATATTTTAATTATTGATGTTATTTTTTTGCATAACAAAAGCCAAATTCTATAAATATATCATCTGATCCATTGAGAGTCCTCATTCCACTGAGCATCAATGGTTCTTCATAATTTCTTATAACCAAATAACATACAATTCTGAAAAATAACGAAGAATTTACATTTGAAGGAACAGTACATTATACTACAGCAGTAATTTGTTTTTTTTCTCTTTATAAACTTCAAAAATAGTAGGTGAGCTTCATATCATGCTAATCAAATACAATCAATAAAAATTTATTTCTGGCGTTTTAATCAATTCATATTTTGCAATGTTTAAGTACACAGATTTTCAGTGGCACAGTAGATAACTTAATGATTGCTTCAAAATAACATGCTTTCCGTTTCAATGTGATTGCATGATAGATACAATATTTTGTGTCTGTATTTTCTGTACGCTGGGTAAGGATAACACATATAAAGTTCTTCTGAGTGTCCTGTAATCGTGCAGGCAGAAGGAAAAATTAGCTCCAAATAGAAAAATGAAAAATTGACAATTCTACAAGTTTGATGTTAAACTTCAGAGAAGAAATTGGTATTTTGAGACTCATAAACAGAAAGTTTTGCTTCTTTTTATTTTCCTTTTTAAAATTATTTCAGAATTTGATCACCTTGGTTGTATCTAAATGATGTAATTTTTCATGATACTTTTATTTAACTAAAAGGGAAACCAGAAATTTAATTGAAAAAGTGTTCAATGGCTTAGGAAAACCTACTGAAACAGGAATACCAACTCTGACATTAAGAAAGAAAAAGCACTGCTTTGAGGGGAAACCTAGGAACCCATTTCTGTGGATTGGAGATACCTTCTAAACAAGGGGCTGATCTGTAAGATGCACAATTAAATAAACATGTAGTAGAGCACTGGAGGAGGAGAATTCTTCTTTTTGCTTTTATAGCAATATGGAGGGTGGGAATAGATTTTTTAATGGCAAACCAACTATTGCAATATTATCCCCCAAAAATGGGATACAGACAGAAATTTTTTTTGAAGCAGATCTCAGCCTGAATTTTAAACAGAGGTAGGAAGGCAGAAGAGAAAACCTGAGAATTAAGTCATTTTGTTAATGAAAGCTGAATTATCACAGCCACTCTATTGATGCAGTATTAATCATGATGCACTCTGCTCCAACTTGCTTCTTTCTTTTATGTTCAACTCTTTGTAGATGGGTAGATATTAAATGCTTTCTCTTCTCTCAGCCAACTATCCATTAAAAACAAAGTAGTAGGGAACAACCTGGCAGAATATAAAAATGTACTCTATTACAATGAAATAACATCCCCATGGAAAGGTAAAAAGAACAGTAGATGCAAGAGTGGGAGCATCTGGCTATCTCTGCAGATCTTTGCACATTATTTATCAAATTTCAAGGGACAGATGGTGTAAATTCCTCCAGGTCAGTCTACGTGGAACATTGCTTTATTTGGATTAAAATTGACAGAGCGTTAAAGCAAGCTCGGGTAAATATGGTTCCAATATTTGTGAAGGCCTTTAGGTCAATCTACAAAGAACTTCAGATAAGTTTAAAAAGGGGATGATGGAAATATGCTTGCCTTGATATCCCTCTACCTGTCACACTCTTAATTCAAGGATATTGGAATGAATCAGAAAAATGAATTGTTATTACAAGCATTGCCCTTGTTAATGGTAGCAAGCCAGGGTGTGTTCTAGATCCTTTTAACCAAGCCCAAGGACTATATATGGAGTCTTAGAAATCACATGTAATTCTAAAACAGGGGTCAGCAACCCGCGGCTCTGGAGCCACATGTGGCTCTTTCATCCCTCTGCTACGGCTCCCAGTTGCTCAAAATATACATCACAACTGTCAATGTGTGATACCCGCCGTCACACGATTTATTGAGCTTTTTGAGCCCCAGTAGGCCAACCATGGATAAATCCAAGAAAAAAGTTTCAGAAGAAAACAGAATGTTTTCCTCCTCCACCACTTCTTCCTCCTCCCCACTCCTCTTCCTCCACCACCACCTCTTCCTCCATCACCACCTCCTCCTCTTCCTCTTCCTCCTCCATCACCACTTCTTCCTCCTCTTCCTCCCCACTCCTCTTCCTCCACCACCACCTTCCTCCACCACCACCTCCACCACCATCTCCACCACCACCTCCACCACAACCACTCCTCTTCCTCCACCACCACCACCACCACCACCACATTCAACTACATATGCTAGTTCTATGGCCGCTCAGGAAATAGTCAGGCACGGGAAGGGTTTTGTGGCTCCCAGTGTTTACTTTTCTGTGGGAAACGGGTCCAAATGGCTCTTTGAGTGTTTAAGGTTGCCGACCCCTGTTCTAAAAACTGTTGACAGCATAAGACGTTTTTATGGAATAGAAAGGTATTTTTTATTAATGTGCTTTTTCTTTCTTTCACGGAAATAGAAATAAAATCCAGGTGCAGCAAAAAAATAATAAAGCCACAAAATGTTGATAAAATGTTAAGTTCTTTGTGACTTGTAACTTATAGAAGTCTGTGTTTGCTAGCAGGATGTGTCTAGAATATTTGAATAGTTCTGTGTCACCAACTGGTTTCAATACACTAAATGTTAAACTAATTACTTAAACACTAGCTAACATTTATCCAGTAATATAAAGTTACATATTATCCAAAACTCATAGTATACAGTCAAATTACTGTTTCCCGTATAATCATCACTACTTATTCCTGGAAATAGCAATAGCACTTAGACTTATATACCGCTTCACTAATTTAAAATGAAGAGTATATTGCTGTGATTCTTTCGTGGAAAATAAAGATCAAGATATTTTAATAGAGATGATCCCTACTCAAATAAGCTCTGGTTGGGAACGGACAAAAAAGGGACAGCCCCGTTTTGCAAATCTGAAAAATGACAGGCACCATATTTGTACATGTTAAAAATTATTACTGCTATTATCATCTTATACATGGGTTCCTGAAATGAAACCTCTGGGTAACCTGGAAAATGTCTATATGCCTTTTATTCTCAAGAAGGTGTCAAAAATGTTTTTCCAGTTATCCAGACTTATAAATATTCACAGTGGGACTCTAAAGGCTACTTCAGATATTTCAAAATGATACAATTGTCACTGAAAGCAACTTTGGCATGGCAACGCTCTAGATGAGTACCGCAACACTAAAAGCAAGCATTGCGAGAAGACTAGATTTCTATATAATGACTGATCAAAAGGAGATGAGCCCAATCCCATTAATCACAATAATCCATATTATAGTTTGCTTAGATTTTGTAAAGCAAGTTGTGCAAAATCAGCCACTGTGATTTATAAATTACAGGTTTTGACTTAATATCTGCAAATCTAACCAGCTTTGGCTTTGTCAACAAACCATGGATAAAAAAATAACCTTGCGTGTTTTTGTTAGCACTGGGCATAGAATTCTAATTCTATGATAAGAATGAAATTTTTGGTGGCAACTACATTGCCTGCATGATGCATGAAGCAACCTTATGTAGAAGTAGCACTTAATACAAAAAGTCCTTTGCTAACATTTATTTAAATACGTTCATAACTGGTCAATATTCTTGGAGAAGTACTATTCATTTTAAATCGATATAGAGGTATTGAATGATCTTAAAAGCTTAAGATGCTTTTAGCCATCCGGCTTCATCTTTTTCCTCATTTCTTTCTCTTCCTCATGCAAACACTGTGCTTTCATGCTTGATTTCTTTACATAAAAAAATTAATATGTGAACTACCACTTCATATGTGCTGCTCTCTCATAAGCCTTCTTTCCTCCCCCCCCCCTCCATTCTTAGATGGGTAGGCAACAACAACAGTAGCACAACATCCATCCATTCCTCTTTCCTTCCTTTTCTTTCTTTCCACAGAATTCCCAGATTCAGGACTATGAAAGTGACATGCAGGGCATCTTAGGGCTGCCTAGGCTGCAGAGATCATGGACCTGGTAACCATTGTTGGCATTTTCCCCTTGCAATTCAGTATCCTATTTAATAATATTGCTGCATTGCACATGGACAAATTAGAGTTGTTTCTTTCAGTCAATTGGAAACTACTTCAGTAATGGCAAAGAAATCGCCAGTTTTAGTAGCAATGGATATTATCTGAAGGTGGGAGAGTGAAAACACTGAATATAGGTTGCCCTACTTCTCTGTTAGCAACAAAAAGTAAAACTCAAATCTGGGAAATCAGAACTTATAGTAACATACGCTTTAAAAATACTTGATGGATTGATTATCGCCCTGCTTTTTAAACATACAAGGTATGTACTATTCATGTACTGTTACCTTGAAATGGGACTTGCACAGCCCAGTAATGCTATGAGCTATCCTATAGGAGGGTGGACTCCCATAAGGGTCACACATGATCAACAGATCATAGACAAGGTTAGTCTCAATATGACCCAGAAGAAATAGCAATTCACTCCAGTATTTTGTCAAAAAAATCCCAAATGATCATCCACAATCAGAACAACGTAATGAGTAGCACTGGTGTTTATGATGTGGCTAGATTAAAACTGAAATGATGTCCAGCTGCTGATATAACCAGAAGCAAAAGGAAAAGATGATTCTACGAAGATATTCTCACATTGATACATGTAATGTAGGAACCATGAACCAAAACAAAATTAGGAATGAACTAAAATTGACTGCACTTCACACCAGAGAAGTAGAAAATCATCTACTATTGACAAGGAAATCATAGAAGAAATATAGTAGTGACCATTATTAAGAAAAGAAGTGAAAAATCAGAGTTCAGATACAATCTCTATTTGGATCCAAGCATGCCAAGCATGGTAATCCAAATCTATCCTTCAAACACAAAAGTTGAGAAGTACAATGAAAACTTGCTATAGTTTGTTAACAAATTCAACAATATACAATGCAATTCCAAAAAGATGATGAAATATTAATTATGGGAGGTTTGAATGCTAATACAAAGTAAAACAGCATATGGTATATAGGTAATGGTCCAGTTATGACAGTTCACTTAGTGACCATTCAAAGTTACAACATAATACCCCTCCCAAGTACTTACAACACAGTCCCAAAGTTACGAATGTTGCAGCACCATGGCAGTTGTTCACACTTACAAAAGACTGCAGAGGCACTCTAACATTTGCCCTGTCTATCCCCCCCTTGCCGGGTTTCCAAAGACACTAGGCCTGTGGAGATCCACTTACCTTGCGACGATCTAGCAAGCCATCGGTTCCTTTGCCTGCTTCAGTGCATTCACAGAAAACAGAGGCCTAAAGTAGTGCGAGATCATGCAATATTAGTAGCGTGAGATCTCATGCTACTGATCTTGCACGATCTTGCACTACAGTACAAGATGTGCAGAACAGTACTTCTCTGCAAACCGAGGTCTGCATGAGATCCACATCAAAAGGCTTTGCAAACGAAGAGGGATTCCCTACATTTGCAAAGCCTTTTGCCACAGATCTGGTACAGGCGTCTGTTCACAAAGAAACAAAGATTATACAAGATCAGTAGCGTGAGATTTCACACTACTGATCTCATGTGATCTCACACTACAGTACTTTAGGTCACTGTTTTCGGCAAACCGAGGCCTGCACCAGCTGAAGACTATTTGCAATCCAACAAGACTTTGAGGCAGTGAAATCGCATTGCTTCAAGCCTCTCATCAGCTTGAAAACGCTTCTCGCTCCGAGACTGGAAGTTTCTGGCAGCCGTGATCTCACACAAGATCAAAGCCCCCAGAAGCTTCCAGTCTCGGTGCAAAAAGTGTTTGAAGGCTTGAAGCAATGTGATTTCACTGCCCCAACATCTCATCAGCTTGCAAACTCTTTTCGCGCCAAGACTGCAAGCAGGAAAAGAAACCACAGCAGAGAGGGTGGAGAGGAGACAGCTTGCTAGATCTTCACAACGTAAGTGACCTGGCAAGGCAGGATGTGGGGCAGAGGTGGGTTCCTCCCAGTTCGGACCGGTTCGCCCAAACCGGTAGCAAGCTGCTGCTGATGTCACAATGATGTCACGGATCCGGTTTTGTTGGTGCCGGTCCATGGACACCGCCATCTTTTTTTTTTAAATGGATTTTTGGGGGGGAGGATTTTTTTTTTTGAAATTTTTCCTGGTTTTTTTCTTCCGCGCATGCGCAGAAGCCAAGTTTCCAGCACTGTGCATGTGCCGCCATCTTGTTTTTTGCTTTTTTTGCTGTTTTTGCTTGTTTTTGCTTCTGCGCATGTGCAGAAGCTCCATTACATTTGTAACTTGAGGATTACCTATAATGCAAAAATGTAGCCTTAGCATTCCTAATAATTAGGGCATTAGTAAGAGTTTTGCATAAAAATTCCATGGCCAAAGCAAATACTTTCTTCAACAATCTAAAGCATGATTCTATAAGTGGAATTTTTCAGGTGAACAACATCAAAATCAAGCTGGCGACTCCAGGCATTCAGCAAAAACAATACATGGTGATGACTGGCATTCAAATCATGAACTCCTTCTTGTAAAGGAGTTTTATTTGTTTTCTTAAAATAAGAAAACTAAATCAGAAAAACAAGATACACTTTAATCATATTTCTAGTGCTGAATGAAACAAATAGATTTAAAGGATTACATTTGATATGAATGTCTGACGCAGTCTGGACTGAAATTCATGATTTCTTTAAAAAAAAGTAAACAAAAATATTCTGAAATCAAAATGCAAAGCAAAAGAAAATGGGTTTCTGATGATATCTTGTAAATAGTTATAGAAGTTCAAAAATCAAAAGCAACAGTGGAAAATATGCCCAACTAAATACTGATTTCCAGATAAGAGAAACAGAAATAGAGTAATTCTATATAATCAATGCAAACAGAAACATTATATGGAACAACCAAACTATATACACTTGGAAAAGGAATGTGCCAAGATTGTATACTGTTACCGTACTTATTTAAATATATCATGAGAAATATTACGCTAGAAGAACAGGAGTCAAAATTGCTGGGAGAAACATCACTAACCTTAGATACTGTCCTGAAAGCTACAAATAAAGCTGACTTAAGGGATCACTTCTTAAGAAGAGATAAAGAATACTAATCAGGCAATGCCAAGTCATTGCAAATATGCAGACAAACAGTAATAGTCCTTATCCTTCTAGGGTAAAAAAAATTAATAGGCATTGTGGCTGAAACCATGAAATAGAGACATCTGCTGTATGGATAGACCATGACTCGTCTAGTATAATTTCATTGTGGTCTACAATTAACATTAAAATGTATAAAATGTTTATATAATCTTAAAATTAAATTATATAGTTATAAAATCTTAAAATTAAGATAATATTTCCAAACATAAAGCAATAGCAACTGCATGAAATTTTGCAACACTTTTGGAGATGTTAATCCAATAATATAAAACAAAATCATCCTCCTGTTAGCCAATTAGCTATGTGGGTAGGGCACAAATTGCTAAACAAAGATACTAAAGAAACACAGGGATGGAGTCCCAGGTTTCTGCAGGAGCAGGTTTGCTTTGCAGAAGGAATGTTGTTATACCATCCTTCAATATTTTGGAGGGCAAAGATCCAACAAAGAAAAATTGTTGCCTTTGAATTGTAAAGATGGGGAAAATTGTTGAGAATATTGAGAATTACAAGATGAACAAATTTAACGAAACACTTTAACAACATTAACAACACAATGAATAAAACCAGATTGCTCACTGGAAAAACTCATAAGGGAGCTAAAGTTTATATATTTGAGAGATTTCATGGCAAAAGAAAAATCAATGCAAAAGACTGTGATGCTTGGAAAAAATGTATGCAATAGAAAACTAGGCCAGCAGAAGACAAGCAGCTAGATTGTGTCAATGAAACTCATGAGCTTACAATAATTTCAGGAGAAAGGCTGTCAGCAAACAATCTTGACAAAATAAAGTCCATGAGAATAACTGAACAGCATTATTGCATCAAAATATTACACGATTCTTTTTTTTAAAAAATGCAGATACAGCTATGCCATGAAAGTTTAAGGTATTTATATTTCTCAAAGAAATATTTAAGGCATGGTAATATATTTCATGACAATAGTCTTTGAGTTAGAATTAAGAAAAGTCCTCCATTTTCATCCTTAGTTTTCTCTATATGCTTTATTCAGAACATAGACAGCAATTTTTTAAGTTTCTAGTTGGTAAAAATTCTTTTGTAGCTTTTGGAAATTCATCTGCTGCAATATAGGATGTGGGAAAAGAAATCAATGTAACTTTTGTCTACTGTTTTCCTTGCACAAATGTGATTTGTCAGCTCTACTTTTCACTGCAAAGTAAAACCCACTAGTGATTAGTCTAAAATTAGTCATTTCAAAAACTGTCGAATTTTGCCATCATTATTTTATTCTTCAGGAGTATTTTTTTCTGGACCTTAAGATTTAAAGATAGGGACAAAATCTTGTTGCTTTTAAAAATGTTGGTGGCCAGTAAAATCAATCAGTTTTTCTTCAGTAAGGAGACAAGATTTTTTTTTTACAGAGATCACGTATTAAACTTTTAATTTCTCCATTCTAGATTCCTTAATATTATTTACTTATCAGGAATTAAACTTTTAATTTCTCCATCCTATATGCCTTAATACTACTTACTTAGCAAAAATGTGCACACCAGTAGTGGAGCCTCCAGCCACCGACACTATCGGTTCTAAGAACTGGTCCGAACCGGGAGCAACCCACCATTGGTGCACACTGATGAGAGCCTACATTTCTGTACTGAAAAATGCACAAATAATAATTTTTACTGACACTAATGATTAAAGTCCTCTTCCACTCTACATTCTGATGCTATCTATGGTAGATTTGAGGTTGAGAGGAACCTTCAAAACAAACAATTCCAAACAGAGAAATAGTAGTATCCCTGAGAAGACTCTTTTCTATCACAATGTTATAAATAGATAAGTCTAAAATTATATTCTTTTATTAAAATAAGATTTCCTTTCCATGCTTTGAGCCACAATGCATAGCAAGCTGCCATGCACTCCCCATCAAATTGTAGCACTTTTAAAACCAATAAGTGTCTGATTCATTTTGTTGCTTCAAGAAGGATAACAGTGTATTATCAATTATTCTGGGATTGTGTTCGCATACATTGAGAAAGTTTTGATATCAATATCACAGAAAAAGTTCCTAAAGGCACAACATTTATTCATCTTCTGGACCTTTGTTTTCTCTCTCTCTTTTTCTTTCTTTCTTTCTTTCTTTCTTTCTTTCTTTCTTTCTTTCTTTCTCTCTCTCTCTCTCTCTCTCTCTCTGTCTCTCTCTCTCTCTCTCTCTCTCCTTCTAATTAAAAAATAAAATAAACTCTTTTAAATAATGATTTCATGTCTTTAAAGCTTCCTAGCTAATCACTGAAAGGATAGTGATCTTTTACTTTTTGGCAACATTGGTAAGGACAATTTAAATCTGCTTCTTCAGACAATGTAAAATAAACACAATGGAGCCATGACTGTCAAAGATCAACATACTTTTCATTTCTATGGTTCGTAACTTTAGCAAAATATATTTTATCCTTTAGATACAAATAGGTATAAAAGTAATAAAAGAGTTATTCTTTTTAACTCCTGGAATTTTCTCTTCCCTAACCTCACCTAAATTAATAATAATAATAATAATTTTACATTTCACTCAGACCAGAAAAAATATGAGCTGTGTAATTATTTAATCCAATATCAATGCCATCTAATAGCTAAGCCAAGGAAATAGAAAAATAGGATGTTTCCAAGTCTCCTTTTTACATAATACTTTGAATATTATAAAAATACGATATAAGTAACAGAATTCGTAGTGATTTCTTTTGCAAAAATGTGCTCCGAGACTCCTCTAACAAAGAGAAGCAACAATTTGGGGGTCACATTCCAATAAATAAAAGTAATATTTTTCCAAAGTTTTTGCCCATATTTATTTTGTTTTCCTCCCCCCCCCGATTATAACATTTGTAATAATAATAATAATAATAATAGGATGGATCCCAAGCTTTCCTTCATCTTTTTCAAAGACTGCTCCTCAAAGAGGAAGAAATAAAACGTATGATTCAGGCCCATATAGTAATACTCAGCAGCCATAGATGCATTAGAAAAACAATTTCAGTTTCTGTGCTGCTCCAAATCAGGGGGAGGCATGTCATTAATTTTTTGGAACTTCATCAGAACAGAACTTTTTTTTTAAAAAAATGCCCCCACTACCTTTTAGAGTTTCTCAAAATTTGTCTCCTAACCCTCCCACCTGGAAGAATTGGGCCAAATTGAGAAGTCTTTTTAAGTAGTATTATGGTGGCCTTATGTCTCTGCAAGGTTTAAATACAGGTAATCCCTGAGTTACTACAGTTCACTTAGTCACCATTCAAAGTTATGACATACCCCCAAGTACTTATGACCCAGTCCCAAAGTTACGAAAGCTACTGCACCACGACAATCGTTCACACTTACAAACGACGGCAGAAGCACTGCAACATTCGCCCTGCCTATCCCCACCTCCGCGACTCCACAGCCATTGGGCCTGCAGAGACTCATTTACCTTGCGATGATCTAACAAGCTGTTGGTTCTTTTGCCTGCTTCGGTGCATTTGCAGAAAACAGAGGTCTAAAGTAGTGAGAGATTATGCGAGATCTCACGTGATCTCCAAACAGAGGGAAGGCCTCTTCATTTACAAAGCCTTTTGCCTAGGATCTCATGCAGGTCTTGGTTCATAGAGAACAGAGATATAACAGTGCGAGATCACGCAAGATCAGTAGTGCGAGATCTCGCACCACAGTGGTTTAGGCCTCTGTTCTCTGCGAACTGAGGCCTATACCCGATCTGCCCAAAGAGAGCTTGCAAGCCGATAAAACTTGGGGGCAGCAAAATCGCATTGCTTGAAGCCTCCCATCGGCTTGAAAATGCTTTTTGCACTGTTCCAGTCTCGGCGTGCAAGCTGATGGGAGGATTGAAGCAACATGATTTCTCTGCCCCAAAGTCTCGTTGGCTTGCAAATGCTTTTCATGCCGTCTCAGTCTCGGTGTGAAGAATGCTTACAAGCCGACAACACTTTGGGGCAGTGAAATCACATTTCTTCAAACCTCCCATCAGCTTGCAAGTGCTCTTCACAGTGAGACTGCAATGGCACAAAAAGCGTTTGCAAGCTGATGGGAGGCTTCAAGCAATGCTATTTCACCGCTCCAAAGTCTCATCAGCTTGCAAATGCTTTTCGCGCCAAGACTGCAAGCAGGCAAAGAAACTGCAGCAGAGAGGTTGGAGACGAGATAGAACTTCACAAGGTAAGTGACACGCTGTGGCAGGATGGGGGAGAACAATTGTGGGGACCCCAGGGGAGGGAGCATGAGGTATCTCAGTGGGTCGGGGGGGCTTGGGTGGTCTGAAATAGGTGGCCTGTTCCATTGTAAGGCCCTCAAGGCCCTCCCCACCGAGATACCTCATGTGCACTTGATGACCTGCGCATTCAATTAGTGAATGCGTGGGTGAAAGCAAAAAATGATTGTGGTCAAGTTATGCGATTCACTCCTACTAATCCTTGGATTACGAATGTAATTAGCATACTCCATTACATTTGTAACTCTATGACTATTTATACTCATGTTGCTTTTTAAAGTTTATCCCATCTATTCTTTTTTTGGAAGCTACAAATAGGATACTGAATGCTGCCAGTCTCTTATCTATCCTGTAGAGTGCTATATAACAGCCTCACTTATACTTTGCTTTAATCTTAAAACATAGGCTGTTGCTATACAGAGGATGGGTAAGAATGGCTCATCTCAGATTGAATTTGGGGGGGAAATATGATTTGAGTTTTAAAATTACTCAAACAGTAGGAGGTTTTTTTCATATTATATGCCATGTGGTCCCAGGCTTTGCTCAGAAAAACCTTCAAAGCAAATAAAACTTCGTTCATTTGATGAAAAGCCCACCTATACCAACCAGAAATGGATACATCATATTTTCATTCCTTTGAGATTAATGAAAGGGAAAATGAAAGAATAGGAATGTGCTCTTTGCTACAGCCTTAGCTACAGTTCTTCGGTTATGCATGAACCTCTAATACTTCATTTTTAGATGATCACATCAACTCCAACAGTCAAAGTGAAACCAAGAAAAACTTGGTTAGCTTAGGTTTAACCAAGTTAGCACAGGCCTATGAAAACAATAAGAAATCTGTAGGCAGTGTGGGGAACTTAAAATGCTGTCTTATACAATACACTTTGCCTTGATTGTTTATGACCTTATAGGACTTCATATGTTCTTTCCTTGTCCTAGACCACTCCCACAAGTACATTTGGAACAGTCTGCCAATTTTTTTACTAGCTAGCTCCATTGGATCTCATGAACTCCAAACAACTTTTAGATATACAGTATCTACAAGTATTTTGTTGTTATGCTTATATTAACCAGTGTATTTAAGCATATATCAACCTCTAAATCCTTAAGAGTTTTTTGAAATTGGTATTTTAAAACAAAGGGAAAATTTCTGATGTCATAATTCAATAATTGAAGATATTGGCAAGTTATATTGACAAGGAAGAATGGAAGTCTACTGAAAATCTACCTTTTTTCAAATTAAGTTGGTGGGAAGAATCCTGCTGATTCACTAAATTCAAATCTAAGCTTACATTCATGTTGTAACTAAAATCTATCACCAATGCATTACACTGTTGCAAATGAAGTATACAGGTTGTCCTCGACTTATGACCACAATTGGGACCAGAATTTTTGTTGCTAACAATGTGGACACTAAATGAGTCATGTGACTTGGCCCAATCCATCTTCCCCAATTGACTATGCTTGTTAGAAGCCAGCTGGGAAGGTCACAAATTGCAATCACATGACTGCAAGATACTACAAATTGCAATCACATGACTGCAAGATACTGCAACTGGCAATGGCAATGAGAGCCATTGCCAGTTGCCAAGCATCTAAATTGCCATAATGTGACTGAGCGTACAATGGTCATAATTTCAAGGAGGAATTGTAAGTCACTTTTTCTGAGTCCATCATTAACTATGAACTATCATTAAATGAACAGTCATAAGTTGAGGACTACCTGTAGTCGCTTCCACTGAAAACTCCCATTGTGATAAAAGGAAATGTTAGATATTGGTATAATTTGAAAGATGTTTTAAATGATAATGATTTCTATATAAAAACGATATGGTATTAACACAACAGAAAACACAGAATTTAACAAGAGCATTGTGAATTTGACTGCCCCAAAAGACTCATACAATTAATGATTCAGCAGTTATGGCTACTAGTGCTTTGGGAAGTCTAATATAAGCAGAAAGAGAACAAACGAGAACTTTAGAGTAAAGACAATAGATTAGACAACTATAGGTAATAGGAACCTTTCATCATTAAGGACATGGTATGCAAAGCAATAGTAAGCAACTTTTGATCATGTCATTCATTACAACAAAAACATTGATCCGGTGCACTTGTTTTTTTAATAATTCAAATCTCAACAGCAAGCTATACCTCTTACAATTTCAAAATTACACAATAAAAAAATATCAGCTGCTTTATACTTATAATTCAAATGAGAAACACAACCTACTGTAAAGGCAGGATTCTATTTGGGAGCTAACCAAAATTAATCAAATTTCCACCATCGGTGTGTTTTTATAAATCATTTTAAATATCATGCTTTCAGAGCTCATTATTCCTAGATTCTCTATTGGACTATATGTTGACTTTAACATATGATCACAGATTGTTACACTAACAGGGAAATCATAAAGTTGTGGTTTTAAAAATACTTTGTTTAAAAAGATTATAAGTAAATCAAAAAGCTCATATGAATTAATGCTGAACTAATTAACAAACTCAATGTAATTTGCTGGAAGCATTCCAGTTTTCCCAGTTCTCTGAACTGTACCATACATCCAACCATCATCAATTGGTTGTACATTGATGATGTAGTCACCATCTCTGAAGGAAACTTCATCTTCATCTTGGGCACTATAGTCATACATAGCTCTATAAGTTCTCTGTTAAAAGAAAATAGAGGAAAGTCCATTAAACATATTCCATTGGAAAGCAGCTACTGGACCAGTTAATGCAACAATTTCTATAAGCATATATCCATCTATCTACAAACCATCCATCTAAAAACTTTTATGTGACTACAATTGCTGGCTGAATAAATCTGCAAACATTCTCTTTGTGTAAAATGTATTTCAAAGAAGAAATCTGTAATCATACAGGGATGTCCATAATTGTAGTCAAGAAATGTCAATGTGGTAGGCACAATCATGTGATCAAATGGCCATCTTGACTTTTTAATTTCATTCTTGCAGACGCCCATGCATTAAGAAAACACATTAGTTTGCAGTTTCTCTTCATACTTAATCTGAAATTTGTATCCTGGCAACTTTTTAAAATATCAAATATAGCAAAAGTATCTTTAAATATATTTTGATTTAATACTTACCAAGCTAGCTGAATGTGGCTGTGAATGCATTGATCTCATAGATGACACACTAGTCTGGTGCATGTAACCGTATCCTTGGGGTTGATTTTGTTGGTAGGCCCCAGGAAGCACAGGGGCTGAATAGGAAATAAATAAAACTATATTACTACTTCATGCCAAGATAATTGTATGGCAATTTGCTCTCCTGATTAAAAGATCACAGGAACTGCCTTGTTAGTAGGAACAGAAATAAGTTGCTGAAACTTTTGTGTTATAAATATTTATCTTAAACAATAAAAACAGATGCTTTGGAAACCATATTATCCATGCTTGCATGCATAGACAGACAGGCACAAATCTAGATTCAAGGAACAGTATAAGGGCAGAACAAATTTTCAGGATTATATTCGTATACTCTGTTTTTAGAGCTGATAAAGGAAACAGCATACAATGGCACATGTTTTGAAGTAATATTCAGAAATTTCAAAAAAGATCCCAAAATTGGCCAGTCACATGGTGACCCACTTAATCACCATGATATATGATTGTAATTCTGAGCTCAATTACATTGGTAAGTCATTCGTATTATACATTATTCATACACAAGTAGATTACTTCAGCACTGTCCACTTCCAACTCAGTGGGAACATATTATTCCTCCTCACTTTGGGGGCGCCAATAAAATAGAAATTTTATTTCAAAATAAAATTAAATAAATAAAATAAAAATAAAATTGAAAAAAATCACACTTCCATTTTTTTTAAAAAAAACAAATAACATATTTATTGACTAGAAGCCTGACGGGCAAAAGAAAAAGAATCTAAAACAAAAAAGAGAATCGCTCTTTTTAAAGAATGGTTGTGTGCATAATGGAGACTAAGCTTAGCATAAATAATGCTTTGCTGGGATTAGATGATATGACATGATGAGTTAAGCAATAAGCTTAACTGCTCTATCATATAATGCATATTGCTTGTACAAAGCTGTGGAGCTACTACTACTTTTAGTCCCACATCCATAGCCTGTATACTGTCTAATGATCTAATCCATTATTTCTCAACATTGACAACTCTAAAGTGAGTAATCTTCAATTCCCATAATTCCTCAAGCATCTGGCTGGGGAATTCTGACAGTGAAAGTCCACATGTCTTAAAGTTGTTGGGGTTGAGAAAAACTGGTCTAAACCATTAATTTTAAAGAGTTAGTGACAGGTAGCAAATTAGGTAAATTAAGAAACCCTATGTTATTTTCTTCCTTCCAGATGCCCTGATTAATCTTAAAATGAAAATAGTGCCTGAATTTATCTTTATAAGCATGGGGAGCAAGAAAGAAAATAACATTTTAATTATTTATTTCATTAGCATCCCACCAGCCTTCTATCATGGTAATTAAGGGGCTATATATAGATTGTCATCCAGGCACTGACATGTATGTGCTGCTATGTCATCACACTTCAGAACCAGAGAAAGAAGTATAAAATAAGAAACTGAAACATAGCCCGTTTTGACACATTATGCAAAAATAATCTCCTTTAATAAATCCACAGTACTGGAAAAGAAGGAAAATGCAAAAAGCAAAATGGATGGACTCATATCAGTGAGGTGTGCACCACTGGAAGATATAAAGCTGTTAATTCTGGAGAAGTTCTATCAATGAGGACAAAGTGTTCGTGATGGCATGTAAACAATAATATTTTAAATAATGAAACACATTTGCTTGGTAGTGAAATATTTCCTGAAATGGAAAAGAATTAAAATTTACCTTTACTTTCTTCTGAAGTTAGAATCAAATGTATATATAAATTTAAATTTCCTTTAAGAGACCCAGTGCTCATTTTTTAATGTAAAGCTAGAAGCAGATTAAAAAATTATTTTGTGTCCTTACTCAATTTTTGGTATTACTGTTTATCACACACCTATACCAGAGGTGGGTTCTTGCTGGAGCTGCCCAGTGCACAGCTCCGGTAGGGAGCGGCTGATTGCGCAATTTGTGTGCGACCGCTCCGGAGCCCTCTCTGCCGGTCCACTGCGCGCGTCACCATTTTTTCCCATGAATTTTTGGCCGATTTTCCTTCTGCGCATGCGCGGAAGCAAAATCACGCCAAAATCTCGCGAGGGGATGCACGCGTGAGATTTTGGAGAGATTTTGCTTCTGTGCATGCGTGAAAGCAAAATCATGCTGAAATCTCGCACGTGCGCGTCCCCTCATGAGATTTTGGCTAGATTTTGCGCAGAAGCAAAATCGCATAGGGGCGTGTGCGCGTAGCGAGCAAGCACGCACCTGAATCATGGAGATGCGTGCACAGCACACCGGCACCGGTAAGGGAGCAACCTGCCGCTGACCTATACATATCAGTATGGTAGTGTGTGTAGAATTGGTCTTGTTATATATACATATAAAGAAATAAATACAAAATTAAAACATGGTACAGCAAACATGAAAGTCTTGGAAAAGTTATTCAAATGTCATGTTCAGAGCGGGGTGGCTGCAGGTTTGGACCCGTTCTTTAGAACCAGTTCTTTAGAACCAGTAGCAGAAATTTGGCACCACTCGCCAAACTGGCAGCGATGACCGGTGGTCCACGCTCCTGAACCGGTCGTCGCAGCTTGCAAAAAAACCTCTGCGCATGCGCAAAGGCTTCTGCACATGCACAGAAGATCATTTCTGGGAGGTGTCATGTGCATGCAAAACATGCACTTCCGTCACGATGCGAACCGGTGTGGAAGGTAAGTAGAACCCACCACTGGTCATGTTTATTTAAACCCACAATGATCGGAATCATGCAAGTTATGGCAGTTTCTGTGAAGTTATAAGGAAGTGAAAGTTGGATTTTGAAGAAGCAGAATAGGAAGAGTATTGATGTTTTTGAACTTTGGTGTTGGAGAAGATTCTTGTGCATAATATGGATAGCCAAGAAAACAAACAAATGGATCAATGAACAATCAACCTAGAGTTCTCACACAAAGCACAAAGCACTAGACTCAAATTGTCATACTTCAGACACAATATGTAAAGATCTGACTTTCTATAGCAGACTCTAATCCTGGGAAAGGCAGAAGGAAAGAGATGAAAAGGAAACCAGCAGCAAGGTTATAGTAGTAATAACTCCACCATTGGATGATCTGAAAAATTAGTTTAGGACAAACTGGTATGGAAAAAATTATGTGGCCACTAAGTTTCAACATTGACTTGATGGCACATAATCAATATACATTGCTACTGACTGAAATATATTATAGTGCAATGTTTCCCTTCATCATTAAGAGGACTCTTTAGGCATAACAGTTTAATATTTCTGTGTATACAAAGACAAATTAAAAGCACTTTTTGGATTAATTCATTGATTACCACATCTATGCCCCCTTCTACTAGAACTAGATGGAGGTAGATGCAGTTGAAGCAGAGCTAGAGACTTACTTTTGCCCCCACATAATAATTGATAAATTCTCAAATTATCGGTTTGCTTCCAAATGCAATTATGAACCTTAAAGCCAAAATAATTTGACACATCCAGATTCTGCATGAATCCAGATGAACAGTACGAAAGTTACAACCCCCCCCACCCATCCAATTCACCATTACTCCACTCTTTGAGGACCAGTTAGCGTCAACTCAGAAGCAAACCTTTGAGTTACTCCCATTTTGTGCAATCAGATTCATGTGACTTTCAGTTCTCAGACTGACTTTTGCCATCCTTGTTATTAGATTTTGTTTCATACTAGTTTTATTTTTATTTTTTATCAAGGGTGATTGGTTGGTTGGTTGGTTGGTTGGTCGATTGATTGATTGATTGATACAGACAGTATCTTTAGGATGAATACTGTTTTACTGTTAACCATATTACCTGCTAGGTAGCCAAAACATGGGATAAAATATTTCAGGTAAGCACAGTCCCCGCCCCCCAGTTCAGTTCTTCTCATATAATTGTTCTTCAGTTTTTTTGTATTAGTTTGTAGTAAGAAATGTTTCTGAAAAATCTTGCCTTCCATGTGCCTTTTATTTACAACATAGATGCTTTATAAAATTCAATTCTGAATGGAAATAATAAATAATGACTATACATTTGAAAAATTGAGGAATCTGTGTTAGGAAATATGGTAAATTAATCTAACATGTAAAAGTGCTTTTCTCAGATTTCATACTTTGGAACTACAGTGATTTGACTGTTCTTGCCAACTGCAGTATAAAAGGAAATGTACTAAGCAAGAAAAGTTCTTTTCAGCCTAACACATTTATTTTAACACTTGATTTTTTTTTTGCAAAGAAAAATACTGTAGGACTCACAAATCCAAACACAAAAAATATACATTGCAAATTTAAAAAAAACGCACACAGCTGTCTGCTACTAATAGGAGTATTAAAGTTATTCCATTCTAAAACTGAAAATGGAGATGGCAAAGCATCGTTTAAATGATCTGGAAATACAATCAAGCAGAACAGAACATTGTAATGAATATTTCATAGACATATTTAAAGGTAATGCAAAACCCACTTTAAAGCTCAGACAAACAACAATATGCATACTTATTAGTGCCCCATGTATATTCATTTATGGAAATATGGCTTCATTTTGAACACTGGCAGGCTTGATTCACTGAGCTGGGACATTTTTCTGTTCATACATATCACTAATCCCATAAACACATTAACAGAAAAGAAAAAGTTAAACTATCAGTCCAAAATATGTAAATATATAGCTTCGTAAGGTCTATCTGAGAATTTTTATTCCACTTTTCAATGTAAGTTTGGGGTAATAATCAGCTGACAAACAGGTGGCAGTACTTAGAAAGATAAGCAGGGCCAAATCTAGTTACCACCTGGATGGAAGACCAGAAAAATCTCAGAAACCCTAAAGAACATAACAGAAGAAAGCAAGAGCAGCCACTTTGATGTCAAGACAAGTCAACTTGAAGATGACTTTACTATTTCTAATTTTTTTATTTTTATGATCTTGGTTAATGGTTTGAAATGTCTCAGTTGCCTCTTCAGTGCAGAATTGAAAAGACTAGACCTGTGGTTGACAGCATAAAGAAGCACATGGGTAATCCTTGACTTATGATTGGTCGCTTAGCGAAATTACAACAGACCTATTTTGGGACTACTTATGACCTGGATTCAAAGTTCTGACAGTCAAGTTCCCCACCCCATAGTCACATGAACAAAGTTCAAGGGTTAGCATTTATGGTAATTTGCACAATTTCATGGTCATCTGACCAACATAAAACAGATAATCAGATAAATGCATCAATACCCTGTTTTCCCCAAAATAAGACATCCCCTGATAATAAGCCCAATTGGGCTTTTGAGTGCATGGCAATAAGGCCAAGCGCTTATTTCAGGGTTCAAAAAAATATAAGACAGGGTCTTATTTTCGGGGAAACACGGTACTCCAGTTTCTTTAATTTCCTCTCACAGATTGACTCCACACTGAAATGCCTTCCTCCCTCCCTCTTTTTAACCAATGAGTTCATCCCAGGTTTTTAGCAAAATGCTGCCCATAACAAACCATTGGTTCACTTAACAACTGTGTTGTTTACTTAATGACCACAGACTCACTTAACAAGCATGGTGATCCACATAATGACTGCCACAAAAAAGGTGGCAGTCACATGACCAACCCATTTTACGAACATCAGGACTTATGACCATGATGTGCAGGGTCCGTTACAGTTCTAAGTTGAGGACTATCTATCTTGGAATGAACCATGTGATGCATCTGGGCCAGAGTCAGACATCTAGTGTGATGTAATTGTTAAAACGCCATACTTGAAACATACTTGAAAGTAAAACAGCTTCTGATCCTCCCTCCATCAAAGAATTTCAATGAGTGACCATGGGTCAGTCACCTTATCTACTTTATAAGGTTATCCAGAGAGAAAAAAGAGGAAGGGCTACAACTAATACCATTACTTCCTGAAGGAAAGGCAGGAGATAAATCTAATTAAATAATATCTTAGGTTTAGAATTTGACATGCCCTATTCTGAGTCATACAGTAGCTTCATGTCTGAAAAATTTGCTTCACTTTTGCAAAAGGCTTCTTTCAAAACAGACATTTTACAACATTTTGTGCATAAGGCTACATGAAGAATTAAAGTCAGGCCTGAGGAGCAGCTTTGCCTATGGGAGAGACTTTGGGAGAATGTTCCTAAGCCTGACTGGGGGGAGCCCTGAGCATAATGGTTCTTCGGTGACACGGAAATGTAAAAATAAAAATCTAGGCTCTATCATTCTAAGACAATAGGTACAATAACATCATTTCAACCATAATGATTGCATCCATTCATCCAGATGAGTGCAGTCCAGCCAAAATACTGTGAGGAGGAATATGCAAAGTATTTTAATCTCAAACTGTTGTGATCTTGAAGCACCCCTATCCTGGAGATCTGAATAAAGTAGGACCTTGGAATAAGTCTTACTGGTAGCTACTTCAGTTGTTTCTGACTGTTTCAAGTGCAGCATTTTTTGTTTGGTTTTTAGTGGTTTGTGTTGGCTTGTTGTTGTTGTTGTTTTTACTTTTCTCAGTCATGACAGTATAGGAACTGGCTGCTGCTAGTTTAGACTAGATGGCATGATATGGGAAAGGAGAAGAAATTGGCAATAAAATACAAAGACTGCTTCCAGATTACCTACTGTTATTGCTTTTTTAAAAAAAATTCTTAGAATGTAGTACTGCAGGCTACTTCTGTTGACTGCCGGCTGCCAGCAGTTTGGCAGTTCGAGTCTCACTAGTTCAAGGTTGACTCAGCCTTCCAATCCTTCCGAGGTTGGTAAAATGAGGACCCAGATTGTTGGGGGCAATATGCTGACTCTGTAAACTGCTTAGAGAGGGCTGTAAAGCACTGTGAAATGGTATATAAGTCCAAGTGCAATTGCTATTATGTATGTTGCATGTAAGTTGTACTGTGTGCTGTACACTCCAGACAAGTAACGGAAGGGTGTGTTTGCATGCAATATTGTGCTTTCTATAGGAATATTGATAAAATAGTTCAATGCAAAGGCTACTTGGTTATTTTGGTTGCTTTGTTGAATTTTGCTCTGTGCATGCTTTCTTGATATGCTCTTGTAATCTGTTGGTGCAGAGGAGCACATTTAAAAAGCAAAATCTCTGTCACTTCAAGAGGATTTTGCTGAGCTTTGATTTCTCTAGACATTTTTTTTAATTAATTATTTATAAATTTATTGGCCACCCAGCTTACCATAGGGTAAACCTGTGGTTGCCCTTTGTGACATTCCAATCAACCTCAGACAATTCACTTAATAACTGTGTGATTCCATGAATAACTACAATGATTTGTTTAACAACCATGGCAAAAAATATCATAAAATCAGGCATGACTCACTTAAAAACCACTTTGCTTAACAATGGAAATGTTGGTCCTAATTGCTGTCATAAGTCAAGGACTACCTGTACATGTAGACATTTGCTAATGTTTTATCTGAAAGTTACAAATAGACATAGTATACTGTAGTAGCTGCAGAATGTACTTAGAGTCTTATCTGTTTCCCTTTTAGGGTTCATTTCTAGATTTTACGGCTGCAAAGGTTTGCTTGAAAGTATGCAGAAATGTTAAAGTGCGTTCAAGTAAGTATGTTTGTATCATAAATTAACTTGGTAAACTTGGTAATGGTAAAAATACCAATGGCAAACTTCATTATTTTGTGAACGATTTCAAATTCAATCGATAATTTTGCTTATTGATATAGGCAGTTAAATAATATAAGGTAGAGAACCCAAATCAGTAGTGAACAATCTATAACTGTACTTGAAAGCCACCCAGATTTAAGAAGTATGTGTAAAGACAGTAGGTAGATATCATCGTTGATAACCCAGATCTAAGATTAACAAAAAAGACTTTGTCTAATGCAATTGTCGGTTCATTAGATAAGTGAAGATTGCTGGGTTAAGATGTGCAAAGAATGAGCACACAGTGACAGTTAAAAGTGGGTACTTCCATATACCTCCTCCTTCATTAGATAGTCTTGTTGCCTCACTGGAGTAAGAAAATATAGAATCATCTGATTTGTCATCTCCAACGCCAGAAGTACTGGTAGAATGCAAATGGTATTGGCTACGTCTTGCTTTTTCTATAAGGAAAATACAATACTGCAATAAATAGTATTGTAAAAAAATTTAAAAAATTAAAGGGGACCTTTTATTTTAAAAATACTAAAATATAAACAAACACAATCAAGCACCATTTTGTACAAAGCAACTATATTTTCTCTCTCTCTCTCTCTCTCTCTCTCTCTCTCTCACACACACACACACACACACACACACACACACACACACACACATACATACACAATAATGCTTTAAGTAGAAAAGAGGCCTTGTGCAGTTGTTTATAAGGGACAGCAGTCATCAGGAAGAGCAAATTTAAAAAAAGAGAGAGAGAAAGAAACCTCTACCCCCTAACATAAAGTGATTCAACCACATGCTATCCAAGGCCAAAGGAAAAAACCAAGCTCATTTAAATCAAGTAAGGTGAGAGCTATACAAATAGAGGTGCTATTCCTTTTGTTCGCCTGTGGAATTATCTTTTAAAGCTGATTGTACGTCTAACAATTCATCTTTTGTGGCATTAATAATTTTACAGCATATACCGTGTTTCCCTGAAAATAGGACATGTCCTGAAAATAAGACCAAGTCTGATTTTTGGGGTTGGCGTAAATATACGCCCTCCCCTGAAAATAAGCCCTAGTGAAGGGATGGGCATGGGCAGCACAGGAGGCAGCCCTTCCCTTCCCCAGTCAGCTAGTGGCAGCTGGGCCCCTTAAACCCAACAAGCAGATCAGCTGAGCTGATCGGGAGCTGCCTCTCTGTTCTCTCTCCCCCCAGTGTTTTTGGTGCTCACCTGCCTCCCATCCATCCCCCTTGCCTGCAAACTCCCACCCCACTGGCAAGAGAGCAGCCGCCTGACACCTCTTGCCATGTAGTGCCCACCCAGCAGACAACCCTCCTCCGGCTGGGCAGAGCACCACTCACCGACCGAGTGGTAAGAGGCCAGTCAAGCCAGCCGCTGGCAAGGGAGGGGAGAAGAGACGGCAGAAGAGAAGAGACAGCTCCACGCATCTCACTTCTCCCCCGCCCCACCTGCCACCCCTCTCAATAAAGTGATGGCGGGGAAGGGAAGCAGTGGGGAAGGGAAACAGCCAGGCTGCTGTTGCCTTTGCGTCAGGGTGGGATGTGTTGGGCCACGAGACACGCGTCTTACCTTTCCAGCTCCGTCGCGTACCTCTCCATTGTGTCCAGGGAAAAACATTTTAATAAAAAAAACCCTAGCGAGTTCAATCAAACTTCTCGAACTCACAAGGTTTTTTTATTACAATGTGCTTCCCTGGACACAACGGCGAGGAACGTGATGGAGTTGGAAAGGTAAGACATGTGTCTCGCGGCCCAACATGTCCCACCCCGACCCAATGGCAACAGCAACCTGGCTGCTTCCCTTCCCTGCTATCTCTTTATCGAGAGGAGTGGCAGGTGGGGCGGGGGAGAAACAAAATGTGTGGAGGCTCCCCTTGCCGTCTCTTCTCCCCACCCCCTCAGCAGACGTGGCAGGGCTCCTGCCCCTTGCTTAGCCACCCATCCCCTTTAAGGATGCAATTTGGGGGTGGCAGGTGGGATGGGGTGGGCCGCGAGACGCACGTCTTACCTTTCCAGCTCCATTGCGTTCCTCGCCGTTGTGTCCAGGGAAGCACGTTGTAAAAGAAAACTTCTTGCGAGTTTGAGAAGTTTGATTGAACTTGCGAGAAGTTTTCTTTTACAACATGCTTCCCTGGACACAACGGCGAGGAATGTGACGGAGCTACAAATCTCAGGTACGGTAGGATTCGCGTCTCGCTTCTCCCCCGCCCCACCTGCCACACCTCTCGATAAAGAGACAGAGGGGAAGGGAAGCAGCCAGGCTGCTGTTGCCATTGGGTCGGGGTGGGACATGCTGGGCCGCTAGATGCGCATCTCGTGGTCCACCCCATCCCATCCCCCACCCGACCTGCCACCCCCAAATTGCTCCCCACTACGAGACCTGCATCTTACCTGAGTCTGGCAGCTCCGTCGGTCTGTGCAGGGAAACACCTTGCACAGTGCAGAAAAGCTTCTCACTGCGATAAGTTGTTATTTTCTCACACTCGCGAGAAGTTTTTCTATACTGTGCAAGATGTTTCCCTGCACAGACCGGCCGAGAGACGCTACAGAATTGCCAGACTCCTGTAAGATGCGCGTCTCGTGGCCCAACCCACCCCTCCCCACCTGCCACCCCCAAATTGAACCCCACCGTGACACACACGTCCTACCTGAGACTTGTAGCTCTGCTGCATTCCTCGCCGTTGTGTCCAGGGAAGCACATTGTAAAATAAAACTTCTTGCAAGTTCGAAAAGTTTGACTGAACTCCCGAGAAGTTTTCTTTTACAACATGCTTCCCTGGACACAACAGCAAGGAACGCGACGGAGCTACAAGTCTCAGGTAGGACGCACATCTCGCGGCCAACCCCGCCCCACCTGCCACCCCCAAATTGACACGTTCCACCTGCCAGAAATGAGTCTTTGTGAGACTCGTCGCATCACCGCTGCTGCCTCATGGAGCAGGACTCTGCAAGTCTTGTTGTGCCATTGCATGCGAGGTTCGACATACCGGCACAGCCGCAAGTGGAAGGACACCAGCTGTGCTGGTATGATGAAGCTCACGACAGTCCTGCAGTTCGTGTGTGCAACGGCACAACAAGCCTTGCAGAGTCCTGCTCCACAAGGCGGCGGCGGTCCAGCTGCTCGGTCGGCATGAAGAACAGGGAGGGGAGGTAGTGGCGATGGGACATCCAGTTTCACGCTCCCCGCCTACTGCACCCCCAAAATAATAAGCTCCCCGATAAGGCCAAGGCCATATTTCGGGGGTCAAAAGAAAATAAGACCCTGTCTTATTTTCGGGGAAACACGGTAATATTCCATATTCACTTACTTTGACACTATAAACAACTACTCTTATGTGTAAGTATGAATTCAAACTTACAGAAAGAAAGTTGGGTTTAACTCTATAGCAACTAGAGCAGGGGTGTCAAACTTAATTTCATTGAGGGCTGCATCAGGGCTATGGTTGACCTCGGGGGGCCAGCCGGGCATGGCTGACTGAGTGGGTGTGGCCAACTGGATGGGCATGGCCAGCTTGACACCACTCACTGGGCATGTCTGACTGGGTGGGCATGGTTGGCTGGGTGGGTGGGTTTGGCCAGCTTGACGCCACTCCCCAAACTGCTGGCATGTTTCCTCTTTGCATTGGGTAGACCGGGCCGAAGCGACACAGGCTAGCCCCTTACATATTCCAGGACGGCCCCACGGGCCTTGTGTTTGACATCCCTGAACTAGAGGTTTGTTAGCTTCCATTCACTTAAAAACAATACACACTATTTGAACACAGATACTTAAACATTAAAGTGAAACTTTGTGACTTAGTGCTAATAGTCAAAAAATACTTTGGCTCCCCTTTTTCTCTCATATGGCTTTTCTCTGACCAGAAAAAAGATGAAAATAGCCACAGGAAACATGAAAATAGAAAACATATGGCAAATAGA
This sequence comes from Diadophis punctatus similis, assembly GCA_023053685.1. Lineage (NCBI taxonomy): Eukaryota > Metazoa > Chordata > Lepidosauria > Squamata > Dipsadidae > Diadophis > Diadophis punctatus. The sequence continues at coordinate 25,997,858 of JALIGW010000007.1, read as the reverse complement.
AAACATCACCCATGTGAATCCCAATAAAACTTCGTGAATGGTGATATGGAACAATGGCACAAAAGCCTTTCTGGAATCAGACATTCTGTAAATAGTTTCATATTGCTACAGAAGCTGGGCAGCTCATTAAATCCCAACAGGCCATTTTTTTACAACCTGGTGCCAACCTAATGAGTTGGTCTATATCTGACATCATCTCCAATCATCTCTAAATGAAAGTGAATTAGTTCTCATTAAGTGAAATTTCATATGCAATAACCATATTCATGCAGCCCTAGTAAACAAAATAATAATATGCTGTTATTTTCACACAAGTGCAATTTACTAGGTCAATTTTACTTCCAGGACTATAACAAACCAATGCAGAAAACCATAATCAAACAATACCCAAAAGCACATGTAGACTCTTAGACTGAATATTATCTTCCAAAGGATCAAGGTCGAAGATGGAGCCAGGATCTGTGCGCCAAACTTTGAGATCTTTCCCCCAAAAAGAAACAACAGGACAGTAGGTAAAAAAAGTCAAGGAGAAAATTCAGCTGCTCTATTATTAGAAAGACAGTGGCTATCCTGTAGCTGAAACATACTCTTTCTAATTATCAAAAGACATTATTATAGGAGTCAACACAGTCTGAGTTTGTGAAGTTATTTTCAAATCTTCAGTATCAAATTTCCTGTTTATAGTGATTTTATCTAATTGTTTGAATGAAACACTGCTTTATTTACATTACTCCAGCCATAGGAGTAGATTCATATTTTGTTTGTAGTCAAAATAGTAACAAGTTTTCATTTCAATCTAGAACAGGGGTGTCAAACTCAATTTCATTGAGGACCGCATCAGCATTGCCCTCAAAGGGCCAGTTGTATGTAAGACTAATATATCATATTAGTTCAGGAGTGCATTATGGCTAAATCTCAGTAGGATGCTGTGAGTTCAGATCTTCTGGAGTATAAGGGGGCTGTGGGTCATGTGATGGGGGGTGGTCAGTCTCTCCCAACAGGTAGGTCACATGATGGGATGGTATTCAGGTGGCTGGTCGGCCCTTCTTCCTCTCTCTCTTTCTCTCTCTTTCTCCTCTCTCTCTCTTGCACTGCCTGCTGGGGTTTCCTTCCACAGCCTCTGCTCCTTTGTTGATTCCTCTGCTTGCCTCTCTTTCACTCACTCTTCTCTCCCTCAGGCTTGCCCCACAGAAGCCTCTCCTCTCCTCCCTATCACCTTCTGTTTCTCTCGTTCCTCTCCTTTTCCTGCTAAAACCTCCTACTTTTATCGCCTCTCCTCTCTCCCTGCTTCCTCATATTTTTCTCTGTTCTGGGCACATCACTCTCTGGGGCTTAGGCAGAGCTCCAGCCACTGTTCCACCCATGCGACTGATGCTGCCCGCCTGGCTTTTGCATGTAGCGCTCATCAGATGGAGCTGTATGCACTGATTCTGGGGTCTCCACTGAGCCCCGGTAGCCCTGCAGCTCTAGCTGACTCCTTTCCTCAAGGCTGCTTGCTGCTGCTAGCCGATAGCCAAGGCTGCTGGAAGCGCCGATCAGCTGGAGCTGCATGCACTGATCCCAGGGCCTCAGCAGCGCCCCAGCAACACTGCAGCTCCAGCTCACTTTCCCCCAGACCTGTGTGGTGCTACCACTGCTTCAGCTCACTCTCCCACTACACACATGACCCAAGCGCCTTCCATCCTTTCTCTTTCCTTCCTTCCCTTTCCTTCCCTCGCCAGTCACTCGCTCTCAGGCAGCAGGCGCTGTTGCCACTGACAAGATACATGAAGAAGCAGGCAGGTAACTACTCAATCACCTCCTCTATTAGTCTGCTTGCGGGCCAGAGCTAAACACATCACAGGCCAGATCCGGCCCACAGGCCTTGAGCTTGACATCTCTGATCTAGAAGCTGTTTCATAAGCAACCATCTGTTTCAAAATAATTTGCTCCCTGTAATAATTCAGAATTTTAGCCATGTTTGTTTCCTTCCTTGGTACAATTCTGTAACATAAAAACATAAAAGTGTATCTAAATTTATAAACTATATATATCTTGTCCTATATCTAAACAAATTATACCGTATGCAAATGATATATTTCTGCTTCTATTGTTTTTGAGAATTAATTCATATTGTCTGGAAAAAATTACTATGAAACTTTCAAATTCTTATAAAAGCATTGTTTATGTTCCACAATCTGAATTCAGAAACAATGCAAAACAGTGCTTTGCCATAACCCTATAAAGGTCTTCAGTTTCTTACCTTGTCAATGGTACCCAATGAAGCATTATTCTAATGAGTGCTATGATAATTTGAAGCCATCTCTGCTGACCGCCAAGTTGCAGTAATAGTTTGTCAGCCCAAAACCTACCTGTTCTTAAATGCCAATTGACAAGGGTATCTGAGGACAGTGTTGTCTCCATGATGGTACCCCAGTCATAAAAGACATGTTGCAAACCATTATTTCACATTTATCTATAATTTATAAATTTAATTTGCTGTTTTATAAGAGTTTGTTACAAATGGTTTTTAATGTTTCACAAAAAAACCCTATGTCAAACTGATTTTCACTGGCAAATGGGACAAGGCCCCCAAAATAAAACCTGTAAGATGCTTACATATGAAAAATTAATATAGTGAAAGCGTAGAGAGACATTGAATATGACAATACAGACATTGAAAAAAGTTTGCATCTAATTCACTAGTCTCTAAAGCAGTTTTCCTTAATCCAGTATCTTATAGAAATATTGGACTACTAACTTATTCAGCTATTCACTACTTGCCAATTCAGTGTTAGCTAAATATAATCTGACACTGTTCAAATACTCTGATGAGAGTTTTAAACTAGTAACATGCAAAAAAAAGAAATACATTTTATTTTCATCATGGTATACAGACAAACTATTATTCTTACCAAGTAAAATAATATTTTATAACAATAAATGCTTGTCTTAAAAGACATTGAAATGGTAGAGCTTAATTCCTTTCGTATTGATCTATTAAAAAAATGTCAAATGGCAATTTGTTCTGTGATTACTTTCATTATTAAAATAGTTAAAAGTTTTATTATTGGCCTTTCATATTAACACTTTAAATACTTATTGTATTATGTCTTTTTTTAAAAAAATAAGCTCTTGTCAAGCAATTTAATGATAGATTAAAATTTCTTTCATTATTGGATTAATTAATATTCTCATTACTTTAGAGGGCACTGCAATTAGCATTTTTGCTGGGAAACAATTATTGTCTGATAATCCCCAATGACCTATCATTCTAATATGATAAAGAAATTTGATATGACACAAAAGCACATAACTGCAAGTATCAACAGCATTTCAGTTACACTAATAATTATTTGATGTCTGGCTCAAAAACCAAGACAGTCATACAGATTCTTCTAAGCAATTTCCTTTATTGTTTCTTACCCATAGATAGAGACCTTGCCAAAGCAAACTACTTAAACCATTAATCAGAGACTCAGAGAACTTCTAGGGAGGAGCTGGCAATTTTTATCCCACTCAAACTATCTAAACTTCTCAGTCTTTTGCTCCTTAGGAATGCAGACCTTCCACCTTCAAATTACATTCCACATCTTATCACAAAAAATATATAATCTGAGATGGCCACACAAGTTTCTGATTCAGTAAAGTTACAGAATTGACTTACCCACAATTATTCCAGGTCTCCTGTCCATTTCAACTATGTGTGGGTGAACACCTTTGTATGCAGCATCACTAACCACTTGGGTATTCCTTCTCACCCGTTCAGTTACAGGGTCATCCACTACTGGAGTGAACCCTCTGCCTTTTGTCTTCTCAAAATCTTCATGATATTTGACCTGGAGAAAAATATGTATATTGTCTGAGATTCAAGTATTAAGAACAGTAAATAATTATTGGGCATTGCCATTGGTTTGTATTCAACAATATATATAATTTCTATCATGCAGAAGGATGTTCTTCTTGTTTTTCTTCCCTGAATTCTCCTCAAATTGGCTCCAGTAGGTCACTAATGGAGTCTACAGAGAGTACAAAAGTAAGGGATAACTGATTCACTTGGCAGATATTATTCCATCAGCCAATGATAATATCCCATTTTGTAGCATATTACACAAGTGGTTAATCATCAACATGCAATTTTTCATTGCCAGTATATGCCTTTATGTCTATAGCATGTCAGTTTCAGTGCTGATCTTTAAAAATATTTTAAGTAATTGCATCATTGGTCACAACCAATTACATTCTCATGCAAGTGTTGATATTAAACTGGTTTAATTTCAGATAGTGCTTTGTGTTAATCCACAAATTACCAAAGTTAACCCAGTTATTACAGGGTCCATATACAGATAGCTCTTGATATCTGTAGGTATGTGTATCTATGACTGAACCATAGAGATCAGTCTTTGATAAACATGTAAAAAGTTTCAGCATATTGCAATTTGGACCTTATTTTTTATTACTTTACAGATGGAAAAATATGATAAAAGTTTTTGTGCATCATAAAGAATATTTATAAGAGTTAGGTGATCTATTCAGTATTCCTATGTTTGTTCTTCCTAGATCCTACTTAAGCAGCAAGTCACAAAAATTCATATGGCTTCTTTGAAGGAGCAAAGTCTGTCTCCCTCCCAATATTAATAGAGAGGCCTTTCAGTTGAACCACTGGATGCTAACACAGACCAGACACAGTGTGAAATTTTACAACAGTAGTGATCCAACAAGATTTGCCACAACCAAGTGAAGAGAAAGAGGAGCACATATAGGTGTATTGCCAGAGAATAAGTAGGGAGAAAAAGTGATAAAGCTTGTGAGAGGAAGAGAGAATGACCATAGTCTCCCAAACCCAACCCCCAATTCCTGTAGAGTCAAGATCTTATTTCTTATGACTTTGTTATTTAATGGTTTTATATACTGGAATGGAACCCACAAATAAGGAGAATCACCTCTACTTTTTTAACCCTTCTCCAAGATCATAATGTATTCTGCACAATCCATATACATAACTTTGCAAAACAATCTCAACAACCACATTCAGAATTTCACTTGCACACATGAACCTCTAGCATGCACAGGCACAAGGCAGTGTGTGTCATCCTCCCCTGTTAAGCTTCGGGATGTGGAAAGAAAAGCGCCATGTGACGTGTTTAAAAGGCCACTCAGTGAATTATTAGATAAATCATTTGAATTAGTATTATAGGGGGGAAATTACATTGTTAGCAACTCCACTCCATCAACCACGGTGCAAGAAGAAATCAATTCTCACTTCAGTTGTGTGTGCAAAGCTTTGTCTGTTAATTCAGAGTACAACACAATATTGTTCCTTAGAACATACTACTTATGTGAAGAATCTACCCTACCATTGAGATGATGTTTTGTGTTTCTTTGACATGCCTTAACTCGGGTGTGTCTAGAATCACGCTAGGTCTACCTTTCATTTGCTGCTGATCTCTGCTGTACTTGACCTGTAAAATACATCATTACACAGAAATATTTTGACCACAGTTAACCTTTGAAAATACTAACAATATTGTTATTATCATCAGCAGGGCTACATTCATATGTCCATTCAAAACCTGAATATCAATGATCCGATAAGTTACAGTTTGAATGGTTAATGGATGTTATAAACAAAGATTATTTAAACTTTAAAGAACTAATGGTAGTATTACACAAAAATGAGATAGAGCTTCAAAAAAATGCACAACTGTTCCCACCAAATTAATGAAAGTCATTAGGCCATATGGATGAACATATCTTTCTGTAGTCATTTTAAAATTTCAAAAAGGAAGAATACATTCTTGATCAAACAGATACATTTATTAATGCAAAACAACCAAAAGAAACAAGAGACAAAGGACTTGCCGAGCTGATATTTTCTTGATTCTTCTTGACTCTTTCCATTTCAGGAGTGACACTTACTGAAGTACCTTTACCAAGCTGCTCTTTATAGCACACCTGATAATTAATGATTAAAACACATATAACCTGTGATTGAACCATGTTAAGTAGTGCATTGCATTAAACAACATTTGATAGTTAAATTACCTTTTGCCAGTTTGTTTCAAGATTATTAATACTGCATATTAAAGGATAAAAAGATTGCTTTCTCTCTGGTTCACTATTTGAGGGGGGAAGGAAAATATGAACATACATAAATATTGCTAACATAAATCTAATTTAATTGAAGGTGAAAGCATTGTAATGGAACTCCAACTCCAACTCAGTGGAAGTTTATACTGTTCAAAAGAAAAGTTCCTAAAAGAAAAATATATACAAAAATAATTTTATTTCTAAAATATTTAGAACATCGTAAGTGCTTAATGATTGCATGAATAATTTCATTATTCATGACAGAGGCTAACATGTAAAAATCAGAAAATTATTATTAGAAGTTGCAAAATGATCAAAAGTTCTTCAAGATCAGGAGGAGTATAATAAAAGTAAAAGTATAAGAAAGTAGCACTGCTCATACTTATAAGGAACTTAGTAAATTTGGAAAAGTCATTTCAGAATAGCAGTATTGAGAAGAAAGATTTCTCTGCACCGAATTATTACAGGATTTGAAAAATGGGTATAGAAAAATATCTGTATTTTGGATCTCTGATTCTATTGCATAATTTTATTTCACAATAGAAATAAATAGAACAATAATAACATCACTAACTTTTACTATTTATGCAAAGCACAATGTATAGTACCAGTTAAACTTACTGTGCTAATATTTTTCTGGTTTTTCTTTACATGTTCAGTCACAGGAGTCTCTGCTACTGTTATACCAGCACCTAATTTTTTCTTGTAAAGTACCTTCATTAAACAAAGAAAATAAAATAAATACACAATTTCTAGGAAACATTTGGGTGAGTGGGGAAGGATCTATTCCATTATTTGAAATTTAAGAGATATTTTAGTTTTCCATAAGATAACTAAATCAGCAGAGAAACTCCATTTCCTCAACAGTTATCTACTGGAATGCATAGTAAATAAAAGTCTTGCATTAAAAGAACATTCCTTTAGGCTATAGCACTACTTAAAATTCTTCATAGGATACCTGTGAGCCCAAAACACATAGGATACGTGTGAGCCCAAAACAATTCATTTCAAAATTATTAGAAGAACCATCTATGCTGAAGACTGAAACTAATCATTCATTGAGATTTGGCTTCTAATGCTCCTACAGGTAAATAACTTTGGGATGAACCTGAATTCAATATTGAATTTAGTATGTAGGCACCATATTTCATCATCTGCCCTTAGACAAGAAACTGTAAGTCTTATTTATATCAGAATTGTGCAATAGAATACCTGTCTTACATTTTCTGAAACTTTTCGTCATGTTCATCAAGAGGCAATCAGAGCTCATCAAAGAAACTTTAAAGCATTTTAGATTTTACTTTGTTGTTGCTAAATGACACAATAGCTATTTAACAATAGCTAAATTATGCTATTGCTGATGGGTTTTTTTGTTATATGTTGCATATATTCATAATTCTCTTTGATGAGTGATGCCATCGCGGTGAACATAAGGATTGACAAACACCTTGTACAATGTGACAGTGTGGAGTATGTGGTAGAAGGCACAGAGAAGAAAAATGCTTATGGAGTTCCTAATCAGCAACCATGTAGTAATTATATCCTATTGGGTGAAATGTTTCTCACTTTAGGTTATAGAAAACACCATTGGGAGAAATATTAAATAATTTATTAAATAAATGAAAACCTCATAAAACTCTTATGATTCATTTCAGTCTAGTGGTTTTCATAGTCCTCGTTTGATTCACGAAACTGTAACTAACGCCATTCGCTCAGTGGTACCATAAACATTTGAGTGTCCTAAAATAGCTTATACTACTTAAGGATAAGGTTGACTCAGCCTTCCATCCTTCTGAGGTAGATAAAATGAGGACCCAGATTGTTGGGGGCAATATAAATATACATTGCTTACTGGTGTAAACCGCTTAGAGAGTGCTTGCACTGTGAGGTGGTATATAAATCTCACAAATAAATAAATAAATAAATAAATAAAGCTACTTGGTGATTTTTTATACAGAACTTTAGAATCAGAATAACAGAGTTGGAAGGGACCTTGGAGATTTTCTAGTCCAACTCCCTGCCTAGGCAGGAAACCCTACACCATTTCAGACAAATGGTTGTCCAATCTCTTCTTTAAAACTTCCAGTGCTGGAGCAACTTCTGGAGGCAAGTTGTTCCACTGATTAATTGTTCTAACTGTCAAGAAATTTGTCCTTAGTTCTAAGTTGCTTCTCTCCTTGATTAGTTTCCATCCATTGCTTCTTGTCCTGCCCTTAGATCAGTAGTTCCCAACCTGTGGTACGTGTACCACTAGTGGTACGCGAGGGCCTTCCAGGTGGTACGCAAACACTTTCGGGGTCATGAACGATTTTTAGTAGGTTTAGTAGATTTTTAGAAAGCTACTGATTTCCCCCTAGATGTGGGAGTGCGAGCAGGGGTTCTCAGCCTTCATGACCATCAAGTTGAAGAGCCGGAACCGTCTTGCTGCGCCCGGGCATGATTTCCGATGTGCTGTGAGCAAAGTCATGCCCCGCATTGACCAGCTGGTGGAAAAGAAGCAGATACAGCCCTCGTATTGAGTTGTTGTTTTCGTAGTTGGTTTGTGTGTTCTACTTGTACAATTATGGAAATAAAGTGATATCTGATCGAATTTAGTTTCTCTGGAACCAGGTGGTACGCGGCGACTGTATGGGACCTCCAAGTGGTACTCGATCACAAAAAGGTTGGGAACCACTGCCTTAGATGCTTTGGAGAATAGCTTGTTTTTTGTGGCAACCCCTTTGATATTGGAACACTGCCCTAGTCCTAGTCATGTCGCCCCTAGTCCTTCTATTCATTAAACTAATCATACCAATTCCAGCAATCATTCTTTATATGTTTCCAGTCCCTAATCATCTTTGCTGCTATTCTTCGCACTCTTTCTAGAGTCTCAACATCTTTTTTACATCGTGACAACCAAAACTGGATACAGTATTCCAAGTGTGGCCTTACCAAGGCATTACAAAGCGGTACTAACACTTCACGTGATCTTGATTCTATCCCTTTGCTAATGCAACCTAGAACTGTGTTGGCTTTTTTGACAGCTGCAGCAAACTCCTGCCTCATATTTGAGTTATTGTCCACTAGGCCTTCAAAATCCCTCTCACAGTTACTACTATTGAGCCAGTACCACCTATACTATAAGTGTTAATTTGGTTTTTCTTGCCTAAATATAGAACCTTACTTTTTTCACTATTGAATTTAATTTTGTAGATCAAGTCTGTCAAGATACTTCTGAATCTTAAGCATATCTTGTAGAGTATTGGCTATTCCTGCCAGCTTGATTGATATGTAATCAATTTAAATGATTTTAAGGCAGACTTTCTTAGTCTGCGTCTTATTAACATGTTATAGGACCTCAATTCCTAAGGCGCTTAGTCTGCTTGGACAAAATACTACCATCTCTACTTTAAATACTTAAAATCAACTATAGTAAATATTTCTTAGAAGTATAGATACAGGCTTTCCAGATACAAAAATCAGCTGACTAATAGAAAAAAGAGTTGAGAGGTGGATGGGGAAGAAAGGGTGGGGAGGGAGCAGTGGTGGGTTCCTACCGGTGCTGTGCGGGACGCTGCACCGGTAGGAGCGTGGTGATGACATCATTTTAGGAGCTTTTTTCGGCTTCTCTGCGTCCTGAGCTGTTGAAAAAAAGCCGTCCCACCTGCCCTTGTTTGAATACTGACCTTTATTCTACCTACGAAGCACAGCTGAGAAGCTCCTCAGCTGTGTTTCGGCTTGTAATGTCATCCTAAGCATGTGCAGAAATGAAATCGCCCGATGGAACGCGAGTTCACTTCTGCGCATGCTTGCAATGCGCACCGGTAGCGAAAATAACCAGAACCCTCCGCTGAGAGGGAGGGAGAGAGAGAGATCAACAAAAATATCAATTTGCATTTACATCTTGATTGTGAGTTATTCTTACTGAATCTGTTATTTGCAGTTAAATACCTATAGATGGAAAGTTTAAGATAAAGGTAAGGTTTATCTGAATTAAATACATTTCAGTCACATATTGACATACCCATGGTTTTTTTCATGGAAACAGTATAAAACTAGTTCCCAGTTCAAAATATTAATTCCAAAGATGCATTTTGTACCAGAGAATTTATTCAATGCATTTGGAAATAATATGCATATTTCTACTATGTTCTGAAACACAAGAGAATTAATTCAATGCTACATATTGCAAAATATGTCTATTATAATTACTGCTACTTACACCACTGATATTTCTTTGTGCATTTTTAATCCTCTCTATTTCGGGAGTATTTGGCACAGCAAAATAAGTACATAGCATCTTCACTGCTTCATCTTTATACTTCTTCTGAAAAAAATATCCCACCGTTTATTATACACACTTAATATACAATATTAATTGGCAGTTTAAATCGACTTAAATTTGTTTACATCAATCTGATTACCATTTAAAAAATCATTCCCGCTGTCAGGTTTAAATAAACTGGGCCATTGTAAACTGGGCATTAAAGTCTAAATAATTAATTCCAGACTGTTCAGTTACCCCAAGTTCCAAGAACTACAGTATATGTGTAGTTCTTAAAAATAAGAGTGCTATCAGAATAGGCACCCCTACACCCAGAAGGATATCCCTATTCTATGAATGATTCTTAATTATTGCTCATTCTCTACTCACCTGACTAGCTATTTCAGATGCCTTTCTTGCTCGCTGTATGTCTGGAATATCTGGGCCTACTAGCATTCCTTTCCCTTTGATTTCAGTCTCCAAGTCCTTCATATATTCTTTCTGCAAGACATAGCACATTAAAGAATTCCGAAATATTTGCAACCTTTAGTCATTTGTATCCATACTTATATGAGCTTTCAAATATTTTATTGTAACAGAGATTAGATTTCTGGTGCCTGGCTGCACTTCCATAGGATTTAGTTTTATTATTTTTGTATGTTTTCTATTCTCAAAAAAAAGAATTTTGTCAAAACAGATTTTAAGGGACCATTATACTTTATTTTGAATGCCACTGAATGCTCTGTTCTGGACTAACCTGGCTTGCGAGTTCATAAGCTTTTTTTGCTCGTTGTATATCAGGCGTATCCATGCCCACTTGCATTCCCTTTCCTTTAATTTCCATTTCTAGATGTTTCTTGTATTCTTTCTATAAAGAACAGAACATGACATAATCAGATCTTCCGGTATAACAGCTTCAGCTTTTATACAGAACTTTCTTTAATCTATGGTGCTCTTATTAAGTGATATACTAGAACAGGGGTGTCAAACTCAAGATACTTAGATGTGGTACAGGGGGCCACCCTGGAAACAGCGAAAGACCAGCCTGCGGTGCCCCTGCCAGCAAAAACAGAGCTCGGGAAGGCCGCGTGTGACCCTCGCAAGTTCCATTTTTGCTGGCAGGGTGTTGCAGGCAGCCATCGCAGCCAAAAATGGAGATCAGGAGCCTGTTTTCGCTGGCAGAGCACTCGGGCCGCCACAGGCGCCCCCGACATGAGTGATGTCAAGCTGGCCACGCCCACCAGTCATGACCCCTCCCCTCCCCCAAGGTCAAACACAACCCTGATGCGGCCCTCAATGAAATCGAGTTTGACACCCCTGCACTAGAAGATCAAAATGTTTTATACATTCAGAACAAGTGGACTGTAGGAAACATTATGATATATTTATCATATCCTGTTACTATTTAAAAATAGTAATTATAAAAGGTCTACAGTATCCTATTCCATCTTGGACTTGTTTGCCATCCTAAGCTTTTGATGCATATGAAGGTGAACACCAGATAAAGAACCAGTAGCTGTGATTTCACATTGTTATAAAAAAATAATTTTAACAATAACAACAATTTATTAAATTGATATGCTTTATATGAGGTGACTAACATCCTGAATTGCATTCGAAAGCAAACTAGCAACCAGCTTGCAAAGGTGAGTTGTTACATGGGCATAACAAGCATAATGAAGCAGGCCTATAACTCCCTGCATTGATGTATTCTGGACCACCTGCTTCTGGGCAATTTTCAAGGACAGCTCCATTTAGTCAAGCTATGAGTTGGCCAGGGCTTGAGTGACTGTACGAAGGGGTCCCCAATCAGTTTACTAAAAGCAATATAATGTAGTAATATCATACACTAAGTTATAATATATAGAATTATGCTTTGAAAATATCTTAAGCAAACCTGGCTTGCAATTTCAGATGCTCTCTTTGCTCGCTGTATTTCAGGAGTATCTGTGCCAACTTGCATTCCTTTTCCTTTGATTTTGGTCTCCAGATCTTTCCTATATTCTTTCTGTGAATATAAGAATATAAACTGTAAACTCACAAGCATCATTTTGGGGATGGAGGTGGGGGAGCAGATAATTTTTAAAGTACACATATATGGATAGTCTTATGACCTATACAAGCAGAATTGAGGGTTTATTCTCTGAAATAGGCTATTTCGGAATTGTAAAATGTATATGTCTACAATAAACATGTTTGAGAATTGCCTATTTAAAAAGTTATTGTGTTGTCATATCTCTCTTTCTCTCTCTCCCTCCCTCTTGTAACTTATAGTAGTATTAATTTCTAGTAAGATACTTAATTTTGGTATATTTGTCAACCAATATTTTTAAGCATATAAGGAACGCTTCATTACTTTGAATGAAATTTTATATTATCTCAAGTATTATTTACTTGTTTAAATATAATTAATACAAGATGAATGCATGTAATAATATTCTCATATACATATCTATTCTGACTGCTCACAAGCCACTACTGAAGTATACAAGTCTCTGTTTCAACCATGTGGGAATAGTCCTTCATTCTACCAATAATAGGAAACTTCACGGGGACTCTGTTGCTGAAAATGAAGGGCTCATCCACTATCCTTAAATTATTTAAGACAAGAGGTAGACATTATATACCTGCAGAACTGAAATTATTTGAAGTGAAACCAATAACTTCTTTATGGTGTCCATCTGCACCCTTTTTCCAATTTTGCACCATTAGAACTCATTTAATCCAAATTTCTAAGATCAGCCCTTTAGGCTCCACAATTTAATGCCACCATGAGAGTAGAGACAGACCTCATTAAAGTGAAGGCTAAAATGTGGATAACTCAACTATTGGCTCAGACATTCCCTTTTCCCCGTTGGTCTTGTCCCACTAACCATGAGGAATGATTTTCAGATTGCATGGAAAAAGGCAGTAGCAATTAAATTATAATTCTTTGGCTTGTGTCCAGATCTTCTATTCATCAAAAGATATGATGAGGCCAAAACACCCATTAAACAGTGTGTTCCAGACACAGAGCGACGATTAGATCTAGCCATGTCCCCAAATTTTATTGCTAGTGACTCCAACAGACATGTTGCCTCTTCTGTGGCATAACTAACTAATCTTGAAGTTCCTAACCAGTAGTCTTTATTCTAGCATGATATCATGCCCTGCCCTCAAGCTGCCCTTGAAGGTCAATACAGGAAGTTTCCCTACCTGGAGAAATGATGCTCCAGTAGCTCTGGATACACAGAAAAATAGACTATGTGCTTCTCCAGAGCCTCTATTACAGATACATTCATACAGGGCCTCATCCAGGGGTGGGTTCCATTTAACTTCCCTACCAGTTCGCATCACGACGGAAGTGCGCATTTTGCTACATCACTTCACGGAAATGACCCTCTGTGCATGCGCAGAAGCCTTTGCGCATGTGCAGAGGGGTTTTTTGCAAGCCGCAGCGACCAGAGGACCGGTTCGGGAGCATGGACTGCCGGTCATTGCTGCCAGTTCGGCAAGTGGTGGCAAATTTCCGCTACCGATTCTAAAGAACCAGTCCGAACCGGTAGCAACCCACCTCTGGCCTCATCTTACGCTTATTGCATAAATATCTGGGACTCACAGGACAATTCTACACTTTCCTACTGCTTTCAGATACTAACGCTGCTATAACATTTTTTTATTTTATTTTTTTATTTACTTACTTACTCACTCACTCACTCATTCAATTTCTACAACTACCCATCTCAGTCAATGACTCTGGGCGGATTGCAATTCAAAAAATATATTATAATCAAAAATGCTAAAAATATTTTAAAACAATAAAAAACACCAAAAACATTCAGATTAAATACAAATAGGAGCAAGATTTTATATTGCCAGGTTCAGCACAGCAGTGTTTAAAATCCATCAAATGATGACCAGTGCCATAATGAGATGCTCTTAATGAGCATATAGGTCATTATTATAGAATACTGTGATGAATTTAATCTGCCCACATATTGCATTTATGTTTCCTACACCCATCTCCTACTCCCCCTTTAGATTCCTTTTCCTGTTTTATATACCAACCCTCTTTATGCTAATTTTGACTGTAATAAAGATTTGATTTGAATTATTTGTTCAAGTCAACTCCTTTGCTTGCCTTCTTCTCATTCTGACTTTTTATGAAGAGAGCAGAAATTTAATATGTATTTTTCTGCAGTGCTCAGAGGTGCAGAATTTTGCACCAAACTTTGTGTCAGTCCCAACTTACCTAAAATCACTTCACAGGATACATTAATTCGTGGTGGCATAGAATTTGTCTGAAGCATGCTGTCTGGATTTGAGAAAAATAGATGCATGCACTTTATTTCTATAATAATTTAAAGGACATCCTCCTTTACTGACCTCACTAACAATTTCAGATGCTCTCTTAGCTCTTTGGAAGTCGGGAGTTTCTGAAATAAGTTTCACTCCTCTTCCTTTTATTTCCTGCTCCAGATCTTTTCTGTATTCTTTCTGTTATTTAAACAAAAGATACAAGCATATTTATTTATGTGTTTATTTATTTAGTTAGTAACATGTATGAGATAAAAGTTATAAGTATAAACATGAATATGAACACAGGAAAAGGGTACGAATAAATTGAGACAGTAGGACAGGGATAATAGGCACGCTGGTGTGCTTATGCATGCCCCTTGCAGACCTCTTAGGAATGGGGTGAGGTCCATGGTAGAGAGTTTAAAATTGAAGCTATGGGGGTTTAATGAAGTAACAAGGGAGTCAGGTAGAGCATTCCAGGCATTGACCACTCTATTGCTGAAGTCCTATTTTCTGCGATCGAGGTTGGAGCAGTTTACCTTGAGTTTGTATTGTGTGCTTGTGTATTATTGCGGTTGAAGCTGAAGTAGTCATTTACAGGTAGGACATTGTAGTAGATAATTTTATTTACTACACTTAGGTCAGACTGTAGGCGGTGTACCTGTAGGTTGTCCAAGCCCAAAATTTCAAGCCTGGTGGCATAAGGTTTTCTATTGTGAGCAGAGGAGTGGAATACTCTTTTTGTGAAATACCTCTGGACTTTCTCAATTGTATTAATGTCCGATATACAGTGCGGATTCCAGGCAGATGAGTTGTATTCGAGAATTGGTCTAGCAAAGGTTTTGTATGCCCTAATTTGCGGTACAATATTACCGGAGAAGAAGCTTCGCAATATTAGGTTAACAACTCTTAATGCCTTTTTAGCAATGCTGTTACAGTGAGCTCTGGCGCTTAGATCATTTGAGATGAGTACTCCAAGGTCCTTGACAGAGTGAGGGTCGTTTACGAGGTCGTAGCCACCCAGCTTGTATTTGGTGTTCTGATTTTTTTGCCAATGTGTAAGACAGAGCATTTATTGATTGAGATTTGGAGTTGCCAATTGTTTGACCATTCTGACACATAGTCAAGGTCGCTTTGTAGGGCAGCAGCATTGTCGGTGGTGTTGAATAGTTTTATTCAAATACTATAAAACACATTTTCCACTTACTACAAAACTAAGAATTTATTTCACTTAGATACTTGTGTGGGCAAACTTTCCATGGTATTTACTAAGCTTTACAAACTGTACCTACCTCATTTAGTATCTGAGTTGCATTTTTCACTCTGATCAAATCTGGAGTATCTTCAAGTACTGCCAGTCCTTTTCCTTTTATCCCTTCTTCCAAATCTTTTCTATACTCTTTCTGAAGTAATAAAAAACCAGCTTTAAATAGTGAACAAGATCTTAAAAAGAAAAAAAAATCTTTCATAGTAAATATTTTGAGGTATAGCTGAAATTTTCTATAAAAGGTGAGTTAAGGAGTGTATATTTTTCATAGTTAAAACAGAACTGAGAAATCAAAAAAGTGCAAATACTGTAAGATTTAATCTTTATCTTGCTCCTGAAAAAAGGAAACATTATTTTACTTATACACTATGGTACCGTTACATGGTTATTTTATAAAACCGTAAGAGCTTCTATTCTGGATGGCTTTCAGGATTACAGACAAGTAAATGACCCTGTCACTCAAATTCTGTTAATGCTATCATTATTCACAAAGGATCACTAAATGCAACACAAAAGGCACTTATCCATAAATCAGAGTTACGTAGCACAATGAGCTCTTGTGATTGAAATGAGCACATAGATGGATATTATATAAAACTTGGCAGAAAAGGCAAGCCTTAATTATTTCAGTCTTGTCACACTTTATCCAGAAGAGGAAATAGACAACTTATACTTTTCTCTCTAATTGTCAAACCAAGTGGTACCATTTTAGTTTTATCTTTTGGGCATCTTCAAATTCTAAGCAGAAACTCCATTCAGTCATCACATAAATCTCACTTAAGGGAATTTTACTATGATACGGAGTTTAGATAATTGAGTAAATAATCATAAGCCTATAAAAGCTGGAAATTGGAGTACATTTATATAATTAAATCTAGATAAACAATAACATTTGACAAATTGCCATAAACATTTGTTTCCATACTGTTCATTGTTCAAACTATGACTTGGCTATAATATATATCATACATAAATTATAATGTGCTGAAATATCTGAATTGAGATTTAATATGTAAAAAACCGGAAACTATTGTTTTTATATAATAATTCAGCAACTTCATTTTTCAATTATCAACTATATATAACTACAACAAAAGAAGAAAAACTGAAAGAAAGAGGAAGACAAACATGATAGAATTTAAACAATATAATGACAAAAAAGACTATTCATATTCTGTTTGTAAATGTTACCTCTTTTAGTAAATCTGTTACGTGTTTCGCATGCAAGAATTCTAGAGTCTTGTCTAAGTCCAAGGCTGCTTTCCCTCTGATTTTTTCTTCAAATTCTTTTCTATATATTTTCTGTGTCCAAAACATTGTTGATTATCAAAATACAGTATATATATATATATTATATATATATATATATATATATATATATATATATATATATATATATATATATATATATATATATATATATATATATATATATATATATATATATATATGTATGTATGCATTCCTAATTTAGAGCTAGAACATTTTATAGAATGATCTCAAACATACTTTACAAAGTATATTTTAAACACTTGCAAAATATCAAAGTGTGGCTCTAAAATAATTACTGTAATTTGGAATAAGCACAACAAGATCCAAAGTATTGCTTTACTCATTCCAGATGTCTAAGAATACTTTGAACTTCTGTTTTCTGAAAGGTATCTCACAGTACTGCAAAAATGTGAAGATATTTGAAAAAGAAGTTTATACTACATCCAGCTGATTTGCTGCTCAACAAGTCCAATCTTCTACTGAATGAACCTAAACCAAAGACTGGATTCAAATATTGGACTGTTATCAAGTTACTCTGTTTCACAATAAATTGCACTGATACACAAACCCCTTATTTAGATGCTGCTTCAGCACAACACTTGGTTACTATACTATACAGGTAGCCCTTGACTTACAACCATTCATTTAGTGACCACCCAAAGTTACAATGTCACTGAAAAAAACATAACCGTTATTCACACTTATGACTATTGCAGCATGGTCCTGTGATCAAAATTCAGACTGATTCCTACTTATGACAGCTGCAGTGTCCCAGGGTCATGTGAACATCTTTTGTGACTTTCTGACAAGCAAAGTGAATAGAGAAGCCAGATTCCTTAAAAACTGTGACTTAACAATTGCAGTGAGTCACTTAACCAGTATGGCAAGAAAAGTCATTACATGTGCCAAAACTCACTGAACAAATGTCTCACTTAGCAACTGAAATTTTGGGCTCAATTGTATTCGTAAGTCGAGAACTACCTGTAATAATAATTTCCAAAAACATTTCACTTACTTCACTATGAAACTTTTGAGCTTCCTTTGAAATTTGGTATGTTGGTGTGTCCATAAATTCTAGCATAGACTTGCCTTTTGATTTTTCATATTTCTCTTTATATTTAACCTAATAAAAACATTAGACATCAAAATCAATTTAAAAATCAATAGCCCTTTAGTTTATATACCTATTAGAAACAAACCACATGAAAAGGAATTCTCCTTTTATCTATAGAAAAGTGAATCATTTGCATGTATATTTCGTGTGTGTGTGTGTGTGTGTGTGTGTGTGTGTGTGTGTGTGTGTGTGTATAAGTATGTAATGTTTTATTTGTAATTTTCCTTTAACATCCATACATACTTTGTGAACAATGTATTGACTGGGTCAATATACTTTTTACACAATGCTAACAATAATAATACAATTAAATATATATAATCCTTGTCTTCCAACTTCTAACCTTGACATACATTATAATTGTAATAAATTATTTTATATATCCGTATGTATGATACGTTTTCCCAATTTATACTCATAAAAATTACTCAATATTCCAATATAATTCCGATATCTCAATTTTCTATTAACACCAATATTACCAATTCTTAGTAAGTTTGATCAGCCCCGGGACTGTATCTCTAATTCCTCTGAATTTGTAATCCTTAGAAACTATAAGTTTCAATATATTTTTTACACACTGTTAATAATAATAATACAATTTAGATGTACCTAATCATAGTCTTCCATCTTCTAATCTTAATATGCATATGGTTCTAATACATTCTATTATATGTCAATAAGTATACTATTTCCCCAATTTCTACTTCTACTTTTTTCTATTAGTTTTTAGTAACATTTTAGTCTTTTTTGAATTTCATCATTTATTGATTTTTTATAACGCCTTTATAATTCTCTCTTTGAATCTTATATCTCTTTCTTGCGTTTTTATACAAAGTAAATATTCCTTCTGCCTTGACTCTTGTCTCCTTCTGCTGCACTATTTGAGTACCCATCCATGACACTTTCATTAGGATGATCTGTCAAGTAATGTTAGTAAACCAAATCCAGCTTGGCCCATCAGCTTGGCCCATCAAATCTTTCAAATCCACTTTTCAATGAACAGTTTCAGTAAAGTTTTTGTATTTACAGTTCAGTTTGCCTTAAAGATCTTCAAAAAGCTCACTAAATATTTCCAAGCATTCAAATCACCTACTAAGATAGAGTCAAAGTCAAATAGCCTTCCAGATGTTGTTTACTTTCTCTCCTTTCATCACTTTCACTTGTTTCCCACGTTGCAGTAATCTTATTCCTCCAGTAGATGGCTCCCCTGTTCCCAATTCCAGCATTCAACAGAGTGTAAAAGTCAAAAAAGCTGATTGTCAACCAATCAGATTAAAGAGTTTAGAAAAGCTGTTTCTCCCAATAATCATTTTTCACAGCGTTGTTTGACTTTTTCCAGGCTTTCTGTGTTTTAAAGCATTCTTTAAAGAATGAGCCGAGGTGGTGCAGCAGTTAGAGGCAGTACTGCAGGCCACTTTAGCTGACTGTGATCCGCAGGTGAGCAGTTCAAATCTCACCGGCTCAAGGTTGACTCAGCCTTCCATCCTTCCAAGGTAGGTAAAATGAGGACCCAGATTGTGGGGGCAATATAAATATACATTGCTTACTGGTGTAAACCACTTAGAGAGTGCTTACACTGTGAGGCGGTATATAAATCTCACAAATAAATAAATAAATAAATTATTCAGGAATTTCTTTTATTTATTTATTTTATTAGTTGCATTTGTATGCCGTCCACTCCACAAAGACTCTGGGTGGCATCTGAGTCTTTTGCATCTGAGTCTTTAATCTTTAATCTTTGTCTTAAGTCTTTAGTCTTTAATCCTTCTCCATAAATCCAATTGCCGCTTTCTTAACATTTGGAGATTGTTTTTTGGAATTTTTAACTTGGATTAAATCTCTAAGGTAAATGCTGGAAGTTATCTCACCCAGTTTCACTGCTCTGTCCACGGACCGCTCCAGCACAAAATCTTAGTGTCCAGATTGTCCCATCTTATGACTGAGGAACATAGCTGTCATCCCTGCTGCCGTTCGGGAGAGCTTCCTTTGGATCAACTAGGAAATTGCGGTTTTGTCATGATCGATGAAGCACCTCTCCTTCCTTCACATCCCTCCAGGGCGGCTTGACCACATAGGGTCTCCCGGCAAGCAGTTGCTGGCTGCATTTCACAGAGCCCGGCAGAGCTCCACTATTTTCCAGCCGTTCCCGCAGCGACATCAACTGGAAGTCTCCTTATATTTCCTTTCTTTTATATGTATTCAATATCTTTCACCCTTCATTTTACACTATCCACCAATATAAGTGTTATATTAAGTACATATGCACTTCCAAGTTTATAGAGTATGTGGGCATACCTGACTTTGCAGGACTGCGTTTTCTTTATAGTGCAGCTGTTCAGCAGTATTCACTTCAAAATGATAGAGCCCCTTAGTTTTCTCAAATAGTTTCTTATATTCATACTGAAAAAAGTAAATATATCTTTAAATTTCAAAGTATATTTTGAATTTAGAGCCGGTATATCTTTGTGTACATTAGGGTAGGGACTTTTTGAGTATATGTATATTTTTCACCAAGTTATAATGTCCTAGAAAGGAGAGAGGTCTCTTTTTTTGACAAAGGAGGAGTCTGTAGCTGTCAGTTATTTATACAATGATTACTTAAATGCATATAAGAACTATTGCGGGGAGAACCTTTGAGGCAGTTTTGTGAGAATTGTGCCATTGAAAATTGGTGTTTAAATTACTGATATTGAATACTGATACAATATTCTGAATATCAAGTGCGATCCTGGGATTTTGTAACAGAAGTTATTGTAGTGTTCTTTTCTATTTGAGACAATATAGCTCCAAAATATCTTTTGACTATTGGACAAGGTAGAAGCCCGAAAAGCCCTTGTCAATATGGGAGATCACTTGCAATCCTTCAAGTCTGCAATCTGTCATAAGCAATGAACAGAGCCGAGGTGGCGCAGCGGTTAGAGTGCGGTTAGAGCGGTTAGAGTGCAGTACTGCAGGCCACTTTAGCTGACACTGATCCGCAGGTCAGCGGTTCAAATCTCACCGGCTCAAGGTTGACTCAGCCTTCCATCCTTCCGAGGTAGGTAAAATGAGGACCCAGATTGTTGGGGGCAATATAAAATATACATTGCTTACTGGTGTAAACCGCTTAGAGAGTGCTTGCACTGTGAGGCGGTATATAAATCTCACAAAATAAATAAATAAATATTTATTTAAATATTAAAGTTTTCTGAACTGTAGAAGCCAATATATGTCTTCAGTGACCTATTAGAATCAATTAAATATTATTTTATCTTCACTATGATGATTCAGAAAGATGGGAAGAAAGTAATTTTTAGAAGTATCTGTCTCTTTTGTCAATCAGAAATTTACAAATATCCTTCATAATGGATATAACAAGTCTAGCAAAGAAATGCAGATATTGAGACTTGCTAAGTATTCTGAAGTCCATATCATACAACAAAATAGAATCAAAATATCACCCCAAATAGTTCTATAATCCAATCTATACTAAATTGAGGAATTACACTTTGCATGATATAAGACAGCTAATTTGGTCTCGTGATTAAGGCAGCAGGCTAGAAAGCAGGGAACTGTGAGTTCAAGTCTCACCTTAGCCATGAAAACCCGCTGGGTGATTTGGGTGAGTCACTCTCTCTCAGCCCAACCAAAACTCACAGAGTTGTTCAGGTGGCACGTGGAGCCATATCTGATGGCACCCGAGGCGTTGCCCTATGTCAGCTCCAGCGCCCATGCGTGCACTGGCCAGCTTATTTTCAGCCTTCTTTTTGGCCATTTTCACTCTCCCCAGGCTTCAGGAAACCCTCCTGAAGCCTGGGGATGGTGAAAAATGGCCCAACGGCCCAACTGGAAGTTCGTTTCTGAACTTTCGGTTGGCCCGTTGGGCCATTTTTCTCCATCCTCAGGCTTCAGGAGGCTTCCCTGAACCCTGGGGAGAGCGAAAAACAGCCCAATGGGCCTACCGGAAGTCAGATGCTTCAGTGAGGCCTGTGTGCATGCGCAGAGGGGACAGCACGGAGAGTTGTATGCATGCACGGGGGCAGTGCAGAGGCTTTGAGCATGCGCAGGGGAGGGCATTGTATTATGAGTGTGGGCACGTGTACACGTGATGTCGCACTTGTGCGCACCCTTTTGGCACCCAAACCAAAAAAGGTTCGCCATCACTGGAATAGATATATAAAATGAGTGAGTGAGTGAGTGAGTGAGTGAGTGAGTGAGTGAGTGAGTGAGTGAGTGAGTGAGTGAGTTAATTAATTAATTAATTAATTAATTAATTAATTAATTAATTAATGATAAAGAACTATGTTTTATAACCTCAAAAAGTAATTCATGGCTTCTACTTTAGTGGCTAAGGGCTACACTAAGATTAGACAAGGATGTGATCACAGCACTAAAGAGGGCAAGATTGATATTTTTTATTTTTCCCTTCTTTTGGAGGTCTAGATATAGCTTAAAATTAAATTTATTTAGCTAGCTTAACTTTCCCTTTCTTCCCTCCCCCCCAACTAAAAATTGGCAAGCAACTGTAAATTTGGCAGCTTATCACTGCTCTTGCATAACACAATCTTAGGGAGCTGTGGAATCAAGAGAAAAGACATTTCTCAGACTGATCATAGTCTAAAAATTGCCCATTCCTGTTTTGCTAGATCTGATCACCAAAACCTTCAAAATACTTCAAACGATTCCAACAAATGACTCTATTGCTGCAATTATCTTCAACCAATAATTATGAATATTCAAAATGAGAAAGCCAATCTTCTTAAAAGTTTGTATAGTCCTAGCACACATAAATACACACACGAACATATCACTGTTGATTTTCCAATTGATTACACTAAATCAATGTTAGCTTCTGTTTGATATCACACTGCTGGCTGGATTGGGGAACTGAGTGAGTTTATTACTAAATTTCCACTGATTTATTTGAAATTGAATTATCAGAATTTGAATTACTATGGCAAAACTTTTGCATAGATTGTCTTTCTTCTTAGGGAAACTTTGCCTCATCGTCTCTCCTGGATTCAAAACAATAATTTAATCTCCCCTTCATTATAAGTTTCATTATCTTATTTCTAGCATCTACATCAATTGTATGGAATGTAGCTCTGTCTCCTTCTCACTCCAGCCACCTCAGTTACATGTAATCACAGTTACAGCTATTGCAAAAGCACTTACAACATGCTTTGAAATGCAAAAGAAATGACGGTCTTGAGGCAAGGAAGCTTCTCCACTAGTTATACCTGTATTTATTTATTACAGATCACCACACAAATGTATGCATTATGTAGGGAAAAATTAGACACAGTAATTTATTTATGGGATGAAGGAATCTATGTTGTTCTTGTTCTAATACTAGTTATATCTAAAGACCAGATGCTGTTCAATTAGCGGGAACATTGATTGACTCATGTTTCCTGCATTCAATCAGCATTTCAAGTCCAGCATCTCCGAAGACAACGTCAACCCCTCTTAAGACAACAGACAAGTTTGCTTTAAACAGCTTTAGTTTGCTTTAAATTTAGGAGAAATCAAAGTGGAAATTGTGGTGTGAAAATGCCACCAGATGTTCATTAAAGGTAGCTTCTCAACCAGTGCTTACAATGGCCTTCCCCAAACTGGGTACGCCCTCAAAATGTGGATTCCAACTCCCAGAATTCTTACAAATGGCATGCTAACAATATTCTTACATCTAAGGCTGACATTTCTGGAAAATTAAGAAGGCTAGTTTACAACACTGACAAAATGTTAGAAAACTCGACTGCAGAAAATACGACTTCAGCAACAGAGTGATCAATGCCTGCAATGCACTACCTGACGCTGTGGTTTCTTCCCCAAACCCCAAAAACTTTAACCTTAGACTGTCTACAGTCGACCTCTCCTCGTTTCTAAGAGGTCTGTAAGGGGCGTGCATAAGCGCACCACTGTGCCTACCGTCCCTGTCCTACTGTCCCATTGTCCTTTTTTATCGTTACTTTTTACTTATGTTTATACAAATTACTACTATCCTATACATGTTTGACAAATAAATAAATAAAATAAGAAATAAAATAAAGAACCACGTATTGCTCAGAGGTCACACACAAAAGGTCTTTCTAACAGCTGATTCTGACATCAAGCTATAGAAATAAAAATCTGAACAGAATAGATGCATTTCTTGTGAGGAAGAAATAGCTTGAAATAATAATTTTATTAGAAATTTAGCCATCCTGACATTTACCAAAATAACTACAAGAAGTTCAACTTACATTACTATGGATCTTGCTGGCATTCAATGCATGCTCTAATTGTAATAGGTTTGGAAATGCAGATGTCGGTTTATGAAGATTGTCCAGACTTTCTTTTTTGTATTTTACCTTTAATAAGGAAAAAAGTTTCTTTGGTAAAAGTACCAAAAAGCAGAAAAGAAATAAAATATTTCCAATTTCCTTGTAAAAAAAATCAGAATGTATTTATTTCATATTTATAGTGGCCATAAGGTGGCACTCATTTACTGCAGAGCACCAAAATGTAATCAGAAAACATTCCATCTAAGAGCAAATTAAAACTTTTAACATGGACTAGACTTTTCCAATTAAAATTTAAGGAAATTATTCTAGAGAATTTAAATGCACACTTACAATATTCACTACAAGAAATGTAGTGAAATGTTCCCCCAAAAAAATTCCACTTACATCACTTGCCAATACAGAAGCCAGTTGAGCTTGCTTGAAAAAAGCACTTTCCAGAGGATTGAAGCAATTCTTCATTTCTTTAACAAGCTGCTCTTTATGTTTAACCTAAGAAATACATATATCACTATAAATAATACATTTATGAAGAATTCAGATATTTATTATTATTTTATTTAGATTATTTTAGCATACCAAAAGGAAAAAAAGTGTGCCAAAAGGAAAAACGAGTAGTGTTAAACTTTGACCACTCAGAATAATATTGATCAATCTTTGATTATATCACTAAAAAGCGGGTTCTACTGTACTAAGAAAGGGAACATCTGGGGTGACACATAAAAGAATAATATTTTTAAAAGTCCCATTCATGATAAATATATAGTTCTTCATACAATGATAAATTTCAAATTTCTAGTATATAATTCAAATCATTTTCACATATTTAAGCCATATTATTCTTCCTAAAACAAACATATGGGTATATTTAAATGTCATCTCCATTATTTTTCACTTTCAGTACAAAGACATTCACAATGAACCACTTTTATATGTTGGTCCAAGGTGTCCATGAAAGAAACTGTTGCTGAATCAGAAACACCTTTCAGTACTGATAATAATTTGCAAGGTTCAGAAGCTGCTAAAGTGAAATCAAATGATGTTTTAACTGAATATATTGCTGTTGTTGCAGTATTCAGATTGTTTAAAACTTGATGGGCAATAAGCTGATTAAATATATTTATACCCTATTAACCCATGAATTCAAAACAAATAATTATCTGCGGTTTTCAAATTGGAACTATCCCCAAATGTAGGTTTGTCTGATAAATAAGGATCAAAATTATATTTTTCTCCTAATATCTACTAAAGATGCTGTTAATCCTTCATTAAAAAGATACCAAGCTCCTGCCAAGATATCAAAGGACCATGTAGTGTGTTCACAGGGGCTTCTCCTGATTCCATACAGAAACAGGTAAAAATGCATGCTGCATAAAAGTTAAGAAAGTAAATTTCCTGATCTCTATATGGCAACATATATGCCTATAATAAAAGAGGTAACTAAGAAGACAAAAACAAATATCTAAATCCTAAGAATGCCCAATCAAATGTAGAATAAATATGTTCTGAAATTGATATTTATCCAAAAGCATAAGATATGAAATCATCTACTGGCATCATCTACTTTCTATAAATAATCTAATCAAATTACTCTTAGGAACACTGACACAGTAATAATACTCTGAATCAAGTGTGACCTATTATACTGACCCAAAAATGTATAAAACAATCCTGTTAGAGATCCCTGAATACATATCTCAAATCAGGGGCGGGTTGCTCTCTTACCTCGCTACCGGAGTTCTGCGTGCGCATCACCATGTTTGGTGTGCGTGCGCGTGCTATGCGTGTGCACCCCTCACACGATTTTGCTTCCACGCATGCTCAGAAGCAAAATCTCAGTGAAATCTTGTGAGGGGACGCGCATGCACGTGCAATTTTGTCAAGATTTTGCTTCTGCGCATGCGCGGAAGCTAAAAAGCCCAAAAATACAGCACCGGAGCAGCTGCGCTCAAATAGCACCATCTGCTGGCACCGATACTGTAGAGTGGGCCGCACCGGTAGGAACCCACCACTGATCTCAATTCAGTGACTCTGAAACCCTGTTTTTTTTAAAGTTCACTGCAGTATTGATAACATACTCATAGCTGTAATAATTATACTGAAGAACAATTAATTCTACACTGATTTAATATAAGATGGAAATTAATATATTTTAAAGCATTATTAACAAAAAGCAAAATGGTGAAGTAATAATGGGATTTTCTGAATAATACCTTATTACTCAAGCTGTAAAAAGAAATTGAAAATACAAGTTAACTGCATTCAACTATTGTATGTGATAGTAAATTATATTTTAATTATTTAACTTGCATATGATCATACAAAAGATCTTCACTTTTTCCTAATTAACTATTTTCTTTTCTAAAAAGTTAATTGTTCTTACCTCAATCTAATTTCTCCAACATTGTCTTCCATAACCTGATGGCTTCTAGATATGTTACAAGTTTTGTTCTTATATTCCTGAGCCACAAACCACGTTGCCCCAGAATTATGGATTTGAAGTTAATATACTTGGAGAGCACCAGCTAGAAAGTCTGCTATTATTTGTTTAATTGCCAATTTATAAGATGAGAACTGAGCTAACTTCTTGCTAACTGTCCTAAACATACTCTACTACAGGATATAATCAGTTTGTCACTTTACTAAATTTGGGCCTAGATTTCTGACTGATCAAAATTAAGTAGGCATAACATTTAAACAATCAAACCTCTGTCCCATATAGCCACTTTTAATTATATTCATTTCAACACTGCTTTCTTTCTGATTAAAAAAAATTCTAGTGATCTAGAAAATTAAGTCAGTTACAAGCAACCTGATATCCCTGAGATGTTTTGACTTAATAAATTTGGTTAGTCTTTCCAGAAAACCGTCTTGCATTTAACTATAAAATATTATTTTGTCAATTTTCTTATTTGAATCCTTCATATTGGATTTAGTATTAGGTGTTATATAACATAATACAAAATCAAGTCATTCTTTGTTTTAGGTTAATGGCCATATTGTGTAAGGTGACCAGACGTCCCGATTTTGGCGGGACAGACCCGCTTTTTAATCATTTGTCCCGCGTCCCGCCCGCCCTCTTAAAAAGTCCCGATTTTTTAAAACAATGTCGGGACATCTGGTCACCTTAAAACACCCACCCATGCCTTTCTCTCTACAAGGCGGGCGTGGAGAGATGACGTCGCTGCTGTCGGCGCCCCACGCTGATTGGCTGTTGAAGGGTGAGCGGCGGCGGCGACAGCAGCAAGCCGGGAGCACTCGCCCAGAATTGGAGTCAGCGAGCAGCCGGGCATCGGGGCTCTTCCCCCGCCTTCTCCATCCTCCAGGGTCGCCACTGCGGGGGTTCCGTCTCTCCGGTGGTGCCTGCGTTGGAAGGGAAGGGGGGGAAAGAAAGGCAGCCTGCGGGGCTTGGCACAGCTGGGAGTTGCGAGGCGGCGTAGCAACCGGGCTGTTCCTCCGTGTGTGCTAAAGTGCTAGAGTTTTTTCTCTCTCACACACACATGCACAACCTTCCAACGACCGGGAAGTCGTGCTGGGAGATCCGCGGTCCGCGGCGGGAAGCGAGTTCAAGCGACCCTCCGCCGCTGCCGGCCTGCAACCCAGCACCCCGTCCTGCGTGCCCCGTCCTGTGCCCCGTACTCAGCTCTTGACTTTTGCCCTCTGCGCATGCGCAGCGTTCTGCACATGCGCAGAGGGCAAAATTCAAATGGCGCCGAGGCGGGCCCGCCCCCCCGTCCCGCTTAAAAAAAAAATCTGGTCACTTTAATATTGTGCTGCAGTATGTTTTCATCTCTACTGAAATTATTCCTTGTTTTCAATACAATTTTTTAAAAATATTTGCAATAACAAAATTTAGCACCATTAAGCACAACCCAGCATACCACCTACCACGGTATGTGGAGTACATCAAAATATTATAATCCAATCACCTTCTGTAACAAAACTGAGATTTATTATCTGTTGGTGAGCTGCTGCTATTGTTTCCCCAATAGTGACAGTTAAATGAATTTTTTTCTCAATACAATTTTAAAAAGTTACTGAAGCCTTATTTTTAATGCATTAAAAAAAACAATTTAAAAAGAAAACATTGATTTTATGCTTGGGATAAATATATTTCTGCTGAATGTAAAATACATCAAAACCTTACTTGACTTAACAACTTGGATACTTTCTGAGCATGGTTAAAGTCTAGTCTTCCGAATACAGTTGGATCTTTGCTCATTTCTTGTTTTCCTTTTGTATATTCAGCCTTCAAAACAAAATGTAGGTATATTAATACTAGTCAGCATTTAACTTGGCTGGGAAAAAGACAAAACAGAATTTACTCACAGAATTTTATATGACTAATAAAAGGGAGACAACAAAAAAAAATTTGTTTAATAATAGCAACAAAATAAAACTCTCCTCAAATGTAGGCTGCTAACCGTTTGTCACCTTCTATTTTTTACATGTAATTTATATATAGAAAAAACCTAGTGTATTGCTAAAAAAATCTTAATTGAATAGTTTCTTATCAATTCTCACTCAATCTGATAAAAATAAGAATTTGGTTCAGATTAACAGAGTTGGAAGGGACCTTGCAGGTCATCTAGTCCAACCCCTTGCCCAAGCAGGAGACCCTTACATCTTCCTCTACCTAGGATGGAACTCACAACCTCCTGATTGTGAGGCAAGAGCTCCACCTCTAGGCCACAGCAAATAAAACAGTGAAAACCTCATGCAGAACACCCCTTCTCTTTTGTCATGAAAAGTTATGAAAAGATCTAGCACTGGATGTGAATGACCTTTAACTATATAATTCCCTCTCCACTAGACTGTTGACTCTTTGGAGAATGTAATATCAAAAACAAGCCAGCAATAGACAATGTGAAAGATGTTTCTTCCTATTGTCCTCTTTATCGTTACTTTTTACTTATTTTTATACAAACTACAACTATCCTATACACGTTTGACAAATAAATAAATAAATAAATAAATAAATAAATAAATAAATAAATAAATAAATAAATAAATAAATAAATAAATAAATAAATAAATAAATAAATATTCTTCTATGGAGCTTTTTCAGAATGAGAACAGCAGATAGTCAAGGAGACTCCATTATGAAGGAAAGATAAAACAGCAACACCAGTGGCACTTTCAAGAATAAAGTCAGTTCAGAAACACCACCAATAGAAATTAGAAAGAGATCCTCAAATTTAAAAGTAAAGTAGGACAAAAAGAAATATCTTTTGTGGAAGAAAAACATTTCTAATAAATTGAACTACAAATTCTAGTACAATATTAAAAACACAAACAACATCTGGCAGAATTAATGACTGTCCGATGCTATGTTAATCAGTTGTATATTTATATAAACATATATCCTTAAAACCTAAGATAGATTGAATCAATGAATGAAGCTGTAAGAAAATTTAAGAAATTTTTAACATATTTTTCAATGGCCAATTAAACAAATATATTAAAGGTAATTAGGAGCAATATTCAATATTCTGTATTAATAAATGTTTTATTGTCAGACATATAACTGTGCAAAACATTATACAAATATTGGAAGTTTACTATTTTAAAGGTACTATCAAGAAGGAAATATATTTTGGAACAAATACTTAGTGTCTAAAACAGAATACATTACTGATATAGCAATAGTACTTAGACTTATATACCGCTTCATAGTGCTTTACAGCCCTCTCTAAGCGGTTTACAGAGTTCAGCATATTGCCCCCAACAATCTGGGTCCTCATTTTACCCATCTCAGAAGGATGGAAGGCTGAGTCAACCTTGAGCCTGGTGAGATTTGAACAGCTGAACTGCTGAACTAGCAATCAGCTGAAGGTTGCAGTGCTGCTTTTAACCACTGCACCACCTCGGCTCCTGTTATTATATTATATTAGTCCACTTTCACGTCATTATCAATCCGAATGCAAGTCTAGAGTTTCAGTTACTAAGTACAATTACCATAGTTAATCTGTAACAAAATGCAAATGTCATAACTGTATCTTTTCAAAAAAATTGTAAGAAATGTCATACATTGCTTATGATCTTTGTTAGTTTTGTTGCCATCATTATATCTGGTCTATTGGAAATTTCAGTATATTTGTGATTATCCTGGAGATCTTTTTTATATGAAACCTGTAAAATAAAATATTATGAATGTCTTGTGATAACCAGCTCTACTAGAAACATAACAATATACTAGCATAAAATGTTTATTAACATTATTATATTATGCACTGGTAGGACAAATAAATGTTGGTGTATATAATAAAATAATACATCTATTTTAAAAACAAGATGAAAATGCTGTATATTAAACACATTAGAATGCATTGTTGTTTGAGATGATAGCAAATATCATTTTATGATAATTCTGGAACAGCTAAATTGGCTTAGCTTCAGGTTTCTAAGCATACTTCAAGGTGAGAGTGCTATCTTAATGCTGTGCGTGTGTTGCATGTAAGAATTTTAAAATATGTTTTTTTCACGCCTCTTCACTCTGTAATAGCTTAGTAACTAGACAAGGCCTTAGTGAGAACAAGACTCTAGAATTACCTGCCACTTCATTATCACTGCCGTTTCAGCACTAGAAAAAGATGGGATACTTTTCTGTCAAATAAAAACAACCAGATCTATATGTGTGGAGTTCAAGCTAAATACTTTATTATGTTCTACCTATAGTGTAAGAATCTCCCCCATCTGACATCTCTCCATTGGCACAATTAAATAAGGCTCCAATGAATTGAGGGAGGACCAGTTCTGGCCCTTTTACACAGTGACTCTAGACTAACTCCGTGCTTCATCCTCCCTCCCTACCAGGCTGGGTGCTTCCCAACATTTTCAGTAAAAAACAGATTCTCTTCTTATTTAGCCTATATTTCTATTAGTTTTATTTAATTAATTTGATAACCCTGCTGAATGTATTGTCTGTTTTTTTTCTGTTTTGTTTTAATCTGCACTCACACATAGAAACAACAATAACTGTGTTATTAGATGCAAAGCCAGCTACTTCAACAAGGATATTATCTATCTCTGAACTATATTAATTTGTATTAGGGCTGTGCATATTTCAATAAATGATTTTGAAGACATTATTTAGATTTCATGCAACCACCAGGACAGAATTTTTTTGCTAATCATTCTACTTCTGCACAAGTTCTGGACAAAATGCGGCTACTTTAATGAACTAACTCAGTGCAAGATTAAATATTAGCAATAATATATATTCTCTGTTAAGAAAAACTCATAAATAAAGCTTATTTGAAAGAAAAGTAGAGAATTACAGTGTCCACTAGACTTTAGGGGGGAAAGCAATTGCTGCATTCATGAATTTTTAACTTCTAAAATTAAAAAAATGAAATAAGATTAAAATAATGGCAAGTATTATTTATTAAATAAATAGTGTTCCATCCACTACATGTGTACTGAAGTAATTTCCTAGAATGAATCCAAAAGTAGGTCTCACGCCCTGGAAATTAATAATAGTTCATAAATTTTGATGAGATGAAATCAATACCATAAGGGAAGCAGGAACAGAGTTTTTGAATTATACTCATCTTACATATAAATTGCAAATTAAAACCTAATATCTGGACTTCAGTTAAGAACTGAAACAATCAGGTACAGACCTAGAGATAAATGTCAATCTTATGGCAAATGTCAATCTTATGGTAAATCTTATGGATTGATAAATTGATAAATGTCAATCTTATGGTAAAATCTGCAGCAAATATTTATCTAATGGTTCTCCCATGACAGATTACTATTTATCTGTAATCTAAATAAAATAGTAACAGATTACTATTTATTTATTATAAATTACTATTCAGTAATGAAATTAGGTAGTGTGGTTAATTTCATAGCGACAAGAGGGTAGAAAAATCATACAGCTGTTACTTCATCAGATTTAATACACAATCTAGTTCAATATTTTCTACCTGTGAATTATTACTCTTCTGGCACATGAGTGAAGATATATTTATGTTGGAGAGAGACATGTATTTTTTAAAATGTCTTCCATAGTTTGTACCTTGCTATATATCTCATTGAAAATACAGAGAACATGGAAGAAAATAAAGATTGACAAATAGTATGGATTTTCCAGTCACTCGGTAAATATCACAAGGTTCAGGTCAGAACAACAATATGCTGTTACCAAATATTTTGACCCACTGTGAAAAGTGCCATCTTCTTAATCACTTAAAACATGGTACAAAAATGTTTGCATATTGTATGGAAAAAACTGCCAAGAAATAAAAGATGATTGCTAAGCAATCAAGCTCATACTCTTTGTTAATATCATGTTGTGCATTTTCATTGCTTGCTATGAGTTGCAATTCATGGCATAACTAAAACTAGGCTCTAAAATACTTTCACTGATCCATCCATTCAGTGTGAAGGTAATGCAGCTTAAGAATCACCATCAGCAATTCTGGTTCCATGGCTTAATTGTCTAGTATCACTGAAAGACGAAGAGGTAAATAATATTTTAAAAGCTAACAAATAAGGATGAAATATTTTATGGAATTGATTTCCCAGATTTTCTCTAAAAAGATATCTTCATAGAAGTCTTCCCTATGTTTATCCCTATAATATTCCTGCAAGATTCTCTCTGATGAAAGAATAACTAGCTCAATATCATCTGTGAATTACAAGTAGTCCTTGACTTACAACAGTTCATTTAGTGACCAATTGAAGTTTTAACAGCACTGAAAAAGTGACTTATGATCATTGTTTACAACTGTTACAAACCCTCATGGTCGTGATCAAAATTCAGACGCTTAGCAACTGATTCATATTTAAGACGGTTGCAGTGTCCTGGGGTCATCTGATCAACTTTTGTTACCTTCTGACAAGAAAAGTCAATGGGGAAGCCAGATTTATTTAACAATCATGTTACTAACCTAAGAACTGCAGTGATTCACTTAACAACTATGCGAAGAAAGATTGTAAAAATGGGACAAAATTTACTTAACAAGTATCTCACATAGCAACAGAAATGTTGGGCTCAGTTGTGGTCATAAGTCAAGAACTACTTGAATCCAAGTCCAATACCTTGATTACTATATTACACTGCCTGTCTATAGGTATGAGTGGTTTCTTAACAGAATTGTCATTTTTTTTTCATTTCTAATTGAAATTTAACATGACACATTTAAATAATTTTAGAAGTGCCTGTAGTTGCATGCCAGGTACTTTACTGAATTATCTTGCAGCTGCAAAATAAGTATGCACATGCTAACAAAATAATACTTAGGATGATACAACATATATTATAGCCCTATATGGAAAAAGAGATACCAGGTATTCAAGATAATTTTAGAAAAGGTAAAAGAATACATTATTGCTGATAAAGACCGGATAACTGAAAAAGCCAAAGACAAGTCACTATATGTTTCACTATTTATGGAAAGGCCTTTGATCATGCAGATCATGTTGGGCTGTGGAATGTGCTTAGAAATATGGGGATCTCAGAACATCTTATTGTCCTCTGGAGAAACCTCTACATAGCCACATAAAGAAAGCCACATCACAGATACAACATGATGAAACAGACTGGTTCTAAGTTGGCAAAGCAGAGAGGCAAACTGTACACTCTTCCCTTATTTATTGAACATAGATGCTGAGTATATATATTAAAGAAAACTGGATTAGAAGAAGATAAGTGTAGATTTAAAACTAGAAAAAGAAACATCAATAATCTTATTTTGCTGATGACATTCCTTTGATAACTGAAAATGCAAAGAATTTGCAAGATCTAGTAAAAAAAAAGTCAAGGCACACAGTGGAAAAAGAAATGGAACTAACATTAAATAGAAAGAGGTACAATAACCAGCCTTAGAACTTACAGTGAAGATATTGAAGAAATGGATAGCTTTTACCTTTCAGGATTAGCAGTCAATAATTATGCTGCAGACTAACACTTCATGGCCACAAAGACCTTGGAAAAGATACTCAGGTTGTGTCATGTATCTATACTTACAAAGATCAGAACTAAGCAGGCAATGGTAGTCCCGGTGACTCTATATGAAGTGAAATTTGGAATATGATGAAGCAAGATAGAAAGAGAGTTTTTAAATTTGAGGTTGGAGAAGATTCTAAGAATAATATGGACACTCAAAAATGGATCATTAAAGAAATCAATTTAGAGTTTTATTGTGGGGCATAAATGACCATTTCCATATTACCATGTTCAGACACATTATATGAGGACCCAGCTTTCTGGAGAAGGCTTTAATAATGGAAAAGCTGAAAGGAAAGAGACAAAAAGGATGACTAGCAACAAGATGAATGCACTAAATTATGGTGGCAATGGGTGCAACTTTGGAAGACATGAAGGACCAGGTTACGGACAGATCATCGTTAAGAAAATCATTGTAATCATTAAGGTAAAGGTAAAGGTTTCTGTTCTGACAAAGGCTTCCTTAGAAAGCATGAAGCAAAGTCTTAGTCCCGGCAAAACCTCTTTTATTTACACGACTGTGAATTCCTTTCATTCACAGTCCACAAGGCTTGGCAAACAGTCTTTCAGAGGAATATTTATCAACACCAACCTTATCTCACTTGGAATGCTGCCAGATAACTAGTTTCCAAACGCAAGGCAAGGCAAAGCTTGGCACAGAGTCTATTAAAGTCACAAACAGAACTTTCCACTCTTGAAACGACCAAATGAACTAATTGCTTCCTGCAAAAGCCCACGTCTCATTCGCTCCTCTTTTATTTCCTATGGGAGGGGCCAATCATCTCCAAGGTGTGCCTTACTCCCAAGTCGACCCTGCTTTAATTGTTCTTGTCTTCTGGCAGCTCTGCGCATGCGCACACTGGGAACAGGCTGTTCCTCTGCCTCGCTGATGTCTGACTCCAGAGGCAGCTGATAACTGCCAGATGGCCTTGGCCCACTCTCTGCCTCTGACGCAGAGTCCTCGTCTGAGACTTCCCCAGACTCCAGGACTGGCACATGTTCCTCCCCAACCTCCTCACTGTCTGAATCTTCTGCCAGCTCCGCTGGCCGCTGGTGGGACACAACAGTTTGCCTCTCACATATGTGCTAGTCGTTCCCGACTCTAGGGGGCGGTGCTCATCTCCGTTTCAAAGCAGAAGAACCAGCACTGTCCGAAGACGTCTCCATGGTCATATGGCCGGCATGGCTAAATGCCGAAGGCGCACGCAACGCTGTTACCTTCCCACCAAGGTATTTTTCTACTTGCATTTTTACATGCTTTCGAACTGCTAGGTTGGCAAAAGCTGGGACAAGTAACAGGAGCTCACTCCGTTACGCAGCACTAGGGATTCAAACCGCCGGACTGCCAACCTTTCTGATTGACAAGCTCAGCGTCTTAGCCACTGAGCCACCGCGTCCCATATATGTAATCATTAGACAATGACAATAATCAGTTTATCACATTGGTAATAGAGACTCTCCCTGGACACACTTCCTAATTTCTTCTGAAGGGACTATTTCAAATAGGTAAAGAAAGTTCCTATTTAATGCTTTACTATCCAGGTTTCCTCTTTCATCCCCTTGATTAGAGTTGCACATCAGTGAAGAAAGAAAGAAGGGTGTGTGGAATTCTTAAATCTCAAGCTTCTTTGTATGGTTTTTTTTAATAAGATCACAGCTAAACTAAGGGAAGCTTTATTCAATATGGTTCCTCAGAAGCTAGGCAACTTCCATTCTAGCTTTTTCTTAAGTATTAGTGCTACTTCTTCATATCCTTCTGTAAGTATTTCTCTAACTTACTCTGTACTTCCTCTTCCAGCTCTATCTCTTTCTTACCTCCTGTATTCCAGACATAGATAATGCCTGACTACCTTATTTTCCCTTTTCTATTTTATTTTATTTTCTCCTGCCTTCTGAAATCCTCACATCCTTGTTTTATCTCCTACTCTTCATCTATAACTCTTATTTGAGACAGTGGCTAAAGCAAGATTTGCTCTTCAGATGTCATTGAACTACAACCCTTTTCATTCTTGACTATTTGTCATGTTGAAAGGACATGATGAAATTTGAAATCTGATATCTAGAGGGTGGCATATTTCTTAACCCAAGCCTAGAGTATAATCCATATACTCTGGGCTATTGCCTGTCGTGTTGCTTAAAAATTGTCTACAATTTTGTCAGCAATTGGTTTCATTTCTTCAAACTTGAGACTGCTCTGTTTAAAAATCTCTTGTTCAATATTGGTTTTTCACATATTCAAGAATCATGATCAGAACGCCTTTCAGGAACTTGAAAATACCATATTTTTTGGTGTATAAGACGCACCCCCCCAAAAAAATAGTGGGTGGAAATATCTATGCATCTTATAGAGTGAATGTTGCTGAACCCCGCCCACCCACTGGCCCCCACCCTTCGGCCTCTGCCTCCTAGCAATTTGCCTCCTACAGCAAACAGAAAACAGCCTGGTCAGTTTCAGCACAGCCTGATTTAGCACGAGCAGCTGATTGGCAGTTGCATCTGCTTCCCGGAATATCGCCTATCAGCTATTCCAGGCTGTGAGGATCACCACTGCTGCCTATCACCCACTCTGTGGGCCCCATTTTCTGCCTCCGCTGGCCCATTTTCAGTCTCCGTGCATCCTGTTTTCCGCCTGTTCTAAAAGTGGGGTGTATGGAGGCCAAAAATGGGACCCGCAGGGGCTGAAAATGGGGCACACGGAGGTGGCGATAGGTAACAGCGGTGATAGGCAGTGGCAGCGATCCCCGAAACCTGGAACAGCTGATAGGTGATCCAACCGCCAATTAGCTGCTCGTGCTAAATCAGGCTGTGCTGAAGCTGACCGGGCTGTTTGCTGTTTGCTGCAAGGAGGCAAATTGCTGGGAGGCAGAGGCAGATTTTTTTTTCTTGTTTTCCTCCCCAGGTGCGTCTCACAGTCCTGAGCGTCTTATAGTCCGAAAAATATGGTAGCTAAGCAATTCTTTAAAACTTCTCTCAGTATGAGCAGCATAGTACTTCTATGTGTCTATTCGGAAGGAAAATATGGATTTCACTTCATGAAGCTTTGTCTTCATGAAAGTATATATAATTTAGGAGCTGTGGTGGCACAGTCGTTAGAATGCAGTATTGGGGGCTCATTCAACTCACTGCCAAGAGTTCATTCCTCACCCACTCAAGGTTGACTCAGCCTTCCATCCTTCCGAGGTTGGTAAAATGAGAACCCAGATTGTTGGGGGCAAGATGCTGATTCTGTAGACCGCTTAGAGAGGGCTGTAAAGCACTATGAAGTGATGTATAAGTTTAAGTGGTATTGCTATTGCTAATTTAGGTTTGAGAATGTTAATTTAATATTGACAAATGGTTTTTCAGGTGAATATGTGGCATTGATTAAAATAATCATCTATTTCTGGCAGTGAAAACTATATTTGACTAATTTGAGATTTGTTATAGTTCATCACTAAATTATAATACTTAGGCCTTATTCAGTATTTACTTGTAACAAAATTTTATACCATGTGGTGTTCCACATGAATCTGACAATAAATCATCATGTACTTCAAAAATGAAAAGCAGGAATACAAGGATATTTTCCTAAAATGACAGTCATCTTTTGGAAAAAGGATTCTTCAACTCCAAATATTTGATTATAAAAAAAGCAGTCTTATTTTAATAATGAACAAATAGTTCAATAATCTCAGTACATGTAGGTTCTGCACTGATTTATGCTGAATTGGTTTAGCAGGAAACAGGTAGTCTGTCAAGGTTCCAAATAGTAATCGAGCAGACATAGTCCTCAACTTACGATCACAATTGAGCCCCAAATTTATGTTGCTAAGTGAGAAATGTGTTAAGTGAGTTTTGCTCCATTTTACAACTTTTACAAGGAGGAGAAGCGGCGGCGCAGCAGTTCCCACGGAGCAGAAAAACTTGCAAGGAAAGGCGGAGATTCGGAAGGGGAAGGGGCGCAACTGGCGAAACTTCACCTCGCTCTCCTTCCCTCCTGCACCTGGAGATTCCCCCTCCTCCTCCTTGCCCCCCCGATCCCCTTCCCCACTCACAGCGTTCTTGCCTACCAGGCCCCCCTTGAGTGCCCATCCCCGAGAAGGGATCTCCGCAGCACTTGGCGTAAGAGATATCGGGAGACCATGAAGGGGGACGGGAGGGGAAGGAAACTTGGTTCCCAACCTACTCTTTCCCCTTTCCTACCTCCCCTCTAGGCGCAAAAGCTCTCTGCCCTTAACCTCTTTGTTGAAGCTGCTGCAGGGAGGGGGCGACTGGGGCGCTGCTGAGCAATGCAGAAATCAGGATTTCTGTTGACAGCTTGCTCGTAATTTAGGAACTCTACCGCTGCAAAACATGCCTTTAAAGCAGAGGTCTTCAAACTTGGCAACTCTAAGACTTGTGGACTTCAACTCTCAGAATTCTCCAGCCAGCTATGCTGGCTGGAGAATTCTGGGAATTGAAGTCCACAAGTCTTAAAGTTGCCCAGTTCGGGGACCCCTGCTTTAAAGCAAAAATAACAAGAGGAAAAAGTGGAATGGCTCCTTTACAAAGAAATCCAAAAGGCCTATTAAATAAGCCTTTTGCTTGTTTATTCACAAGAAAGGAACCCATTCCCTTCCCATTCAGGCACTTTCCAGAAGGAATGGCATGATGAATTAAAACCTATCTGTACTTTTCAGTATTCCTGATCCCATCAATATTGCCAACACCACTGGCAGAAATGCAGCCCCAAACAGGTCAGACGTTCCACCATGTTCCCTTGAAGGCGACAAACACTCATTTGTCCATCTCTCTCCAACTCTTCTCACATAGGGTTTCAACAATTGGATCCAAAAATTTCAAACTTAGGTT
This sequence comes from Diadophis punctatus similis, assembly GCA_023053685.1. Taxonomy (NCBI): domain Eukaryota; kingdom Metazoa; phylum Chordata; class Lepidosauria; order Squamata; family Dipsadidae; genus Diadophis; species Diadophis punctatus. The sequence continues at coordinate 25,958,561 of JALIGW010000007.1, read as the reverse complement.
CATCATTCCATAATACTCTTTTCCACCAATCATTAGTCCAATTTTTTTGAGCCTCAGCATATCTTAGCCTTTTCACTGTGTTCCCCTTCTGTAAGTGTGGTGCCTTGGCTGCTACCCATCCACAAAGGCCATTCCTGATTGTGCTTCTTCAGACAGAAAGAAGAAAGAAGAAAGAAAGAAAGAAAGAAAGAAAGAAAGAAAGAAAGAAAGAAAGAAAGAAAGAAAGAAAGAAAGAAAGAAAGAAAGAAAGAAGGAAGGAAGGAAGGAAGGAAGGAAGGAAGGAAGGCAGGAAGGAAGGAAGGAAGGAAGGAAGGAAGGAAGGAAGGAAGGAAGGAAGGAAGGAAGGAGAAGGAAGGAAGGAAGGAAGGAAGGAAGGAAGGAAGGAAGGAAGGAAGGAAGGAAGGAAAGACAGACAGGCAGGCAGGCAGGCAGGCAGGCAGGCCGGCAGGCAGAAAGAAAGAAAGAAAGAAAGAAAGAAAGAAAGAAAGAAAGAAAGAAAGAAAGAAAGGAAGAAAGAAAGAAAGAAAGAAAGAAAGAAAGAAAGAAAGAAAGAAAGAAAGAAAGAAAGAAAGAAAGAAAGAAAGAAAGATGTTAGGAAGGAAAAAAGACAGAAAGACAGAAAGACAGAAAGACAGAAAGAAAGAAAGAAAGAAAGAAAGAAAGAAAGAAAGAAAGAAAGAAAGAAAGAAAGAAAGAAAGAAAGAAAGAAAGATGTTAGGAAGGAAGGAAGACAGAAAGAAAAAGAAAGATGATAGGAGGGGTAGTCTTATACGGCGCGTATATCCCAAACTCTATATTTTAACTGGAAAAGTTGGGGGTCATCTTATATGCTCAGTCATCTTATATGCCGGAACATACGGTATACATTATCTTGAATGTATTCTTCATTCAGTCTTCCACAAGTTGTTTGTGAAACTGTGCACAGCAACTGTGTACAACTTAACAACTTGTACACAACTGTGTACAAGTTGCTAATTATTAGTTTGTGTTTAAATCATCCACGTGTTTTACTAATGTAAAATACACTGCTAAATCAAAATTTAAATAATCACACAAAAGACAATTATTTACGCATCAACCTGTCAAATACTATAATATTTCATTTAAAATACACACAAGAACCTAATTATTTAAACTGAGAAAATACTCACATTACTCTGGTGCTTATTAACTTCCATGGCATGCTTAACATCTGGAACATCCTTCATCTGTGCATAATTTGATATTCCTTTCTCAGCATTATATTTTTTCTTGTAAAGAACCTAAAAATGATAAATATTATTAGTACGCATGCCAAAATCAAAGTAGATTACAGCCCAAGGTTTCTCTTTATTATTGGGATAAGGGGACATTCATACGTTCATTCTATAAATCTCCGGGGGGGGTTCTTTCAAACCCCTAGCTATTTTATAAGTTTCATAAACTCAGAATATAAATTATGTAATACAAACTTATAGAAACACTAATTTTTAACTTTAATCCTGACAGTATATGATGAACAAAACTGAGAAGTGCATGTAACTGAGCTATGCATGCTTGTTAGAAACGAATTCTGCTGTGGCCTACATTTTAAATGAGGGGAGAACACGTATACCTATTATATAGGATTCTCCACTCTTACCTCATTTTGGTTTAAGCTACATACATTTGTTAACATGGTTTTGGGAAAAGCAATTGAATTATGTCAATGTGATATTGAATTATAAGAAAATCTGGATTCAATGAACCATTTGGATGAAAGAAATCTCCATTAAATCTAAAAAATCCTTTCTATTGTTCTGGCCCTTTCCAGAGGCTAATTATAAGACAGCTCTATAACAGTCATCACAAGACTACTAAAGGATCTATTTTTCAAACTGTTCTATAACAGGCAAACACTAATTGAGCCAAAACCTGCATGGAAGAAGGTGTCACAGTATATTCAAAAGAATGTTTACTCATCCAATCAATCTTCCGAGCATCATGAATTCTACCATTTTATATCTCCAAGTGTGCTTCCTACCCACTCAGGCTTTTGAAAACCTTCCAGCCTGCATCCTTCAACTCAGCTGACTTACCTACGAGCTATCTTCAATATAATGGAAGAACTGAAAAATATTACTTGTGTGGTTAATATTTAATACTGTATTTAAAAAGTGAGCTATTTTCTATAAGTATATTCTGGGAGTTTTTCCTTTCCTTTTTCTCATGTTTCCTTTTTTTATTTATAGTTTTTTTATTATTTTGTTTCTTATTAAAGAAAATAAATATTTAAGTACACTAAAAAAAACTTTTTTTTACTAACCCAAAACTTTAATACAATCAAATATGTGAGAGAATCTGCACTGAACTCAATTGGTTAATTTAAATTCAATTGATTCTCAACTTGTTTATTCATTTATTGTTCAACCCTGCACATATATATAAGGAATCTATAGGTATTAATTTTGGGTTAGGTATAATTAAGCAATGGAAAGGATCAAATCCATTCTCTCTTTTCATTTTCTAATGGTTTTTGGATGCATATTTTCTGATCTCTGTCCACCAATAGGGAAGAGCTCTCAACTGATTAGTTGAAGAGGAATTTAATCAACATTTGAAATGCACCCTTGGTCTAATTGGATACATAACTGCAAAACGATGTGCAATAACTCAAGTTTATCCTAGCTTATTTTTAAATCCAAGGTAATTTGTACAAGGTAATACAAACACAAAATGCAAAAACGAAAGTATAAACTGTGTCTGAGAAAAGAAAATCTACTATAAAGATAAATTTCAGAGATGTAGTATTACTACTATCTTGGATACTGAGTTTGTAACTGAAGATTCATCAACTTCGCAAACAAAAATATTGCTTCAAGTACATTTGCCAAGTATGGTACTTGAAGACTTTTATATTTTTTAAGAATCCACTGAGCAGGCCACTGACATGTTCTCGTTTTTCTATTTTTCTTGGGTCATTGTGTTCAGTAAGAAACAACCACTGGAATTTTCTGCCAAAATGATGTATAAATTAAGTCGTTTACTACCCTGTCCATTTATTTCTTCATTTTTTAAAAAAAGCTTTGCCTCACCCATGATATTTTTAGAATGTTTTCAAGGAAACAAGAAACTCAGAAACCTGTTAATTTAGTTTTAAAATAACAGAAAAATTTATTCATAGGAAAGGAGGAAGAGGGAGGAAGGGGAAGGGGAAGGGGAAGGGGATGATTTTGACAATGGTTCGTTGCTTCCTACCGCCTGTTGTTTACAATTATATTGAGCCTACAGTACCCAAAATTCCCATAACAACTTGAGAATGCCATAAAGATAAAAACTGTATCAGCTGATATTATTGCATAAAACATTTAGGATTTTGCTACCAATCAGTAAGTCAGTTAAAGAAAGGTTGTTGTTTTTTTAAACATCCTAACATATCTTGAATCATAAGATTTCCTTGTAACAAATTGCATAGAATTATCCTACATATAATTTCCAAAATACTGTATATATATTAGTTGTCTAGTGATTTAGAATCAATAATAGTTAACCTGATCACAAATTAATTTCTTCATTCTGAAATTCAAACATCTCATCTACAGTTTCCTTGATTTTTCTTTTTGCTTTGATTTTATTTATTTTATTTATTTTATTTATTTTATTTATTTTATTTATTTTATTTATTTTGTTATTCTTATATGCCGCCCAACTCCCGAAGGACTCAGGGCGGATTGATAGTAGATTACTCGTGAAAACTGCCTTTCAGCTGCTTTAATTTCTCCCAATATAATAATGCATCCACTGTTTCTGCAGGAAGATATTATATTTTGTTTCTAGAATTATTTTTGGCTTTATTATACTTTCTACAATCTGCCGTTAGCTCCAAATCAGAAAAGATAAAAAAATTATTTTTTACATGTAACATGCATCCTTGATTTGTATTAATTTATTGCAGTGATTATGATGATCAAGATTTTTTTTCTGGCTAATTAAATTTTCAGGAAAAATAAAAAATGTTGACAATACAAAACATCATAGTTAAAAGCAGCATGACTTGAAACAACCATTAGCAACTAACATTTAAAAAACCTAAGACCATTTAAATGTAAATACCAGCCATTAAGAACTTGTAATTTTCAACAGGCAGGATTTAATTATTTTCTCCTCTACTTCCACAACGAATAGTATCACTCCTTGGTTGCTGATTTTTGAAGATAGAAGTTTCCCATTAATGTTGATTCTCTGTTCTGTATCTCTAAAATAGCTTTTCTGTCCTCTACTGTACCTAACACAGACTCACCTTCCATATATTCAAGGCTCTCTCTCTTCCAGTTCTATATTCTTATAGTTCAACAACATAGATGTTTCCTAGGTTTGCTCAACTAATCTTAACCATACAAAGATTTTCTACTATCCTTAAATATTTTCCTTGGTTGCGTCATGATGAATTTTTCTTATATCTGGATTGCAAAATTCCAGATGACCCCAAAATGTCAGCATAGGATGATTTTGTATCTCTCTGTTGCCCAGGCATGTTTTCACTGACTCTGTCTATCATCTTCTTTGTGCCAACATGTGCCATGTAATTAATTTTAGACTAGACGTTAGACCATTCTTCAGCTTATGTTACTTTCATTTCCTTAAGAGTAGCACAAAATGCTATTCTTACAAAAGAGGTGCTCCTGTCTACAAATAACTTTTGGGTTGACAACTAAATGCTTCAGTGTTGGAAATGTAATATTACCCTTATCTGTTCCTGAAGGCAGAACATAGACAAAGAAAGAGGGGTGCAAGACAGCTGCTTAGTATACGAAGCACTGTCATTCATTATTTCATTAAAACATTACTCTCGCTACAAGCAAATGTCCCAATATGTCCACTGTAAGTATATTCCGACTATGGGATAGCAAGATAATCATTAAAGAGGCTTTATAAATCATAAACTCTTCAAGCAACTCAAACATAATCAGCAGAAAATGTGGATTCTAATTCAATATTTTTAATAAAATGTTTTTGACCAGCTTGTTTCTTATCCCATTGTCAATATAGTAAATATATAAGTATTATTTATAAATAAGTATTTATTAAATACTTATTTAATAAGTATTATTATTACCAATCAACTGGTCACAAATTACCTTCATTTTCAACAATTACTGAAGCAAATTAAGCATTGAGAATTATAAGTTTATTTGTATTTTCCATGACTACCATAAATCAAAAAGGGCATTAGAGCCTCTATAAATACTGAAGAACAGGACAAAAAAAGCAAGACAGAACAGAATATAAATATTATCATTTTCCTCCCTCCAGCATATGTCAAAATCTGTCTGTACATGAATGTTGGGCATTTGGAATATGAAGGTCTAGACAACCGTTTTTTGGGGAAAGGGCAAGTCCCAGCTCTGTTGTAAAAGCCAACATCTCCTCTTCATTTTCCTTACAGGCATAACGTTTGGGAAACTCAGTGAGTAGAAATTATTCCACTTTCCTACAGTCTGAAGCAGAATGCCATGATTTATGCTACAGATGGGAAATAAATGTGTCTGCACATTTTACGTTTTATGGTACATCTAGAATATATTGTGTATGTCCTCTTAAAGCAGATGTGTGTTCCAGAGTAAGTCTTAAATAGTACCATTGTGTATTTAATACTTTTACAAAAACAGCAAAATATATAGGAGGTTAGAATTGTCTGAAAACTGAATATCACAGCCAACTCTGTCCTGTGATACCATATCTGTGGTACCATAGATGGAGAGAGAAAAACATGGTTTAATAACTGCAAAAAAACCCTGTATTCTATGAATATTCCAGGCTAGGTTTTAAATCCTCTCAAGGGATAACTGATTGGCTATGGAAGAGGAAAGGCCAGTTCAGTTTCTACCCCAAACTAAAGCCATGTCTCAAAATGTCTATACTGGCCCAGAAGAGGAAAGTATACAAGGTGATATATATAACTAAGCTAGAATTTACCTAACAGATTTTTAAAAAAATATTATGTCATTTAAAATATTATGTCATTTTCTGAATAAAGAGCTTAACTCTTAAACTAAGCAATTTGCTTCCCAGGTGTAATCATTAAAGTAATCTGACAAAAATTGAACTTTTTTTGCAGTGTTATTTATAAAATTCTTCATCTAGTATATGACTACCTACCAATCTAAATTTGTTTGTTTGTTTTGATATCATACCTTTATTATTTTTATAAATAAATAAAAGCAGTGACGATATATAATATTCTTTCCTCCTATTTTGTCCAAATCTTTCAACTCTGGGCAAAATCCCCAAATAAAATCAGAGATACAGAGATTTTTTTGACAGTGCTAATTATCTGGATCCATTTTATTTGACCTCTGAAAACAGGTGTAGGAGAGAAACCTTTTGTATTCCCTGCCTTAGACTTAATAAAAATGTAACTTTCTTATTCTTGTCAGTGTTTTTAGTTTCCAAAACTTCAAGAGTTCCTGCTTGGATTGGGACTGAGAAGAACAGTTTTTTAAATTGTTGTGCTAATGAATTTAAAATATTACAGAAAAGCATTCTGGAAATCATATGCTCTAGGACATGTAGAACAGATAAGTTAATAGGCATATTTGCCATTTCCATTTACTACAGGTATAGTAGTCAATATTCTAAAGCTTAATGCTAAAGCACATGATTTGTATGTAAAACCACTCAGATTCAGTCTCTGGTACCTCAATATTCTCAGTTATCCAAAAATTCCAAGTTATTACTTATACCATTATAAAGATGCTGAGATTTATGATGGAGTCAACCATGACTCAAGTTCAATCCAGAAACAGGGTAAATACTGGTAATAAGTGGTGTTGGATAGTTTTACTAATTACACTAATTATATGAATTTACTAATATCTATGTTAAATTATTCAATTTCAGGGCTGTTCATAGACTTGCCTAATTGTCCCTTAGAGTTTAGAGCATTGGTCAAATATTTCTCTCACTGAATTATAAGTAACATGTTTGCAAACTGTAAGTGGGGATACTAGTTAATTCTACCTAGTACCGTACTAATATTGATGCAAACACAGAAACAAAAATCACTAAATCACTTTATTTTAGGTCCTTCACATTTATTTCAGAGATAAATTCCTCTCCAGGAATTCAAGCTGATATACATAGCACTTAATTTCTCCAATTTTTTAATTTCTCCCTGTGGAAATCACCAGAGCAGCTTCCATTATTAAAACTGATTTGGTGCTCTTCAATTAATGCTGTGTTTAATTTTTTTTTATGAAAAAGGTAGAAAAGGTAACATATTTCACCAGGAAATATATTATGGTGCATGTTTGTAAAATTACCTTGCTCTGAAGATTCATGACTTCTTTTGCAAACACACTATCAATTGTAGCAGGCATTTGCTGATAGAATGAGTTAGTAAGTTCTTTCTTAGCCTTTGCTTTGTACTTCGCCTAGAGGGCAAGAGAAAAATAAAGTAACAATTATTTTTTGCAGATTAAGATGATATTCAATAAGAAACTTTCAGGTTAAATCTTTCACAAATTAGATATAAAAAATAGATGTTTACCTAGCTGGGATCCAGAATAAAAGCAGGTTTGATTCTGCAGTTCCCATTCCACTACTAAAGGAGTTAACTGTTTAGAGAAGTATTTTTCAGCCTTGTTAAGATTCTGGGTTTCAGTTTCAAGAATTCCCCAACCAATCATGCTATCTGGGGAATTCTTGGAGTTGAGTCCAGACATTTTAAAATTGACAAGGCTAAAAAAAACAATGGTTTAGAAAAATAGACCTTCCTAAATTTCGGGGCAGGCCACATTGGGTGAGTTTCTGTTTTTAAAAGCTACATTTTCATAATGGTGAAATAATGAATAAAATTAAACCAATTTGTCTCCTAATTTCCAAAATTACCTTTGAGAACAATTTCATCATTTCAATCAGCCTTCACAACATGAGCTTTTCTTAAATCCAGTTGCTTACCTAATCAATCAATACCATATGTTAAAACCTCAGCTCTATAAGGTCCATCTAAGTTGTTTGAATTTCAGCTGAATGTACTAAAATTGTGTTGCACAGCAGCTAATTTTTAGATCAGCAGATAGCAGATCTTTAAGCTTAGCATTTTTAATGTACTTAAAAACAAAATAATATTAATTAACTACATCATTTCTTTGAAAAGCTTTTTTTAAAATCAGAGTAAATGAATTACATTTTTATTATTTTATTCTTTAAATGTATTAAACAATGATGAATTCCAGCTAGGGAACTTTGGGTGTTAAATAGAAATGAAAATACTTTAAATTAAAAAAAAATACTATACCAAAGTTAAATTAAATGTAAGAAAAAAAATCACACATGACTAAATTTTCTAATACTGTCACTCTTTCAATCCTTATTAGGTCATGCCTTGAACACAATTTTTTAATTCCGTATTAACTTTGGTCTCAGTGATGGCATCATGTCATAAAAGTAAATTGACTAAATAGTATCATAATGTAATTCCATGAACTGTGCGACCCCTGACAGGCTGGAACTTAATCAGGAGGAGGCATAATGAAAGAAATATGAGAAGAGAGGGAAAGGGACTGCGTTCTTGTGATAAGTGCTACTTTGTAAATCATAGAAACATCAATATAACAAAGGAAGATTGCAAATGTTCTGCCTTACCTCAGAAAGAACAGCAGATACATTTTTCACATGTGTCAACTGTAGAGTATCAGGCACATGTGTCCACCTGCCTTTTGATTTTTCATATTCTTCTTTATAACGGACCTAAAGAGAATTTTAAAAAGTGGGTTAAAAGAGGGAATAGAGAATAAAAAGAATTTTTATTTTGATAGGACCAAAGAAGAAAAAGGGAATATAATCTTGATTAATAATTCCTGATTAAAACGAAAGATGAATGTTTAATATAATTTAATTTTAACTTTTAAAAATGTGCATAACTACAAGACCACACAAGTTTAGAACAGCTAACAGATTTTAAATGACAGGAAACCTCATATAGACAGAAGCTGTGAAGTATTCATAATTATGGCCATTTTATCTGTGTCACTGAAGCATTTCAGTGGAATTGCTGTAAGGGAATTACTCTAATATTAAATCATGCATATGATTACTGTAATGTGTCTCTTGAAAGGAAGACAACTAACTTCATGGGATTCTCTTTCTTTGTTTACCATTCTTATTAGCAAACTGAAAATCACAATTCTAGAATAAAAATATGATTTGAATCAAATAGAGCAGTGCACTAACAGATGGAATGTTTATTGAAGGAATTAATCTCCCACTGCAACTGAAACATCTTTAAAGCCACTAGAATCAGGGGTGAAATTCAGCAGGTTCTGACAGGTTCTGGAGAACCGGTAGCAGAAATTTTGAGTAGTTCGGAGAACCGGCAAACACCACCTCTGGCTGGCCTCAGAGTGGGGTGGGAATGGAGATTTTGCAATACCCTTCCCCCAGGAGTGGGGTGGGAATGGAGATTTTGCAATATCCTTCCCCCAGGAGTGGGGAGGGAATGGAGATTTTGCAATATCCTTCCCCCAGGAGTGGGGTGGGAATGGAGATTTTGCAATATCCTTCCCCCAGGAGGGGGAGGGAATGGGGATTTTAAAGTATCCTTCCCCTGCCATGCCCACCAAGCCACGCCCACAGGACCGGTAGGGAAAAATTTTGAATTTCACCCCTGCAAGATGCTTACTACTAGCTAGCTGAGTATGGACTGCTGGCATTTCTCTTTCTTCAATGTAAGAAATAAATCCTCACTCAAACTTTCTGTTGTTGTTTTTTTTTTGAAGCACTGCCTGCAGCAGGTGACAGGAAGGTTCAAATTGGAAGACTATATTGCAACACTACAACTCAAGCCTCATCTTTTCAATATATGCATTAGCCTGTTGTTTATACATACACAAGAGGTGAAGCTTGTGCTACCACACTGCTTTCATCATTTTGACATAAGTAGCAAGATCCTGCAAATGTGGCATTTGTCCTTGAGGTACAATGCATTAGTATTACTATTCAATGACAATATATTAATTGCAGTGCTCCCAGGGTGGGGGAAGAAAATCAAGGCATATTTTAAATTCACATCTAGATTAGTGGTAAACTTTAAAGAAACATATTTTTGCCCTGTGGCTTAAATCTACCTTATTCAGAGAATAAGATGCAAAGCTTGAGCCAATGCTAGAAAAAGAGAGGGTAAGCAAGGACATCTTAACATTTTTGTGACTGCCACTTACTGTACATTGTGCTGGCTGAAATCCAACAGAGCTCCATTAAGCCAGAGCAGAGAGCTTTGGAAAAATCAATGGCCTATGGGCAGAAAGCTCTTCATGAAAGGTGATTATTTGTTTCATATTATCCATACTAGTCCTGACAAGCTTCCAATTCTTTTTAAGCAATAAAGGCAAGAACAACAATCACTATCCTACCAGGCTCACTAAAGTACAGAATTATTTGACGCAATTGCCATTGAAATTAATGGAACATTAAAAAAGGGAAGGAAGAAAGTACAAGCATTAAGTTGCTTTTAGTACATTTTTATCAAGAAAAGTTGGCATTATTGTTCCTCTGTTACCATTAGCAGCTCTGCAATTCAGATTAAAGATTATAATTCAGATTATGTCTTCTGAACCACAGTAATGCCACATTGTTGTGTTATAATGTCACACTTGGAAGCTCTGTCTTTTAATAGCTTTGATACGACCAGGGGTGGGTTCCACTTACCTTCGCCACCGGTTCGCATCACAATGTTTTTATTATGAATATTTTAAAACTTATCCAAATAGTTTACTAAAACTTTTTAAACTGACAGGAACAAAGGTTCTCTTGACTATGTCTAAATTAAGTACATCAAATGTAAGGTTACAATACAACAATGACAATTTTAAATTTTAGATTTTTTTAATCGTATAATCAGGAAAAACAATTAAATTAACAATACAACTGGCCAGAAGGAGATAATATTGCAAAAATCTAAAAATCAGAGTTCTTAAAATACCTAGGAGTATTTTAAATATCTTCCTCTTCAGCCAAAAAGATCCCAATATAATTATATGCCAATATGTTCTCAATAATCCTTTATTGATAGGACAGAACAGGACAGGACAGAATAGGATAGGAGAAAGGGAAAGGGAAAGGTTAAAAGGGTATGTCCAATTCCACAATATTAGGGAATAATACAGATACTTTGAATAATACATTGAAAGTATACATACGTTGTGCCATATCTAAGAGGTTCCTATATAGGCATGTGTAAGTGCACTAACATGCCTATCGTTCCTGTCACATTTTAATTTTTTTTTTCATTTTGCTTGTCTGAATTTGTAATTTTCATTGACGAATAAATAAAATAAAATACATGAAACATTTTCAGTATCAATTTTGTTCATTTTTTTAGAGCAACAAATATATTTGAAGCAATATTTACATGTCTAAATATCAGCAGGGTAGAAATGTTATATAATGAATTAAACTAGGACGGAAAATCTTACTTACATTACTTATTAACTCTGTGCACTTTTTTGCAAGTTCCATGTTTTTATCCTCAATGACAGGTTTAAGGAACACCTATGGGGAAAGCATTTCCAAAAGTCAGTACAAATCATAAAATAAATATTTTCACACTGTACATAATAGATCACAGCCACCTACTGATGCATCCTCCTCTTCTTCATCCTCCACCATTTCCTCATCTTCATTCTTTGTAGAGTCCTGAAAAGTCATTGTCATTTTTTGTTCTTTTAGAAAGATGGCAAGGTTCAGTAATAAAGCAGCTTATGCCCTGCACCATTTGAATTCCTTGTGTCACTCTGGTCTTGTGGCTAGCTTCATCTCACTGAGGGTTTCTTCCTTATTTAGTCAATACTTGAAAGTCTTATCTGAACAATGTAGCATGAAGTGAAAAGCATCAGATGTCCTTGAAAAACAGCCTTCCCTAGTTTGATGCCCTTGAAATTTATTGACTCATAAACTGCACTTCCTATAATTCCAAATAAGCAGAGCCAAAGATGATATTTGGCATGACATAGGAAGTGACCTCTTTAAAACAAAACAAAAAAATTGCAATTAGTTTAAATGTCCGAAGATCTGCTTAATGAAATATGAGCTACATAAATTATTAACATGAATAAAAATGAATTATTAAAATAAGATGGTTCACAAATCATTGGCAATTTGCTGAAGTTGGTACAGGTGGTCCTTGACCACAAAATTGAACCCAAAATTTCCGTTGCTAAGCGAAACAGTTGTTAAGTTAATTTTGCCCCATTTTACAACCTTTTTTTGCTATGGTTGTTAAGTGAATCACTGCAGTTGTTATGTTAGTAACATGGTTGTTAAGTGAATCTGGCTTCCCCATCAACTTTGTCAGGTGGTCATAAAAGGTGATCACATAATCCTGGGACACTTGAACCGTCATAAATATGAGTCAGTTGCTAAGTGCCTGAATTTTGATCACATGATCATGGGGATGCGGCAATGGTTGTAAATGTGAAAAACAGTCATAAGTCACTTTTTTCAGTGATATTGTAACTTCAAACAGTCACTAAATGAACTGCTGTAAGTCAAGGACTACGAAGCCTGCACTGCCAAGTCTTTTCGTTTCAAATGTTAGATCTCTCTTTAATAAGATTGAGGAGTTGGAACTTACTATCTCTCTGCAGAAAAACATTCGGGACTGCTGTGTTATGGTTTTTACAGAGACATGACTTGACCCTACCATTCCAGGGGAGGCTATCGAATTACAAGAACGCTCAGTTTATTGAGCGGATAGAACCATTGTCTTCAAGAAGAGCAGAGGAGGGGGGCTTTGTGTTTACATAAATAACAACTGGAGCACAAATGTTAAAATAATGGATACTCACTGTTCTCCTGATCTGGAGTATTTGGCAGTGAAATGCCGTCCCTTTTATCTGCCACGTGAGTTTAACATTGTAATAATAACTGCATTATATATACATCCTGATGCTAATACGACCACAGCCATGAGTCACCTGTTAACTGCTATTAGCAAACAGCAACAGGCCTACCCGGATGGAGTGCTGGTGGCTGCAGGTGATTTCAATCAAGCTAATTTAAAGACTGTCCTCCCTAAGTTTTATCAATACGTAGACTGTCCCACTAGAGGGGAAAATACCTTGGATCAGGTATATAGTAACATGATGCATGGATACAGGACTATGCCTTTACCCCACCTTGGACAGTCAGATCATATATCTCTGTTCTTGATCCCATCATATAGACCTCTTGTCAAGAGAAGTAGACCATCGATTAGAGAAATACAAGTGTGGCCAGTGGGTGCATCGGAGCAACTTCAAGATTGCTTTGGGAGAACCGATTGGGCACTGTTTGAGGAGGGGAATATTGATAATTACACTTCAACAGTTATATCAAAAGCTGCATTGATGTTGTCACTACCACCAGACAAATACGGGTGTTCTTTAACAACAAGCCCTGGATAAATAGAGAAGTGTGTCTTTTATTGAGAGCCATTCTGGTGATGCGCTACAGTATAGCGAGGCAAGAGCTAAATTGAAAAATCGTATCAGGGACGCTAAAGCTACGTACAGATGGAGGATTGAACATCTTTTTGAGAACTCGGACTCTTGTCGGGTATGGAAAGGTCTGCAACAAATCACGGGGCAGAGAAATAAAAATAATTTATTAAATGATTATTATTATTATTAAATTATTAAATTTGCGGTTGATACGACAGTGGTGGGGCTCATTAATAAGAACAATGAGTCTGCTTATAGAAAGGACGTACAATAGCACTTAGCAATAGCATTTAGATTTATATACCGCTTCAGCCCTCTCTAAGCGGTTTACAGAGTCAGCATATTGCCCCCAACAATCTGGGTCCTCATTTTACCGACCTCAGAAGGATGGAAGATTGAGTCAACCTTGAGCAGGTGAGATTTGAACAGCTGAACTGCTGAACTAGCAGTCAGCTGAAGTAGCCTGCAGTGCTGCACTTTAACCATTGCGCCACCTCAGCTCATGCATGCAGTACAAGGGCTGACATTGTGGTGTAAAGAAAATAATCTTACACTTAACACCAAAAAAACTAAAGAACTTATAATTGACTTCAGGAAGAAGATAGATGTACATTTACCATTGCACATAAATGGTGAGGAGGTGGGAGAGGATTGGTAGTTTTAAATTTCTGGGTATTTATATCTTGGAGGATCTCTCATGGACTATGAATGTTAACATGCTTATGAAGAAGGCACAGAAGAGACTGTACTTCCTGAGAATGCTCAAGAAGATAAATCTATCTCAGCATCTACTGCTGTCCTACTATCGCAGCACCATTGAGAGTGTCCTGACATATGGCATTCTTGCATGGCATGGGAGCAGCTCTGCAGCAGACAAAAAAGCTCTACAGAGAATCATTAAAATTGCCCAGAATATCATTGGGCTTCAGCTACCAGCCTTGGATGATATCTTCGCATCTCGCTGTTTTAAGAACTTGCACAACATTCTCAGAGACTCTTCTCATCCTGCTTACAATCTTTTTGGACTGTTGCCTTCTGGCAGAATATACAGAACAATTAAAACTCAGACCACACGTTTTCTGAATAGTTTTTATCCCAGAGCTATAATTGCACTTAACAATGAACTAAAGGGTCACCATCAGTGAGCTGTAGGACAGTATTACTTGTTCTGTTGTGTGGATGTTTGGGTGGTTCAGGGTGGGGAATTTGTGGCGGATGGGGGGGGATGTTTTTGGGATTATTATGTGTGTTGGGCCTGGTCTTTGGGCGTTATGTGAATTTCGTTGTATGGGTATACTGTGTACAATGACAATAATAAAGTAATTTTAGTTCTAAATAGTCAGAGTTAAATCATTAGAGAAGTCTATTAATGATTTGTAAACTTCTTCTCCATTACAGAGAAGAGTTGCAAACATGTAAACAAGCATTACTTTACAAATATTTCTATAAGTTTCCAAAAACTTGAATTGTTCCGTATCAAAGATTATTGCAGCAAAAGTTTCTTTACATCATGACTAATTTTCATGTGAACATATAACTTAAAGAACTGGGGGTAACATGATAGCAGTGTTCCGATATCTCAGGAGTTGCCACAAAGAAGAGGAGATCAAACTATTCTCCAAAGCACCTGAAGGCAAGACAAGAAACAATGGATGGAAACTAATCAAGGAGAGATTAGTTCCACCTAGAACTAAGAAGAAATTTCCTGACAGAACAATTAATCAGTGGAACAATTGCCTCCAAAAGTTGTGAATTCTCCAACATTGGAAGATTTTAATAAGAGATTGGACAACCATTTGTCTGAAATGGTATAGGTTTCCTGCCTGAGCAGGGGTTTGGACTAGAAGACCTCCAAAGTCCCTTCCAACTCCTATTCTATTCTATTCTATTCTATTCTATTCTATTCTATTCTATTCTATTCTATTCTATTCTATCCTATCCTATCCTATCCTATCCTATCCTATCCTATCGAATTTATTCATTTTTAATTAAGTTAATTTGATAATATTAACAAGCAAAGTGATTCTGCAAAAGGATATCTAGAATCTTCTTAAATATATTATAATAATTCATAGAATGCAAGTTTTCAGAATAACTTTGGTTCTGCAACTAGGACATCTGTTGAAAATGCTAGCGTATCCTGCACTGTTACCATAATTAAAATATCAGCTCCACTGCCCTCTCTCATTCTCATGAAACTGCTTAAGTCTGCTTATATTTCTTTGAGATTGGCCTTCAGAATGAAGAAATTATTCCAGAAAAGATTCAGTATATGTTAGTGTTTAACAGTGCATTAACTTCTTTCTATCCATCTTATACGTTCTTCATCTCATCTCATGATAAATTCAGCACAGTTTGCATGTTCATATGTTAGTCGTTACATTAATTCATGGAAGCACTGGATCTTGTTGAAGTAAATGATATACAATGAACTGAAAAATGTAATAGCTAGCAATAATTAGGCAAGAATTTAGGCTCCCTACTAGGAATAATACTCAATAAGGAAACATGGTTACCTTGACAACTGGGACAAGATGATAAATATGGCTCTTTTGTTCAGCCTCCTGAAAAACATAATCTTATCTACGCCTTGTCAAATATCTATTTTA
Organism: Diadophis punctatus similis; assembly: GCA_023053685.1. Lineage (NCBI taxonomy): Eukaryota > Metazoa > Chordata > Lepidosauria > Squamata > Dipsadidae > Diadophis > Diadophis punctatus. Next base: position 25,942,516 of record JALIGW010000007.1, on the reverse strand, counting down.
TAATGTCCATATGACATTCCAGAAGACAACACTGCTGCAACTCTACCGTACAGTTAAGATATTAAATGATTTAAACTGTTATTAGATGTTGGCAAAAAAAAATGTGCTGCCTAGAAACTATTTGTTTAGCTTTTGTTTTTCATCTCCCACTTAGCATGTTTTGTTTTGAAAGTCCTTAATCAAAGTGCATGAAACATTAGATTTCACAGCTGACAAACATCTGTTCAGGAATATATTTGGTGTTAGCTTAAGATATTATAAACAGTATATTAAGATATTATAAAAAGTATTCTAAATGGGCATATTTTTTTCTGAAAACGGTGCTCCAAAATTCCTAAAAAGATTAAAGCTAAAGGGAATTTACACCCCCCCCTTTTTTTTAATGGACCATTTTTCTTTCAGACTTTTATTCCAATGTCTCATGAAACTTTATAGCAGGGATGTGTAGCAGAGGCATTTTCAATGAGGGGGGGGATGTATAAGTGGGTCAAAATGGTTGGCATCCACCCTGAAGTTCAAAGAAGAGTTAGAATCATAAGGACACGTCTATTACTGGTTTACATAATTATAAGTGAAAGAAAGGTTTAAATTAGATTTAAAAATTTATATCCAAAGAATTTTGGATATAATATAATGCTTGAACAATGAGAAAACCTGTGGACAAAGGGTTTAAAATTTATATTAAATTGTAATTTAAAATCATGTACTGTTTAACATCCAATAAATTGTCAAAGATATATAAATTTTATAAATTTCAAATGTTTGTTGGAAATGTAAATGAAAAGAAGGAACTTTTGACCATCTTTGGTGGACTTGTGATAAAGCAATATTGGGATAAGATTCATAATTTTATACAGAAGATTCTTAAAGTGAATATAAAAATCAAACCAGAGACTTTCATTTCAGTCTTAATGGACAAAGAACTTGAAAAAAATCTGGGATGTTGCTGTTATATATGTTGATTGGAGCAAGAATGCTTTCTGCACAAAGATGGAAAGATACTTTAATACCCACAATGAATGGCTGGAAAAACTCATGGAACTTGCACAGATGGCTAAATTAACTGCTTTAATCAGAGAAAAGAACTTTCAAACTTTGTTTCTATTTGGAAACCACTGCTAGTTTTTCTGCTTGAGTTGGAAAAAAATGAAACTTGGATTTTGCTGATTAGATAAGTTTGTTGTTATAGAAATGGCTAGTACATATTAAGTATGTGAAAGTAGAAAGTTGAGACTGTAATGTTAAGATTTTATTCTCCTTTGCTAAAAAGAGTTGGAAGCCAATGCTTTTCTTTCTTTTTTACCCTCCTTTGTGCTGCAAGAGTGCTTGATATTTTTGTCCGGCAAACAAAATAAGATAGAATAAAAAACATAAATAGAATTTGGAGTGACGGAGTGCTTCTGATGCTTTTTAAAACTTATTTAACAATGAAAACTAAAATTAAAGTTTGTAAAAGATTTCACACATGTATCCAGTTCCTATCTTTAAGCTGAAGGTAAAAGTTGGGGAATATTATAGTACTATAGTATGAAAAAGAAAAGGAAATTTAAAACCCTATAAAAATAATTATTTATGGCATGGACACAATGTATAATGAATCATGTTTGGGCTACAGAACCCAGTGCTAAAAGCAAACAAAAGTTTTAAAAAGCAATTACTTAGTAGGCAGCATCATTTTTTAAAGTGTAGCATTGTAATTATAGTATCTCAATTCTTAAAGAACTATAATAATTGTAGTGCTAGAAATGCATTATTTAGCATAAAATGTATAGGATTCTCTAAGTTAGAACAGAAAAACCAAAAATATTCCCAGAAATCAGTCAAAAAAGAGAAATATTACATTTCAAAATATTACATTTCAAAATATAAAAAACAAGTAGAATAGATTTAATCATGGTAAACTGGGAGAAGATTTCAAGAGGTAGATGAGAAGTTCAGAAGAGGGGGGGGGAAACTAACCTCAATAACAGACCTTTTTTATTACTAAGAATTGAATGAATAGGAGAACAAAAGCCTAGTATGAATCAGATGTGGGTTCCTGCCGGAGCTGACCGGTGTGCAGCTCCGGTAGGGAGCGTCCGATTGCGCAACCGTTCCGGAGCCCTCTCTGCCGGTTCATCACGCGCGTCACCATTTTTTCCCGTGAATTTTTGGCTGATTTTGCTTCTGCGCATGCGCGGAAGCAAAATCGCGCCAAAATCCCCCGTGCACGCGCATCCCCTTTGAGATTTTGGGGCGATTTTGCTTCTGCGCATGCGCAAAAGCAAAATCGCACGAGGGGGTGGGCGCATGCACATAGCGAGCGTGCGCGCCCCTGAAGCGTGGAGATGCGCGTGCAGCGCACCGGCACCGGTAAGGCAGCAACCCGCCGCTGGTATGAATATAAAGTTATTATAGCAAGATTAAAAATAAGGGGGAACAGATAAAAAAATTATAAAATGCAATCCAAAATAAGCTACAAACTGAAAAAATAAGTAGAATAGATTTCTTTTCAAACCAAAAGTTTATTTATTAATGTTAACATATTCAGACTGTCACCAGAAAGTTAATTTCCAGGAAGGCTAAGGACATAACTGGGATGAGCTCTAAGGCTTTTATCACTATGATGATCTCATAGCTTGCCTTTCAGTTAAAAAAAAAAAAAGCTAATGCAGTGGCTACTTGAATCTGTAATACCAAGCTTTGTGGATTTTTCTAGACCAAAAAGAGAATTTTAAGTGTCAGCACAAGCCTGAAAATAATAACCTGTAAATCAAAATGGAAGGGTCTTTGCCAGGAGACAGAAAAAGGAAATGTCAAATCTTATTTCTTCATAGCTTTTCCAAGGTGAAACTTTATTTTATTCTCTAACATTTAAATCTAGCATTCATTAATCTTGCTTCCCTGAATTAGCCACCAAGCAATTCCATATTTAATGTTTCCTAACTGAAACTAGAAATTCAGGTTACAAATTATTTGAGAACAAAATAATTTAGATTTTTTCTTATAACCCATTTTTTAAATTAATGTTCATACTCTGAATGGTTTTAAGGGAACAATGTTATTTTCAATATTAAACCACTTTTTGATCAAATACATTTTACTAAATATAGAAAAAATAAAAACCTTGAATTCCTGTCTTTTTTAAAACTCTCACACATGAATATTATACCCAGGATGTTGCTCAAGAATACTTTTATAAGGTTCTTTAGATCTTTGGGGTAACTTGTATTTTAAAAAATTATATTCTCCATTCACTGTTCCAATATAAGTCTGCAGACGCAAAATTAGTAATATAATCTTGTGGCACTTACTATGATCATTAGAACCAGCATTTTTAGATAGGTACTTATTTTTATGATGCAATTTTATTGAAGTATTTGGGGGCAGAAAAGCAGGGAACAAGAAAAGAGCCAAGTTCCAATTCATAATCTAAATCAAATTTATGTAATACATAAAGAACTGGGCTGGATTTTCACCAGTCAGGGAAACAGATGCGGGAAGATAATAAGCGGTAGAAAAAATTGCATGTCCTAAGCTAATCTGTACCACTTCTTCGGTACAGTAGAAGAGAACAACCGGTATTCCATTGCCAGTGTTGGAAAAAGTCCGACTGTGAAACCAAGAAGTTTCTGTCTATAGATGTGGGGCATTCTATATATACAAGGTCAACTATGCATATGGAGTTACCTTATACATTTGTCATGATATTATCTGCTGTCGCAATGACTCTCCGAATCTCAGATATAGGCTTTCCATTGACAACTACCTGCTTTTTAACAAGAAACATCAGTGATTGTACCTTACATAGGAATAATATCCTTCAGTATCTGTTTTGTTTCAATCTATTTTTCTTTTTTTATTTTGTATTTCACTCTTTCAACAATAAGGGGAAAAAATTAAAGAAAGGATAGAACAACTAATTTTCAGTTACTGCTGATGAATATAATATTTTATATTCATCATGCTTTATATCAGCAGTTACTGCTGATGAATATAATATAATATTTTTCAGTATTACTGTTCTATTGAATAGATAATTAACCGGGCAACAGATGTCCAACTCATCCTAGAATAATTTATTTTTCCCCTCCTGCTGTGGCTGTCATTTGTTCCATGTCACTAATAAATTTCTTTTCTTTTAACTAATATGAAATACCTTCCAGGTATCAATTAAAATCACTTAAAAATAATTATCACAACAAAATATGCAAAATTTACACATAAGAAAAATATCTTTGAGTGCAAATATTCCTCAACATACAATCACAAATGGTTGTGATTTTGGTTGCTAAGTCATGAGGTCATAAAGCAAGATTTTTGCCGAGCACTAATGCCAACCCACGCCAGTCCAGGTTTGGTGTCTCCCAGGCCTGAACCTCACCAGGGTAAAGTCCTTTCACCTACCTATTCCCCCCACAATCTCTGCCCTTTTGGCCATCCTGCACCTTGCCTTGCGGAACAGCAAGCAGCTCCAAAATCCTGCAGCTCTGGGGCTTCTTACTATGCACCAAAAAGCTGCACCCACCAGAGCCCAGGAAAAGAAGAAAAAGAAGGAGCTGCAGCCCCCCTAGTGGTGGTAGTGGTTGTGGTGGTGGTGATGAATAAGGAGCAAGGGTGGGGGGAAAGGAGGACAAGATAAATTCTTTAACTCTCATTTCTATCTTTAACTCCCTTCTTTTACTATAATCGCTTTTTCTGTCCTCTCTTTTTCCCTTTTCCTAATTTTGCTTTCATTTTTTCTAGTTTTTTCTTTCTGAAAGTCCATTCTTGTATTAATAGTGTAATTCGACCCACACGAATGAAATAAGGAAAGCAAGTTTAAAAGTATTCCAAATTCATATCACAACCTGCCTACTTATCCATTTTGAATTCCAATGTTAGTCTAGACTCTACAAGGACACTCAGACTGCAATCACATATTGTGCTAATACAGCAAGTTGTTGTTCCATGCATAATGACTAGATTCATAAGCCACTTTGATAAAATTAATGAATAAATATATAAATCCAAATACATACATAAATGGAAAATCATTCATTTACGCAAAAAAAAATCTCAGTTATAAGGCAAAGATTTTCAGAAATGAAAAAAGGTCTTTTAATGAAGATTAAATGTTTACACAGCCAAATTGTTCCATAAGAAATTAAAATTCAGAAAAAAACAACCATAATGAGAAAATCTTTTTAAAAAATATATTGCTCTATGCCAGCCAGCACCTGAGTAGAAAATGGAAGAGTGTTTTATTATTATTTTACACACAAAGCCATTGGATAACTTTAGGCCAGTCTTAGTCCTAAGGAGAAAACAAAAGCAAACCATTCTGACAATGTTGGGTAGAAAACCACAGGGATTTGGCATCTAGACTGGCATCTAGACTGACTCAACACACAAAGTTTTATAAGCATTTGTTTATTAAATTATCTACTTTTCTAAATGCTTTTTAAAAGTAACTTTTGATTTGATTTTATGACAGAATACATATTTTATTTCCCAAATTCAAGTTCTGGATCTTAAGTTTAAACAATATTAACAAGGCTAAGAGCTAGATCTGTGCCACAAATCCAGGAGGAGCTTTAGCTGAGCAGAATACTGTCTATATTAGCATTTCCCAAGCATAATTTGTTCAAAAAGTGAATTTCATATTGGCTGGAAGAAGGGAAGTACAGTCAATAAATGTGGAAGGCTGTAAACGAAGGAAGCTGGGCTCTATTAGGAGTAAGGACAATTTAAGGCAACTCTTTGTATTTTAATCAGTTTTTATTTTAAAAATTAAGAATAAGTTAACTCCTAATCTTAAGAATACAGAATTGTTGACACACCTGGCTCAATTTTTCAAGAAATCCCGTTAACAGAAATATAGAGCTCTCCCAAAAAAGAGGGGGGGGGCTCTACAAATAGAACTGAATTTGACTGTAAGTAAAAGATTAACTTACTACACTATGAAATGAACTTAGGGAGGAAGGTTTTCAAAAGAAAATCATCATTTTTCTTGATTTCACTTCATCTTAGGCTTCAACAGGAATATAGCTGAGTACATAAAATACACAAAAGAGAGTGCTAATCTGGCTAGAGAGTGCCTAACAGAGAGACTAAGGAGGCATTTTGGTAGTTCTGTTTCACAGATGAAAATCTCTGAGGTTAAGAGTATATTGATTGCATCTTTGTTGTTAGTATAGATATGCCTCAATCAACTTATCTCTAATATTTGAATACCAAGTCTGCAAAAAAATACAATTTCTTCACAAGAAAACAGAATCTTTCCATTTTAAGTTAGTTTGATATAGTATCTTTTTATTAACATCAATTCTCCTTTAAAGAAACTCACTTTTCTCTTTAGCTACATTCTCATTGATTAATGTACATGGCACTGTATTATATTACATCTTGCATCAGCCTTAAATCTGACTACTGTCATGATGATAAAAGAATTCAGTCCTGCTTCAAAAATGTGTCAGGAATCAAGAGTAGCACTGGGTTAATAAATAAATGAACAAACAAAAACAGGCCCAGTCAAATTCTATTTGAAGTAGAATGACAAGATATCAAATATTATTCATATCTATTTTAATGTTTTAACATAACAGATATGCTTTTTTAGTCACTAGGCAGATGATGAATCATAAAAATGCAATAAATAACTCCAAGGTCAAGGCAAACGTAACTAGTCAGTAGCTGATGAAAAAAAAAATTTACCCTCTTCATCTTTGTCTCCCCTTGATCCATTACTGTATGTTCCTCAAATATTTTCTGACCTTGGAGAGGGGAAAAAGGGGATAACAATAATTAACAAGTAGGTCAGAAACAATTCAGCCTGCAAATAAAGACTTCTTAAGCAAAGAAATATTTTACAAACGTCATCTCTTTTCTTTTTTTCTTTTAAAGTTGATTTGAGAAAGAATTATAATAGGTCAATGACTACAGAAATTTTAAGAAGGTAATATACAGTAACCTTTTTTCACTATGACTACCTTGACAAGTGGCAGAGAAGCCAATCCATATTTACTTCAGTCACTGTTCAGATGCAAACATTTTCCTTTCCTTTCAAAGTAAACCTGTACGAATGTTATTTGGCTGGCATTGCTAGCTAAAAAATATACTTCAAGAATTATAAATAAAAAATGGCTGAAAACATTCATACAGATGAAACCAAGTGAACGTGCCTATCACTTATGTTTTGTAATATTAATTTTTCAGTTAATATTTTTACAGCATTCTATTAGAGCAGGGATCCCCTACCTGTGAGCCATGGCCCACTACCAGGATGTGACTTAGCGGTGTGGTCAAGCGATGTGAGTGGTGGGCCAGCATGCGCATGTAATCCCACTCACACCAACAGCGGGCATCGGCACTTGCAGCCCCACTAACTTGAGCTGTGAGCATCAGTGCTCGCAACCTGTTACGCAGGCATAGGGTACCGACACTCACAGCCCCACTCACATGAGTGGTGGCCGTGTGCACCTGCACCTCACATAAAACCAACCCCTCTTCCTACATCCCCCCGCACTGGGCCACCAACTGAGAAAGGTTGGGAACTCTGTATTAGAGGGAGAGATACAGGTTAGACTTAATTAATTAGTTAATTTGCCAATTAAAAACATTGAATGAGGAATGTAAAAAAAGCATCCTGAACTAGTCCATGCCCAACCCAAAATGTTGCAGATCTTTTGATCCATATACAGAATGAAACATGGCTATTTGTACCAGGTAGACTAAAATGTGATTGATCTGGAATAATCTATTGAGAGGGAGGAGCAGAAAAAAATCAAGACTAGGAAGGCACTAGCAAAATTGAGGGATGACAGGCTGGAAAGATATGTTAGGGGAGGTAAGTACGATATTGTCAACCCTGAAGCTGACCTGGCCGAAGCCATCTTGAGGCTTCAGTGCTGCCACACTGGAGCGAGGGATAGGGAGGGGAGATTAGAGATAGCTGGGGTTGTGTAGTCAAAATAAAATACTTTCTCTTGGGAACTAAGAACGTCCTCACACCTGGCCGGAGAAAGGAGTGATGTCATCAGACCAGCAGAAGCTGCATTAATTGGGCCGTGTGACTGATTGTTTAGGTTTTACTTATTTTTTTTTTACTTTTAATAGGTGAAAACCAAGGGGCCCCTCAGAGTTGGTTTTCACCAGATATGTGCCAATATTTTCCAATAAAGCTATTTTTTGAGGAATTTGTTTATTTTATATTAGTTTATTTATTTATTTATTTATTTAATCAGGCATGTATTAAATAACAGATATAAGTATAAATATAATTATGAATACATGAAATGGATATGAATAAAAGGGAACATTAGGATAGGGACGGTAGGCACGCTGTGCGCTTATGCATGCCCCTTAAAGACCTTTTAGGAATGGGGTGAGGTCCACAGTAGACAGTTTAAGGGTAAAGTTTTGGGGGTTTGGGGAAGAAACCACAGAGTCAAGTAGTGCATTCCAGGCATTAAGAACTCTGTTACTGATGTCGTATTTTCTGAGTGAAATTTGGCACAATTTACCATAAGTCTGAATCTATTATGTGCTCGTGTATTGTTGTGGTTGAAGCTGAAGTAGTCATTGACAGGTAGGACATTGTAGTAGATAATTTTATGTACTACGCTTAGGTCGGACCGAAGACAGCGAAGTTCTAAATTGTTTAATCCCCAAATTGCAAGTCTGGTGGCATAAGATATTCTGTTGCGAGCAGAGCAGTGGAAGACTCTTCTCGTGAAGTATTTCTGGACTCATTCAATTGTATTAATGTCTGATATGCAGTGCTGGTTCCAGACAGATGAGCTGTATTCAAGAATTGGTCTAGCAAAAGTTTCGTATACCCTAGTTTGTAGTTCAATGTTACTGGAGAAGAAGCTATGCAAGATTAGGTTAACAACTTTTAATGTCTTTTTGGCAATGCTGTTACAGTGAGCTCTGGCACTTAGATCATTTGAGATTATTAGGAGAATATTCAGGGGCTTGGAGCACATGGAGGGCAGAAGTACAGTATTTGCCTGCAGCCATGTAGCTTTGGAGAAAGATGTGGCTACTTTAAAGAGTTGTAGACAGTACTATGTTTGTTTACACTTATGCTACAAAGCAACTTTTTTGAATTGTTTCTGAACTGTTGTCCAAAGATTAACAGAATTCTTAACGTAACTACATAAGATTTTCAAATTCTTATTTTCCTTAATTCCATGTTCTCCTTTCCCCCATTTGTCCTTCTTTCAACTTATCTGCGTTCTCCTTTGTCTGTTCAGATACCCAGTAGGTAAGGACATTGTCAGAGATTCAACTAACTGCTGCTTGGAAGAGTGTTCTGGATTGAATTCCTGCACTTGGCAGGGAAGAGCAGATGGAGGGAAATAGTGCTCTTTTGGCCTCAAGAAAATCTACAGAAATGCATTTATTTCACCAAATTTTTAAACATTAGAATTAATTTTATTTCCTATGTTTTATTAGAATAAACTTCTGAATGGTTTGAAGGGGTGGCTGATAATAAATCTAATAAATAAATAAATCGGTTTTGTTTGTTATCCTTTTCTGTCTTGTATTTTAATCATTGCTAGCTGCTTTAAGTATTTACTTGAGCAAAAATGGCATGATTCATACTAAATAAAATGTATATATAATTATCTGATAAATATGAAAGTAAGCTATGCACACACAAAATAAATCTGCAAGAAAAAAATTAAATCATAATCTCTAAAAATTATTTTTATACAGTTTTTATTTATAGTTTTTCATTATCTACTAAAGCAGGGGCTTCAAATTTTCAGGCTTTTTGTTAAAAACGAAGTCCTGCAATTCCTGATCAAGAGATAAAATTTCTGAATGTCAGGTGACATGCCACCTGAATGTCCACCACTTTTGCAACATCCTATGGGGAAAAAAAGCTACAATCCAAGCAATTATGATAGGAAGGGAGAGTTGAATGTTTTGCGATTTTTTTTTTCTGAGCTCCATAGGCAGAGAATTTTGAAAATTCTTTTAAAACTTGTCTTAGGAAAAAAGAAACCTCCAAAGAGATTGGGGGAGGGGGGAACTCTGTGAGAGGCTAAAGAAAAAAAAGACCTTATTGCAACAATTGTTCAACAATAGTTGCAATAAAGGGAGTATAATATACAGTAAAAGTGTGTGTATGCTAACTTAGTTGCAATAAAGGTACTGTATGGTTGAGCTCTTCCTTTTCCCATTGACTGCTACCAGTCATACTGTATTTAGAATTTAGAAACACTTAACTACAGATAATTATTTTTCATAAACTGATATCTATTATTACTTTAACGTAAGCTAACATGAAATGATGAATGGATTGTATTAAGGTAAACTAATTCTCAATTAGCTCAATTAGTAAACTCCAAATGAAATCAAACATTTCCAAAATGTTTTAGCCACATGGCAGAAGGAAAGGTATGGTGAAGTTCACAAGCCCAGAATGAAGCTAAATTCTTTCCTATACTATAGCATTCATCATGATTTAGCTTTACATTTAAATGTGTTATTTTTATTACTACAGATAAATATGGATATCTCAATATTTTATTTATCAAACTTAACTTATTTTTAAACCAATATATTTTCTAATCAGTATGCATTTCATAATAAACCTATGTTAATGTAAAGCCTTGAACAAATACATTTCTGCAATGAACAGCATTAATACAAATACATTTCTATTAATTATACAATTAATGACCAGAAAAAATATCCACTAACACACAATTTATCAAGCATTAATTCTAAGAAACTGTGCAACAACTGGACTAGAAAATATTCATAAAATGAAAGTAGGTATATTAAGTTTCTGAACTGCATTTCGTGATAACTTTTATGATTGTCAAGGAGAAAACTCACCTCAATAAGTGCTGAACGACAATATTTTCTGTTTAGTTCAGCTACTTCTTCCAATCAGAACATTTAAGCAAACCGCTGGCTTCTTTAGTGATTCTTGGCTAATAGCACTACATGGTATCAAACCAACAGAATTATGAAATAGTCATGAAAACACTTATATGAAAATACCATCACATGTTTTTTTAATATAATTTAAAATCTCTTACTGAGGTTAAAAATGAATTATTTCATAGGATTTGGTTTCATGCTGTATTTAAAATATAATTATATTCATTTTCTCACACTATTTTTCACTTTCAGTGCTCATTATAACCTTTTTTATGAAACACTAAAAAAAGCTAAACAGTTAATTATTTTTATTGTGGAAATATCCAGCATAGCAAAATTTATAAGTAACAAGGAAATAAATAGTTTCTGATTATAAACAAAAGTGTAGTTTGCTGTATTCTTGAATGAACATCATAGGCAGACTCCTTGAAAGCCAAAGCAGTGTACTCTCCAGGAAAAATATTAATATTTTGACCTGAAATATTGAAAATACAATAATTTATGAGCATTTCAAACTACACTACACAAATTGGAAAATGCACAGGCAATTTAAAATGTTCATTCAACTATCAAAAGTGAACTAAAATGTCCAAAACTGGTCATTAGGAAAAGAAGTTAATTTATTTAATGCTCTTAGAGCAATCCATACAAGACATTGAGTTTTTTACTATGATGACAATAGAACCCTATCAAATCTCTGATCCTGCTGCTAGGAATTTCTTCTTCAAATGACCACGGTCCTACTGAATTCTAGAGCCATTCCTTTACCTAGCTATAAAATTATATATTTGATATTCAGGTTTTGCTGATCTTTTAATGACAAACTTTCATCTTGATATATTATTATTCTGTAAACTTTTCTCAAACTTCCTCCGTATTTTTTAATAGCAAAAGACTTTAGTGCAAATGTAACATTTTACAATTATTAATCATTGTTAATACAATGTAAATCATTGTACACCGCACCAAACAAAGAGTTTTGAAGACTTTTGAAAATAAAGCTGTTCTAAAATCCAGCAGTATAGTTTTAAATGTTGCTAATAGCATATTGTTCCTCACATATCTTTTTAATATCTCCCCAAAGTATTCTAAAAACTTACCTCCATTACCTCAGAAAAGAGAGAACACACTCCACATCTCCTGAATAACAATTGGGATTATCATACAGCTGCCCTAAGTCTTATATCTGTATTTGTATAATACACTCCTTTCTTGTCTTTCCTATTCCTTGGTGTTACCAAAGGCTATCAACAATCCTTCTATACCCTTTTTTATATCGCTCTAAACATTTTATGGATTTCAGCAGTTTCTCATAATCCAGTACCAGCTTTCAGCAGACTTATCTCCTCCAATCACATCCTTAAATAAGTAAATCAAAATGTCTTCCTGCCTTTGGTTAGTCAAAAGTTGTTCTGATATAAGAACCCCAACAGAGAGAATAAGAAGCTATCGTCTGTTTCAATATACTATTTTTCATATTTCAATCTACAAATTTCTATAACCCTTTGGATCTTCACCTGTTTGTTTTGTAAATTTTTAATTTTGCAGATTATATCTTACCGTAAACTTACTTCAAAAAATATTATTTACAATGGATTAGAACTAAAATTGCTATCGAAAGCATTCCCACTCACTGTAAGACTTTTTCCACCTTATAACAAAAGAACATTGCATGATAGCAGTATCCTCATATCAGAAGCCGTGTTCTGTTGCACAACTTCTTTAAAACACAGAGCATTTTCTTTATGCAAAAGTATTCATATCACAAATCCCAATGCATTGTGGTATTCCGGTAAGAAGTCTTCTATTAGTTCCTCAACCAAATTCTTAGAACTTTTTCTTCCCCCAGTGAATCCTTTCCATCCAAGCCAGTGTTCCTATTAAATAAAGTAATTCTGCAAGCTAAAGTTATTTGGAAAGTAGTTCTATAATGTTTAGCTTATTTAATTCACAACAGAAAAATATTTGACTGCATTGCACTGAAGCTTACCATAAATATACTAATTTGCCATTTTTAAATAAATTTGATTGGTAATTCCACCTTTAATTTACTTGGAGAGGAAAACACACACTACCAATGTGCTACTAAGTAAAACAAAATTGGGACCACAAGCACACAAAGCATCAAATAATCCAATTTCTGAAGCCATACAGACTCAGTTCTGGAAACAATCACCCAACTCACTGTCACTTCCATAATATTTTTTTTATACGTGATCCTTGTCACATACATTACTGATTTGCTCCTGAGTTCTTTTCAGTCTTTGTAATTCGGGTGTGTCAGTAACAATGCTGAAACCTCTTCCTTTGCTTTCTTCAAAGTCTCGCTTGTACTTGACCTATAAATAAGAAAAAGAGAGACAGTGCAAGATGTTATGAACTAACATCTTTGCTTCAAGGAAATCTTAAGCATGAATACAGTGAAAGAATTGCAAGAGTTTTAATCAATGAAAGCCTTCATTTTTCATCATGCAGAGGTAGTTATTTCAAAATTATAACCAGCAGCAAGGTGGATGGTTTCAATTACAGTAGCAAAGACTACACCAATGCAATACCTGAAAGATCACATTTCTTCATCTTCAAGAAAATTGACTATCAGGTTGCTAAAAATTGACATCAATTGATGGCACATCAGTTTTTTAAAAAATCTGCCAGAATTTGTACTGCATAAAATAAGTGGAAATAATTTCTGTCTGTATTTTCCACTCTTCCTATTCCTTTTTAAAGGTTCCATGGTCACAATTTTGGAAAACTGATTGAAAAAAAAGTATAATGGAAATAATGGACAAAAGGAAAACAGAAAATGAAGAAGTCCCAAAAGATCTAAAAGTATGAAACCTAAATACCAAAAGCTTTGGATGACAAGAGGAGCAACTGAAATGTCTGCCAGATCAGAACAGCTTAGCCAATAACATCCAAGCACTGGCAATGGAAGACAATCCCAACTGTGTCTCAGGAACTCACACAATTGGTCATCAACATCCAAGAAAAGACAGTTAAGTTCAGAAAAACCCAGGAGCACTGTTAAATCTTTTCCAAAAGGCTTGGACACTAATATTGGAAAGGCTTAGGTGAAAGGAAAAAAATAGTCCAAAACATGGGTGCTAATAGAGCTTTATGGAAGGCAGCCTAGTCTCTTGCTCTCTTGTTCCTCAAGGTCATGTAATGGTGCTGGGGCTAGAAAAGACTGTCAAATACCCCATTAGGCCAACCAATGTCAAGTTAAATGCAAAAAGAAATAGATGACTGAGGGTACTATGCTGTTGAACAAAATGATGTCAATGAAATAAATCAAGAGACATCTATAATATATACATGCATCCATATTAATATCAATGCTTGTTTGAACATGAATAAACAAGTTCAGTAAATGAAATGTTCCATAGTAAGAGCAGAAGGGAAATTTTGGAGAAATCTATTGTGCTAAACTTCCTTTTTTTCTCTGCATTCCAATATCATTTGGATACTATTTATAAACAGATTGGCTTTTATCAGTTCTTCCTCTCTTCTCACAGACTGATGGTTAAAAGAAGAACACATTTGGTGTTAGCTTTACACTAAGTGCTATCACTTTTTATCAACCATCTGGTGTCAGTGAACTCCTGGTGAGGAGCATTGAAACTAAAAGACACAGAAACTATTTTATTTTAAAGAAGGCAAAAAGAAAATGCAGTTATCAAAATGAAAAGAAATGTGAAACAACAGAGATTAACAGACATTAAAAGAAAAGCGGGTGATGTTTCTTATATTTATTAGACTATAATGACATAACTTTAGTTCATGATTCAATGAAATTTGGATTTTAGATATAAAGAAATTTCCGTGGTTTTTGCAAAAAAAAACAAATAACTAATTTTAAATCAAACATACATTCTCTTAAACAAATAATATTACTAAACTAACAGAAATGATATGATTTATCTATTTGTATCTCACAGCATGGCACAATTGACACAACATAATCCTATCACTTCTATGATGACATCATGAACCACATAAGCATCTACTTTATTTATTTAAAAAGTTTATGTGACCACCAATATTAATATATAATTCTAGGCATCTAGCAATCTATGAGAGAGAGAGAGAGAGAGAGAGAGAGAGAGAGAGAGAGAGAGAGAGAGAGAGAGAGAGAGAGAGAGAGAGAGAGAGAGAGAGAGAGAGAGAGAGAGAGAGAGAGAGAGAGATCCATAAACATGGTAAAAATAATAAAAAGGAAAGAAAACTGAGACAGCACATAACAAATTTACAAAAAACACACAGATATCTCTGCCCTAACATCCAGGAAAAATGCCAGGTCTGAAGGCCAAAACATTACCATAACTTATAACAGATGCTTATGATACCAACAATCCATTACAGTAATGCAAATATGCGTAGATGCCTCTAAACTCAAATCCAACATTTTTATCACATTGGAATATTGAAATATAATATTTTTTTTAAAAGTTACTTTCTCTTATATTATTTGGCTTAAAATAAGTTGCCAGATTTTTAATTACAGGATGTGATACTACTATGTTGCAACAAATGCTATGTAAAATAACTTGAGCAAAATGGTAATGTATAATATTGTCCATATTCAAACCTAGAAGTCAACTATCTTAATGTGAAAAGTTATGCATGAACAGATTGGATGTGTTTGGAATGAACCTGCGAGATTGAGCGGCATATAAATACAAATAAGAAATAAGAAAGAAAGAAAGAAAGAAAGAAAGAAAATATGAGAAATGTAATATTATTACCACCAGTTCATAATCAGGAGAGGATCCTGAACAATATGCAACTATAAGAATTAAAATATAGTCTAGACTGTAACCTATATTTCTACAATCAAAATTTTTTAAATATAAAGTTCTTGTATACAGCTGTGACTATGGAAAACCACATATGTTCACTGAACCATATAAGTGATTAACTGATAAGGTGGCAAGTCATTATAATCATACACAGGTACTAAAATTTAAAAAATGAATATATTTGTTCTACATAATATATAGAACTTGTGGAAAAAGTATTTAAAAGAAATAATCATCCTTATTCCTTTAATAGTAAATCTTATTTCTCCACTTCAATTACATCATCTTTCCTACCCTTTTATATATTTTGTCTCTTTAGAGTTTTTGATGTCAAACACACCACCTTGATTCACACTTCACTGTTTTCAAATTTCTATTTTCATATCAGGATTTCACATAACACCTGAATATTTTCACACCAGTGAATGTGTAAATTAAATGCTCTGGTCTTTCATTAATCATCTGACTCTCAGTGGACCAGTGACTCATCATTTACAACCCTGAAACCTAATACTAAATCAGAAGTGCATGAAAGCATCAATTTCATAATACACTATGACTACCCTATCTGGGCTGCAAAAATCCAGATGATCAATATATGGCAACAAAGAGTTGGAGCTTTCCATATCCTTTCTATGCTATTAAGTGTTTGTCTGGAATTTTGCAAAATACAGAAAAATTGCTTCTAAAGAAAGGGAAATTAAACACTGATAAAAAACAAAAAAATTATTCAGCTTTGATTGTGAATAAACATAGGTGAATGTATCCTTTGTATTTTTACAGGAGCAAAATAATATTTAGTATAAGCTGTTTTTTAAGAACATTACATTATGAATAGGAAAAAGAACAATGCAAATCTGACTCATGTGCATTCAAACTTCTCTTGCTGCCTTTAGTGAATATATGTAACCAGGTTGACCGGTTAATCATTTTACCTTACTTTATTCTATATTGCATGAATGCCTATATATATTCATACAACATACTAGAATAAAGGGGGGGATTATATATCTATTCTTCCTCTTCTAAAGAAGCCCATTGTTTTGGAGTGTAAACAAAAATAATTACATGAACTAAAGAAATAACATAACAAAAATACAATTTTGTATTTTTATGATGTTATTTCTTTAGTTCATGTAAACATTGGGCTTCTTTACAAGAGGAAGAATAGATATATAATCCCCCCTTTTATTCTAGTATATTGTATGAATATACATAGGCATTCAAATTAATTTAAAAGATAATCCAGAAGTAATTCTGCTTTTCTCTTCATTATTTCACTCATGACATGGATGGAGAGAAGGAGGAAATGGTTATCAAAACTAGTGGTCATACAAATTTGGTAGGATAACTAATACCAAGATAACGATAATTTTGAAAATGTGTTGTAAATAAGAGAGTAACCAGTTGATACAATTCTTGCACTCTATTAAATTGGTTGTGTAAATAAGCAGTGGCAAATGATTATCTTGGCCACCCATTCAAATGTAATATATATTACATATATAAACTATGCAATCATCAACAGGGCTGACAATTGTTGAACCTTATTTTTTCAAACAATACATGAAAAGGTCAAAGTTTTGCAATGTCCAGGAAAGGAAGCAAAAACATTTTTGGGGATCTGAAGGGTATGCTATTGTCTCCCATAAATTCTGAGATTCTACACCTTTCGTATGAAAATTGTATTTGATGAGTAACTGGAATGGTGTGATGTCCACCAATTGACATCTACCTAATTTACCTCATCTAAATATTTAATATCTAAATATTTAATTAATATTAAATATTTAGATAAGGTAAATTATCAAAGATTTCTTCTTTGATTTGATAGCTTTAGTTACATATGGAAAGAAAAAAATGGTAATTTCAGCAATTTAAGATGTTATCAGCCTCCCTGATCAGGAAGATCAATGTTTCCTGGAATTAATCAACTGGAATTAATCAGTTGATTAAATTCTTAAGTCTTGGTCAAGTAAGTTCTATTTTGTAGTCAGTAATGAAAAAGCTTCACTACAAGGGATTCAATAGATATTCTTATTAATAAATAACAATAAACAAAGTATAATGAACAAAATATAGAAGAGAGACACATCTTTGAATTGTTAATGGAGACATTAAAATAAGAAAATAAAAACAAAGAATGCTTGTATTTGAGGGTTTTTTTAAAAAAAATCATCTTTCAATTAACCCTTTATGCCAATGGAAATTAATAATCAGTAAACATTAAATTATTAAATAAATAACTAATCAAGGATCATTTTAAAAATGGTTCCTGATTATCCATAATACATTTACAAAAAATAATGCAAAGATTACCTGACTTTGTAATTCACTTTGCTGTTTTAGTCGAATGTTTTCAGGTGTATCTGCCACTGTAGTAAAAGACTGCTTTGGATAGTGTCTGGAAAATAATAATAATAATAATAATAATAATAATAATAATAATAATAATAATAATAATAATAATAATAATAATAATAATAATAATAATAATAATAATAATAACAACAACAACAACAACAACAACAACAACAACAACAACAACAACAGACTGGTAACTTATTTGTTCTGAGCCTTATTCTGGCTCATTACAATAATTTAAAGCAATTAATGATTGCACTTATTTTCAAATGGCAGTTTGCATAGCATGGTAATTTTTAATAAAGAAAACAATAAATAGAATGGGATTCTAAAGCTTAGCAACTTCACAACCAAGACACCCTTACTTATTCACAGTTGTATTATTCTCTTTTTAATAAATTCCTCTTTCAGACCCAAAAATAAAAAAAATAAAAGCAGAGAATGATGTTTCTGAGTGAGAAAGAGTTTGCTATGCTATTAGTGTTTCTCTTTAGAATTATTTCTAAATTCCTCTTATCACACTATTTTTGTTTAAATTCTTTTTATGTACATTTTCTTCTCAAAGGTTATTCCAAAACATATAGTTGACCTGAACTTTTTTGGGATGGAATAATTTCATATATAGCATTTTTATCAATTACAGTGATACCTTGGTACACAGCTGCTTTGAAACTCATCAAATTTGGTACTCAATGCATTCTGATGTGAAAATTTTGTCCCGGTACTCATCGTTTGTTTAGTACTTGAAGCACAAGCTAGAACTTATCGGTGTCAGCTGGCTTGTGACTCACTACATTATTCCTTATGGAAATTTTTTTTTGTTACTCATCACATCTCCCAGAGCCAATTAATGATAAGTACTGAGGTACTGCTATATCTAAAAACTCTTGACAAATCAACAATCAATCTTTAGGAATAAATATCCAAAGGATTCTCATTATTCCCTTACACATGCTGGCCCATGAGCATATCATAATTTTTGAAGATACTGTTCTCACTCAGTTTTATAAATGAGCAATTTTTTGAAACAATTATATTATTCATTTAAATCACTTTAAAACATTAAATAATTGTTGCACTGTGGTATGCACTCAAACTATTTTATTTCAGAAGTTCTTTTGCTAATGTTGAGGCTAACCTATATGTTACATTAGAAAAGCAGGTGGCTTTTCTAATGTAATAAAAGCCAATAAATTGGCTTTTATTTTATTATTTTAAAATTAAGCTTTTACTTTTAGGTAAATGCAGGGAACTCAGTCCCAATGACAGGGATTAGTTTCATACTTTGCCCCCCCCCCACTGTAGCACCTATTCTCCCATTTTTCTAAATATATGTCCCTGGAGAGCAACATAAATGGTGGCCATGATCTGTATTGCAAACATAGCATAGGCTGAAGTCCCTCTAGTCCTCAAACTGAAACCTTAGTTCAGACCAGTTCAGAGATCCCAGTGCTTGTTCTAGACTTTTTTTTTAAAAAAAGAGAGGAGCCACAATCCTCTACCTTACTGGGCAAAGACTTCGCGCTTTCAGAAGGCGTTTAGCTTATCCCCATTGGATGGTACAATCATAGTTTGTGGGAAGTTTATGTCTATGGTTGTTTTTATTTCATTTTTATTTCAATCTTTCCTGTGGCATTCTGTAAACTACTACAAATCTAAGGCATTTAGAAGCAGAAGAATTAAAGTAAATAAATAGTAAAGTAAATAAAGTGTTGGCCCACACAGTGTTCTTAGATACCGTAGTAATAAACAAAACATTACATATGCATTATGTTTGAAAGTATAAGAGGAAGAGGAAGAAAATTAAACATTGTTAAAATGGAAGATAAATAATGAAAAGTAAAGTTAAGGAGAAATTTAAAACCAAGGTGGGAGGATTTTTTTTTCATTCAATTGTTTCCAGTTCTTCGAGACTGCCTGGACAAATCCCTGCAGTTTTCTTAGCAAGGTTTTTTTCAGAAGTGGTTTGCCATTGCCTCCTTCCTAGAATAAGTGACTCTCCCATAAGTGACACAAAGAAATCATTGAGTGTTCCCCAAGGTTACCTAATTGGTTTTGTGCCTAAGGCAGGACTAGAATCCATGATCTCATGATTTCTAGCCTAATGCTTTAATCATTTCACCAAACTGGCTCTCAAACCAAGAGATAGGTAGGAGAGAGAAAGACAGAGACAGACAGAATTATATGTCTATAAACATGAAAATCTAAGAAGCAGTTTGCCTTCAGCAGCAATACAGTAATCAGTATTGCTGCTACGTAGAACATGTAATACCGCCTGGAAAAAAGTCTCCATCAAGTGATTTTCAATGTCTGGTTGAGTATATACAGTTCTGTCTTTTACTATCTTGATAGCTGCCTTTTTAAATGCAAACTCACCCCTTTATGAACTGGTCACAAAGGGTTCATTCATATTCCACATTCTCAAAGGTCATCCTTATTAATGTTAATAAGGTCAGCACTTTTCCTTCACATAAATAGGCAATGTGCTTAACAATAACGTACCATAAAGAAAATCATGCCTTTAGAACATTATCTTCAATCTGAAATACTACTTTCCTCCCAAATACTATTTATTACTATATTTAATTTAGTAACCCATGGGTGCCACACAAATCTTCACTTTTACAAAGCTTGTAATCAGGAGATTTTATTTTATAAGTTATCTATAATTAAAGAGCTAACATTTAGATCATAGATAATACCACTTAGATAATATCCATTATAATGCTAAGCCACAATTTGGTTTGCTTATTTCTACTCTAATCTGACATTTACTACAATCATTGTTGCTTATTTTCTAAGAATTATATGAATATTCAACAGTTTTATTAGACTTACATATATGTTCACATAATGAGCAGTTAATGTGCATTTAGTCAATTTCCCTAATTTTAAAGGAGGTAAAAAAAATAGAAAATTAACCATATAGAATATATTCAGACCAAATGCCTAAACAATCATCAGATCAATATTCCTGGTGATGCAATGCTAAATTGCAGAGAGAGATAAGTTCCTTAGGCTAAGATATAATTTATGGAGCACAAGGTTCCTTCCACGTTGATATAGTTCAGTGCTATATAGAAATCAAAATACTATGATTTGTTCTAGTTAAAAATATCCAGGATTACCATCATCTGTTGTCAGGCCTGTTTGCTGAGGAGAAGACCAAAGAAAATTTAATAAATCTTCCCAGAGATTTATATTATAGCAACTGCAATTTGCTGATCTATCTCTATGGAACATGTATATGACAACCCCCTTTTTTATTTTTGTCTCCAAGCTTTCTAAATCAATCATCACCTATTTTTTGCAAGCAAATAACCCCATCTACATTAATACAATAGAAATGCAGGGTCTAGTGCAGACTAATAATAGAATTATTTACCACAAGAAATCACTTTGTTTAATTGAAGGTTGGACATTCTTTCTGCTGTCAGCCAATTCTGAGCAACATTAAGTACTTTTAAGATTTAAAATTTTGTTAATTATCACAGAGACTTAATGAGATAAGCTACAGTAACAAAAATCATAGTATTTAACTCTATTAATATGGTTTGATAGTTTTCTATGTGCTTCAGTAAAAAGTCCAAGAATCATAAATAGTCCCTATTCCAAAGGGTTTCTTCTTCCTAATGTATTCCAAGTATTAAGCATAAATTAGGTAGTCCTCAATTTACATTAATTCATTTAGTGACCGTTCAAAGTTACAATGGCATTTTAAAAAGTGACTTAAGAGCATTTTTCAGAGTTACAACCTTTGCAGAATCCCCATGATCATGTGATCAAAATTCAGAGGCTTTGCAACTGGTTCATATTAATGACCGTTGCTATGTCCCAAGGTCATGTCATCCTCTTTTGCGACCTTCTGACAAGCAAAGTCAATGGGGAAGCCAGGTTCATTTAACAACCAGATTACTAACTTATCAACTGCAGTGATTCACTTAACAACTGAGGCAAGAAAGGTCGGAAGATGGGGCAAAGTCTTCGTAAGTTGAGGACTACCTGTATATTGGGTATGAAACAATGCAATTGGGTTGAAGTGTTGATTAGTTTACATTTATAACCATTTTACATCTAATCAGGCAGTCTGTGCCAAGTTCTAGTTCTCAATTCAGGAAGGTACAAAATCTTGCTTTCTTTCAACCAGCAGCAACAGACTGCCTCTGTCAGACTTTCAAAATAGGCCAGAGCAAACAATAGGCAGAGCAGAGATTTCAGGAATACAATATTATTTATGTAGGTTATAACAACCGAAATGTAATAGTTTTAAAATTTGAAATTTCTCCTTGTGCCAAGCAAAATTGAGGTGGTGTTATTTGGAGTTTCTTGTTCACACTTTCCACTTTCTCGGGATTAACTTATGTAAGAATGAACCAAACCAATTAGCAGCTCAAAACTTGGATAATAAATGGAGCATTCATGTGGCTATAATTTCCATCTGGAGGGCATAACAATTTTTATAGTGGCCAGAAACTAACAAGGAGAAATGTGTAGCAATAAGAGAAGAAATACTGTAGACATGAGGAAGAGAAATAGTTGGGGAAGATTTTCACTCACAGACACTATGCCATGAGCAGTTCTTCTCTGGTATCAAGCAAGCAGTGGCTTGGTACGACTATGTCCTCAAGGTAGGGCCATTAAAATATCTATGAACTCCTAGATTTTACCCTATAAGAACAGATTAATGGTTAAAAGAGAAGTTTGGACGGGAGAAAAGATTAGTACAATCTACTGAGAAGTTGATTATTACAATGTGTCAACGCAGCATGAATTGAGTAAATTAGAAGACGATGGGAAATAATTTTCTGATGGTATTCACACAATAACCAACTTGGATTTGACTAATTAATGTTTATTAAATAAATCATATTCAATTGTGTTTTCACAACCAAAACTTAGAAATGTGACTGTATTGGATTCACCGAATGCTCTATAACATCAGAAAACTGGAACTGACCTTCTTGTAGAGCACTCAGTGAACTTTTCAGTATCTTCTGCTGAACATTTGACTGATTCTATAATTGACAAAGTAGCACTTTGACTACGCAGTTTGAGTTGATTCAGATTTTTTCTGTTAAATCTTATGTTTCAGAATTCGATGTGTACTGTAGATCTAATAAAGTAAACTGCAATCCAAATATTTTTCAATAAAATCCCAATATAAAGCTATGGGATTTAGAATAGAATAGAATAGAATAGAATAGAATAGAATAGAATAGAATAGAATAGAATAGAATAGAATAGAATAGAATAGAATAGAATTCTTTATTGGCCAAGTGTGATTGGACACACAAGGAATTTGTCTTTGGTGCATATGCTCTCAGTATACATAAAAGAAAAGATACATTTGTCAAGAATCATGAGGTACAACACTTAATGATTGTCATAGGGTACAAATAAGCAATCAGGAAACAATCAATATTAATATAAATCGTAAGGATACAAGCAACAAGTTACAGTCATACAGTCATAAGTGGGAGGAGATAGGTGATAGGAACGATGAGAAAAACTAATAGTAATAGTAATGCAGCCCAGTGAATAGTTTGACAGTGGTGAGGAAATTATTCGTTTAGCAGAGTGATGGCATTCGGGAAAAAACTGTTCTTGTGTCTAGTCTTGGTGTGCAGTGCTCTATAGCGATTTTTTGAGGGTAGGAGTTGAAACAATTTATGTCCAGGATGCGAGGGGTCAGTAAATATTTTCACGGCCCTCTTTTTGACTCGTGCAGTATACAGGTCCTCAATGGAAGGCAGATTGGCAGTAATTGTTTTTTTCTGCAGTTCTGATTATCCTCTGAAGTCTGTGTCTGTCTTGTTGGGTTGCAGAACCAAACCAGACAGTTATAGAGGTGCAGATGACAGACTCAATTATTCCTCTGTAGAACTGTATCAGCAGCTCCTTGGGAAGTTTGAGCTTCCTGAGTTGGCACAGAAAGAACATTCTTTGTTGTGCTTTTTTGATGTGTTTACTGTGATGTGTTTACCGTGTTTCCCCGAAAATAAGACGGGGCCTTATATTTTTTTGAACCCCAAAATATGGCCTTGGCCTTATTATTGGGGGGTGGGCTTATTATTTGGGGGGTGCAGTAGGGGGCGAGTGTGGGACTGTATGTCCCATTGCCGCTGCCTCCCCTCCCCGTTCTTGGCACCGGCCAAGCAGCTGGCCTGCCGCCATCGCCGCTGCCTTGTGGAGCAGGACTCTGCAAGGCTTGTTGTGCCGTTGCATGCACGAACTGCAGAACTGCCGTGAGCTTCATCATACCGGCACAGCTGGGATTCTGCTGCCGTTCGTGCATGCAATAGCACAAGCCTTGCAGAGCCCGTGAGAGTTTCTTCCCCCTCCTGCTTTGCTTGAGAGCCGGAGGCGGGGGAGGATAAGTGGACACAACACCGAGGAACGGGTGGCTGTTCCTGCAGGGGATTCCCACACACCGCCCTTGCCTGCATCCCCCATCTGAAGGACGTGGGGAGGGCAGGTGGAGGATGAGCAGCCCGAGCCGGCGAGCGAGGAAGGGAGGCAATGGCAGGAGGCAGAGCCAAAGGGGCGGTGACAGGGACGGGCTGGATGTGCCCATCTGCTGCTCAAGCCCTGCGCTTGTCGGTTCGCTGTAGGAGCCAACCTAGTCCCATGGGGTGTGTGCGCACCTGCCTCTTGCTTGCTCTTGCTCTCCCAACCAGGAGCCGCTCTTTCTGCAGCGGGCACTCTTTTGGTCGGGAGAGAGAGAGCAAGCGAGAGGCGGTTACGCATACATCCTGCGGGACTGGCTCGGCTGCTCTGGGATGCCTCCAGCAGCGTTTTGAAATGTGCTCCTGCCTGCGCGGCAGGGATCGATGCTCGCCTCCTCTTCCTCGCAGGTAGGAGCGTGTTTTAAATTGCCATAGGCAGACCCCAGAGGAGCCGAGCTAGTCCTGCGGGGTGTGCGCGCACCTGCCTCTCGCTTGCTCTCTCGCTCTCCCAGCCAAAAGAGTGCCCGCCGCAAAAAGAGCAGCTCCCGGCATGTCTCCCCCTTTCCCCGGAAAGTAGTTGGGGGGGGCTTATTTTCAGGGGGGGCTTATTTCAACGCATGTCCTGAAAAGCCCTGTTGGCTTTATTATCAGGACATGTCTTATTATAGGGGAAACATGGTAGATAAACAAAAGTTACACCTCTTCAGTACTTAAGATCTTTGTGTGACCTATATACAATAAATAAATACAGAAATAGAGCAATACAGAAATACAGCTCAATTTTTATGAGTACCAACAGCTGCTACTTTTTAGAAGGCCAATTGTATCTCTAATGCTCAATATAGGCATACAGTGCAGGCAAAAATGTGAGGCTTTAGATTTCAAATGGAACAGCTTGCCTCCAGGAGTTGTGAATGCTCCAACACTGGAAGTTTTTAAGAAGATGTTGGATAACCATTTGTCTGAAGTGGTGTAGGGTTTCCTGCCTAAGCAGGGGGTTGGACTAGAAGATCTCCAAGGTCCTTTCCAACTCTGTTGTTGTTGTTGGTGTTGGTGTTGTTGTTGTTGTTGGTGGTGGTGGTGTTGTTATATGTCAACCTAACAGCATTCATAGTAATCTTTGTCTTCTTCTAGTGATTAATGTTATATTAACATTAATGCTTTGATATGGTAAAAAAGAACAAGTCTTGGATGGAAGCTAGAAGCACAGATGTTTGGTTTCTAATCATTTGAGAGAATCACACAATTCTGACCTGGATGTTAAACATTTATGAGATTTATGAGAAACAGTTAAACCTAAAAAAAAGAAAAGCTTGGTGAAAATTGATATTGCCGGGTACTGGACATAATGTGTTTTTAAAGTCAGAAATTCACTTTGAAGTTCCAGTTTGAGATTACCTTTCTCCTGTGCTTTGAAGTTCATCATCAGAGTACATCAGATAGCAGAAAATCTGTAAAATTAGTTTGGAAACAGGACAAATATACACAAGATGCTTTGTGCATAATGCTAAAGCTGTAAAAACAATGGATCATAAAATAAACATTTAATTCAGATCCTAGAAAACCAGGGAGGCAGGTACAATTCTGTAAAATTAAGTAAGCAAATGTGTCTTTTTAACTAAACTGAAAATTCAAACACTGCACTACGATGGCAGTTTCCCTTTAGTTAATTAAAATAGTGAGTTCAACTCTGAAAAGATGAAAGAACTGGCTGCAGTACAAAAGAGATCTGGCTAAGGAAGAAAATAATTACTTAAAGCTTCATAAAAAGAGAAAAGAAAAGAAAATGCAGGGAAAATTGATATAAAGTGAAGTAAGAGGACTGCAAGACCATGGGGGGGGGGAGATTAAAAGATTTTTCCCAATCTCATCAATGGCAACTTTTCATATACATGGAACACCAACACAAACCATAATGTTTCAATGATAGTTTCTATTTTATTTCAAGTATAAGCTAACATTGAAACATGATTTGTGCTGCTGTTCCATGTACAGTATATGAAAAGTTGCCACTATGAGATTGGGAAAAATCTTTTAATTCTCCCTCTCCCATGTCTTGCAGCCCTCTTATTTCATTTTAAGCACAACATCTTGAATCATTGATTACTGTAATTCAAAATTGAGAAACATGATGGATAATTTTCCAACAAAAACTAGATTCTACCTTAGGGTTAAAAGCACCAGTGTTTCCTATCACTGCTGCTACACACACACACACACACACACACACACACACAAATACAGAAGGGAAGGTATCGATGGCACTTGTAAGGGTTCATGAAAGATGTTTCGTTCCTTTCCAATAATGCTTTTTTATGTGGATTAGCTATTTCAGAAAAGCACGGCCTAATCCTGTTCATTATACCACACAACAAAATGGAGAAGTAACTTTTTCTCTATTCTTATGGCATGTTAGAAAAAACATCTTCTTCTAATGTAGGGGAAGGAAGTCTGTGGACTTGCAGCCAACTTCATGCAATCTTCAGCATAATTTTAACCTCTCCCTCCCCAGCAGTACAAAAAGAAAATTGTTCATACTGCCTGCTGGTTGAAAAAGAAAGAAAGAAGAAAAGAAAGGGTATCAAACCAAGAAGTGTGTTCTGCTTCCTCCCCCTGCCAACAACCAATATGGCTTGTTTCAATCCTGCTTAGGAGGCAGCCACTAAACACATTACCCTCCCAAAAATGGAGGAAGGGAATCCTTAACCTTGTTCTATCTAATTTATTAGCCTGCAAATGACAATAAAGAGCAATAATATGGTACGCTACAGAATAAAAACAGAACAATGCAGATTTGGCTCTGATCTACAGTCTAAGTTTGTAGTTGCAATATGACTTTGTTTAACTATGAGTTTATTAAACATAATTAGCTGGATTCACTCAAAATGATAAGCCATAAATCAGGGGTGGGCGCGTGGGCGTTGTGCCCCACGCGCTGCACGGGTGCACATAGGCAGTGCTAAAAACCCAGTGCTAAAAACAGCTTCTGTGCGCAGAAGCGAAAAATAAGATAGCGGTGCCTATGGCACCGCTGAGAGAGTTGGTTCGGGGGCATGTCCAGATGGCCATCAATGCCGGTTCGGCAAACGGGGGGAAATTCCTGCTACTGGTTCTATAGAACCGGTCCGAACCAGCAGGAACCCACCTCTGCCATAAATCATGGTTCATAAATTTAATAACTGTTCTAACACAAAAACTGTAAGGCAAAATCCAAATAAACCCATAATATGCCTGACTGCAACATGTGACCTTAGGTACAATTTTTCCAATATTTTTGCTTTATGCATTCTGAGAATCAGAATATGCACTGCAGAGCTTAATTCTTTACTGATGCAACAATGCCTATACCAGTCAATCGAAGCAGACAAGATTTTAAGAGCCATGATAGAATGGCGATATCCCATAAACCTCAAAGAAATCCACAACCCAGAGTTAAAAATTGAGTGGAGCTGATCAAAAAGAATTTCCAGGTGGTTAAATTGACACATCTGGAAGATATCAGATTCAGGATAAACATACATACATAGACATACTCGCACATACATACACACACATCGCTCCAGCCAGCCAGCCAGACTGCTACTCATGCAAGTGGAGTCACGATGCGCATGCATGCACATGCACTCGCCCGCCATTTCTGTGGCCTGGTTGCAAACAGCTCACGGCCCACTAGTGGGCCACGACACAGAGGTTGCAGACCCCTGGCCTAGAGGAATATTAGCTTAACTGTTCTTTTCCCAGTCATGGGCTTCATGAGATCTGCTCTTCCCTCGTTGCTATTAGCCTTAAAAAGAACTTTACAAACAACAAAAATGCCTATGTGCTTTCTAATAAAGCACTTGACATCACTTGCAACATTAGGCCTAAGGTTTAAGAGTGAGAATTAAAAGGTATGCCAAAAGCTTCATAGAACAGAGAGAGCAAAACCCTAGCAGTACATGTTAACAATTAGATTATTTCAAAGTTTAGACAAAACCACCTTCCTACATTTATTGTAGACTGTGACTTGCTTTTTGAAAATAGCACTGTTGTTCTGAACTAACTTTCCTGCCCAGGGGCATAACAAAGACTTTACAAAATAGCAGCACAGTTACATTAGAGTGGTGCGCACTCACACTCTAGCCTACTTATAGCCTTTTCAAGAAAGAATCACACTTCTTGAAACTTCACAACCCAGAATGGAATTAATATCAACATTCCATTAAATAATATTCTATTCTCATAAGAACTTTCAAAAGGTCATCTTACAGCTTCCTACTTTCAAGACATGGCTGCTAGAAAAATATGGATTTTCTTTTATATTAAGAACCTCTAAATTTCAATAGTGGTTTCTTGGAGACTTTGCACACTCTGGCAATTATGTTTATTTTACCTATATTCCACTTCATCATGTGGTCTCAGAATGGCTAAAATAGCCCACCCACTCACTATGGCACTTGGAAATCTTTATTTTTATTCTAATCATAAAAAAGTATATTTACAGACAAAGAAATGTGAAAAATTAATTTATTGGGAACATACATCAAAGTAGGAGTGGTGCCCACAAAAAGTAGGGTGGGTTTATTGACTGGTGATTTGAAAAGATGGTTTATTAAAGATGATTTATTATACTTTCCATACCATTAACTGTAAACCATGAGTTGTGCTGGGAAATGGCAAAAAAGACAGAGTGAATTTCCTACTCTCCAATGCAGCTCCTGATTTATGGACACCTAATTCCCCTTTCTTCCAAATCACATTTTTTAAAAAATCATGGGGTTGAAAAGTCATAATAGATTTGGATCAGACATAACTCTAAGCCATATTGGATGGATTTATCCATAATGCTGAACCAAAAATAAACAAACAATATTATGGCTTAGTATTATAAACGCACCAGACCAATGTGGTATTGTGCTCCATCCCAATATCCAAAGCTAGTGCCACAGTTGTAGAGAATTGGTTATATTTTACTGGCATTTCATATATTCTATCAAGTAGATGCTCAAACTGAAGACGAAGACAGACAAGTATCCAGCGAATGACTTTTCAGATGTTGAATCGATACGTGCTTATAACAGTTTCTAACCATGCAAAGCTTTGAAGAATATAGCAGGCAATATAGTCATTTCCCTTAAGATCTGCAAAGATCCATTTATAGAAATATAGGATCCTGCAAAGTAATAAACTTCTAGTATCATCTTTATTTTCTAGGTCTAATTTAGACTTCAACTAAAGGCATTCATAGGAATTCTATTTATCCATGTCACAATTTCCACTTCCGGGAAAAGGCATTTTAAAAACAATCTGCTGTCATTTTTACTTTCATCATTTTCAAAATACTGGCAACCCTGACAGCTTACCTTCTATGGACAGATGGCAGAAAATTAGCCAAGAAGTGGAATGAGATAAGTTTCTACCAATGAGAGAATGAGGTACTCATGAAACCTGCAGAACTGCGAACTTGAACACCCAGCATTGCTTTGATTTCAACACACTATAGCAAAAACCCAAGTCAGTTTTCAAACTTAACTGACATTACAAGATCAATCCATTTAAATGCTGATTCTGACCTGGTATAAAGATGCTGTGTGGAAGTGCTTTCAAAAAGTAACAAACAACAAGTAACTACAGCCCAAATGCTTTGCTTGAAAGTATACTCATTGGCTTAAAAAAAAAGATAAAAGAAAGATTAATTGAAGAAAACATCCCTGGGGCTAATGGGTAAGGCTGAAAGCAGCCTCACTACCTGGTCTTCCAGTAAATGGGTGTTTTATGAAAGGCTGTATTCATGACATCAGCTTTTAGATCATCCAACGCCATGGCAGCTTTTTTATTTGACTTCTCAAGCCCAAATAGTCTCCTGGATCAAAATAGTTGCCTCCTTCTGTGTTAGAAACAATGTTCTGAAAAGAACCTGGAAAACAACTGGGGAAAAGTTCAGAACTTGCAGTATAGAATAAGAGCATCCTGGTGTACCAGTTAGGAACTTGACTGCTTCATGTTTCACTAAGTGAAGCTTTTATTAATTCTACAAAGGAAGTCACCCACACAGGAAAGGCAATGAAAAAAAGGGAAATGAAAGGAGAGGGAGAGGCAGGAACACCCAGACCATCAATCACCTAACCATGAAACTTCACAGGCCTCTTTGCCGAACAAGGAGAGCCAGCTTGAAATTCCAAATATTAAGATAAAGACTCCCTGGAGTCAAGCTCAACTCCTAATGACTACACAGACACCTCCTTGTAGATATTTTTGGCACAATTCATAAGTGATGTGTTGTTGCCTTCTCCCAGGATGTTTTCTATCTAAATACTAACACTGTCTCACCCTGTTTAGCTTCTCAAAATTAGTCAGATCAACAGTTGCCACTTGCTGGGCTCCAAATATTAAGATATCTCAAATACATTGGCATAAAATGGCAGAGCAAGTCTGTTACAGCCAATAACTGAAGAATGTTTATTATATGAGATAAATTTGATGAACTCTCAAAGCATTTATTACTGTCTGTGATTTAATAAACAATCTACTTCTATTAAAAATCTTATCTAATTACTTGGCTGATTATTTTGGAGCTTGTCTTCTTAGGTAGAGAAAAGCTTTGCTTCATATGCTGCCAGAATTAGGATCAACAATACATAGATGATTATTAGAAAATAAAAACTTAATTCTTTTTCTTTCAACACAGAACTGAACATCAAGTAAATCACATTTTTCACCAATTTCCACCATGTTTCCTTAATTTAGATGTTTGGGATAGTCCCCTGGAGAGAAAAAATATCTGTTTGCTTGTTGCTATTCTCAGCAACATGAGCTTGGAAATCTGGCAACGATGGAATGTGAAGAAGTGTGACCTTGTCAAACTTGGCAGTCTTATAATTCATTCTACTATGCATAGCTGTCTCTAACTCCATTTCCTTTCTAAAGTATGCTGTTTTTATATTTTCACAGAAATTGCATCTCATTCTTGTGGAGGAATTGAAGAGGTTTGGAGATAAGATCAGTATTCCAAATTGATTAAACAAGATTAAATTTGTCATGTGTAACTGCTATAAATAATAAAATAATCAAAGGGCAAAACATCAATTCAATGAGGGGAAAAAGCCAGCATGTCATCTCCTTTATCTGAAGACCTGGTATTATATAATGATATACTGTATCCTGACACATTTTTTTAAAAAACACATCTTTGCTATGTAAAAAAGAAAAGAACAGACTATTTTATTAGGTTGCAATTATTTCTAAATGTCAATTCTTACACAATGAAACATCAACCTCTATTCTGCACAGAACAATTATCTGTATGCTATGCCTAAAAAAGAGTTAATTACATCAAATATATAACACTCATTTTAGAATGGGCAGCAATAAACAATAAAGCAACAAAGTCTTTTATCAATTTATGCATCATAAGAAACCCAGATTAAGACTACAGCTTTGATATTTAACTATTTGGTGTGCGTATGTGCTTAAGCTTTTTACATAGGTTACAATTCAATTTTATCAGACATCTCTCGTAGTATAATGCCAGGTAATTCATTCTAGCATTTCTCTCTCTGATGATACAGCAACACAAATATTCTCATGATCCAATTTTTATGAGCTAACAGTCTGGCTTCTAAGAGGCAAATTGTTAAAAAGAAAGAGAATATGATATTTTGGATACATCAATATTTCTGAACCAGATATTAACAACCTGATATTCTCAAGCATATGAATGAGAGGCAGTGAACATCAGGCTCTTCAGAAGTGTTCTAGCAAGACCACAATCCTCCCAGTTTTCCATCAAAATTCAACAGCTATCTGATGTTTCTTTCAAAACCAGACAGTATAAGCTGCGTGCTGACATGTCTACGTTTAGTTATGGAATGATCAGTAACTAATGATTTCCCCAATCTTAATAACAATTATTATTTTGTAACTATTTTTAGAGATTTCAAGGCAGAGGTGAAATCTATTTAACTTCCCTACCGGTTCGGAAGCACACGCTTTGCACATGCGCCACTGTGGTGCACTTTTTCACCCTCTGCGCATGTGCAGAAGGCTTTGTGCATGCGCAGAAGGCTTTGTGCATGCGCAGAAGGCTTTGTGCATGCGCAGAAGGCTTTGCGCATGCGCAGAAGGCTTTGCGCATGCACAGAGGGTTAAAAACAAGAAAATGGCTACGTCTAGGCTTGTGGGTGGAGCCTCGTGCTGCCGCCACCGGTTCTCCGAACCACCACCAGCCGCCACTACCGATACACCTGAACCGGGACATACCAGTAGGATTTCACCACTGTTTCAAGGACTGCAATCTAAGTCCTGTAGCTCAGTTGTAAATCACAGTACTGTTGGGGAAGGTTCAACGGGGACTAATATCAGGGAATCTTTTGGGAAAAGAATATAGCATAACTTGTGCTCAAATGCAGTATTAAAAGATCCTAAATTGGCAAGTGGAATGAAACTTGGTGGAAGCATTTATTTGCAAGACATTTGAAAGAACTCTCTTTTTTTTATTCAAAAGAAATTCAAATCACTGCAAAGCCTTTCTGTCAGTACGTTCTCAGTCTAACTTGGCCAAGAACTTACATGAATGAGTCAGGGGCGGGTTCCTAATATTTTTACTACCACTCTGTGGGCGTGGCTTATTTTGTGGGTGTGGCTTGCCAGCCATGTGACCGGGTGGGCATGGGCCTCAGGAGCTTGGCAGCGGCCAGAGAAGCAGGGGGGCATTGCTCATCCACAACGCAGCCCTCCGCAGCAGGAGCAGCAAAACCGCGGCAGCAGTTCTTCTAGGAGGCTCCGTCCGGCCTGAATGCTTCTCCCCATTCGATGATCCTAGGCTCCTGCTGCCCATTCCCCCTCCTCTCAGCAGCTCGAGAAGCCTCGGACATGCAAAAATGCCTAGGATCATCATCGCGCGTTCGTGGCTTCTCAGACTGCTGAAGGGAGGCGAATGGAGATAGCTCCTGCCACCCATTCTTTCAGCGTCTCATGCGCTCCCTCAGCCATCCTCCCCTGCTTGGACTCACTGTGGGGTAGGAAGGCAGCACATGCACAGTGCTGGAAGCTCGGCTTCTGGGCATGCGCAGAATTTTTTTAAAAAAAAAATTAAATTTTTTTTAAATGGCGGCGCCCAGGCCGCACCGGTACTGTGACGTCACCAGCGGGCTGCTACTGGTGCTATAGAGTGGACCGCACTGGTAGGAACCCACCACTGGAATGAGTTTATCTTAATGGTAAAGGATTCACACACCTCTTAAGAACAAGGATTTTTTTTTAGTATCATTGTTTCTTGGACTACCAAAAATCTTTCCTCATTGATGGATTTTCTATGGTAAGAAAAAAGACAGAAAAAGCAGATGGAAATAGCATTCAAAATTCCATAAAATTTCATAAATGAGGCATGGTAATTGCACACACAAAAAAAGCCTTCGCTTAAAAAAACCTGGTAAGTGGAAACCCTGCAAGATGTAGTACCAAAAGTATGCCAGTTTGGAGATGACTGATGGATATGTGATAGTAGGATGTAAAAAAGGAAGCTAATTCCTGAATAGTGAAAGAATGCCAAGTTATGAGTGCTTTACGAAAGAAACAAATCTATAAATCTTCTCACCTGAATTGAAAACTGTTAGATATATCATGCTTTAGCAAGTCACAACATTGCAGACTGTAAGTCGCATAAGAGCCTTCAACTAACAAATTGTTGAGGACAGCTCTTAAACAATATAACTGGCAGTTGATAAAAAAAATGGTAGCACTAATAAGCTTGAAGGAATTCTTTTTTTCTCTCTCTAACACAGTTTTTTGCAGCTGATAACTGCATTTTGTCACTTAAACTCCAATGAAAATAGGAGGTAGCACCTTGGGCCAATGGAGTATTGATAATCCTGCAGGCCAATGCTTCAAAACCTAATTTTATTTCCTCTTCCTACATGGATACATATGCACATAAAATATACTTATGTGTATAATTCTTATAGACAAATATATTTGGTCCAGTGGCCACAAGTAATTGATAATTTTTGACCCCAAAATTTCCGTTGCTAATCAAGACAGTTGTTAAGTAAGTTTTGTTCCATTTTACAATCTTTATTGACATAATTGTTAAGTGAATCTTAGCAGTTGTCAAGTTAGTAGCACAGCTGTTAAGTGAATCTAGCGTCCCCGTTGCTTCTCAGAAGTTCACAAAAAATGATCACATGACCCCAGGACACTGCAACCATCATAAATACACACCAGTTGCCAAATATCTGAATTTTGATCATGTGACCACTGGGATGCCATAACAGTCCTAAGTGTGAAAAATGGTCATAAAGTGCTGTTGTAACTTTGGACAATCATAAACGAATGGTTGTAAGTCAAGGACTACTTGTACTCTATTTATTTATTTTATTTATTTATTACTTGCATTTGTATGCCGCCCACTCCACAGAGACTCTGGGCGGCTCACAACAATAAAAATTCATATGCAACAACAAATATAAAAAAACATTAAAAATGTAAATATTAAAACATTTAAAAACAATAAAACCACAATTTAAAAACCCATCCAGTAAATCCAATATTCATGGGGCCAAGAATAATCGATATTGTATTAAAATCATTGGCCCCAGGCCTGTCGACAAAGCCATGTTTTTACTGCTTTTCTGAAGGCTGGCAGGGTGAGAATAATGCGGATCTCGGGGGGGTAGTGTATTCCAGAGAGCCGGTGCTGCCACAGAGAAGGCCCTCGTTCGTGGGCCCACCAGCCAACATTGTTTGGCTGATGGGACCACCAGCAGACCAACTCTGTGGGCTCTAATCAGTCTTAGGGAGGTATGTTGGAGAAGGCGGTCTCGGAGGTAAACTGGTCCTAAGCCATGTAGGGCTTTAAAGGTAATCACCAACACCTTGAATTGCGCTCGGAGACCTATGGGCAGCCAGTGCAGTTCGCGAAGGATAGGTGTCACATGGGTGTATCTAGGGACACCCATCACCACACGCGCCGCCGCATTCTGCACTAGCTGCAGTCTCCGAACATTCTTCAAGGGTAGCCCCATGTAGAGTGCGTTGCAGTAGTCAAGATGTGAGGTAACAAGGGCGTGAGTGACTGTCAGTAATGCCTCCCGGTCCAAGAAAGGGCGCAACTGGTGCACAAGATGAACAAAGGGTAGTCAAAGGGTAGACAAGGTTAAGCCATATAAAATAGGTTATCAGGTAAAGAGAATAGAATTAGTCTTCCCCATCATCAACTTGTGAATCTTAACCAGAACTTTCATGAATGACTACAGTAAAATGTCTCCAAAGCTATCTCATAAATAAATTCAAATAGATTCCATGTTTAGTTGCCTTGAATTTTTTTCCATGAAAATTAAAGGGTCACAGACAATGGTAGGCTGACAAATGTTTAACAACCAATTTTTCTGGGTCTGTTACTGCCATCATACAACACTGTTAGTTGTCAAACAACTGGCTAGTATACTAGGCCACGGGTGTCAAACTTGCCACATCACGTTGCCATCACCTGACATATTGTGATGTTTTCCCCTTTGGGGAGCTGGGGTGGGCGTGGCCTGTGCATGACGCATGACGCATCCAGCCCATGGGCAGCCAGTTTGACACCCTTGTGCTAGGCATTGTGGCTCAGCTCTGCTCTCAATTGTCTTACAAAATTCCAGGAAAAAATATAAAAATCTGCTCCTGTGAGCAACTGTCATGGTCATCTTCTTGGACAATCTACTAAAGTTCAAGTCAGATACATGTAGTCCTCATTTATTGATTGTCTCATTTGTGACTATTTGCAGTTGCAACAGTGATGCAAACATAACTTTACAACCAATACTTACATTTACAATCTTTGCAGGTCTGCAGAGCAAAGAAAAGGTGAAATAAGATCAAAAACACAGTCGCAACTTCACTTAACAAATGTGCACAGTGATTAGAAATAAAATTTAAAAGATTCTGGCTGTATGTCAAAATCAATCTAGAAATTGCCACTACACCTCAAAATTAATAGACAAAACCTTTCTATTAGGGATTTGCAACATTCATTGGAATTGGAAGATTTAGTGAATTTTACACATTACCCTCATTGCTTTTGAAGCAGTAACCTTATTTAATATATTTCCTGTTAACAAATGCCATTGCACAAAACAATTGTATTATTTGCTACAAGCACATAAATTAATTTTTAATTTCTACCACACTTTTCCTCCACATTAGAGATACATGTCAGATTACAAATTCAACCCAGATCAAAGTCTTACATTGTCATATCTGTCACTATTTCTGTTGGAATTTATTTTAAAAAGTTAGAAATCAATCTGCCACAAATATGTCAACACCTATCAGCAGCTTTCCAAAACATTAGTAATAAATACATCATATTCAGAATGTTGTAGGCCAGAAGATCTGTAGTTTGTAGTTAGTTGCAGACTGTGGGGAAATGGGAACCCTGACTAAATTTAGTCAGCATATATGGGAGTTTATTTGAAAGACATTTCTCTACAACTTTCCTTACAATAGAATGAATGCAAAATTGGCTCTGTCATGATGCAAAATAAAGCTACAAATGAATCATAGAAATGGTTTGTATGTTGTAAACAAGCTATAAACTGTTAATTCCTTTATTTTTCTGTTATAGAAGGAAACAAATTTGCACAATTTTTTGCTTCAACTGCTAAAATATCTTGATCAGACTTGGATAATATCCATGTTCAGTTATGTCAGTGTTTCTCAAATAGTGGGGTGCGCCCCCCTGGGGGGCGTGGAGCAATGCCAGGGGGGCGCCTGGTCCGTGGGCGCCATCATCTTTTTTGGGGAATTTTGGGGGAATTTTTCCGTGTTTGGATGGCTTCTCTTCTTCCGCAGCTTGAAAAAGAGCTCTCAGTTGTGTTTCCGGCTGAATCCTGCTACTGAGCATGTGCGGAAGTGAAATTGCAGGGGGGGGGGGAACAGCACAAAACTTTGAGATGCTTTAATGGCTGGAGCTGAGCCTGCAATATAAAGAAAGTAGGAGCCAGAACTGTCTGTTTTTTCTCTATTGCAGGAGGTGATGTTTCCGACTTTTCTTGGCTTTGTTTTGCGATTTGCATAGATAAGACTCTGCCTCCCTCCCTCTTCTCTTCTCCCTCTCCTGTTCAGAAAGTCCCCAGTGCTAATTGGCTCCCCAGAAAAGCTGGCCTGGATTTTCCCAGCACAAGGAGACCTGCATTCGAGCAGCTGATAAAAGGCTCCTGTTCCAAAGAAGGCTCTGATTGATTGATTGATTGATTGATTGATTGATTGATTGATTGATTGATTGAGTGAGTGAGTGAGTGAGTGAGTGAGTGAGTGAGTGATTGAGTGATTGAGTGATTGAGTGATTGAGTGATTGAGTGATTGAGTGATTGATTGAGTGATTGAATGATTGCAATTATATGCCACCCATCAGAGATGACTCTGGGTTCCTTACAAACATTAAAACTAGTACACATTAAATTAATTAAAAAAAATAAGAACAATAAAATATTTGAGGGCTGTGTTAAGATTTGCTCCTAGCTTCACAATCAGGGGCTCAGGGGTTTATACACCTCTGCCCTGCCCTGCCCTGCCCTATGTATCATTTACAATTAGAAGAATGTAAGGCTTACGGATGCTTGACAAAAGCAACTTCTAATGATTGAACTATTAACATTAAATGATAGCTAGCACTTGCTATCAGCCAAGTGTTAGTGAAGAGGATACTTGCTGTTATTAGGTACAAAATAATGTTCGTACTAGACCTATGTGATGGATTTGACTTGAATTAGCTGCTGCAAAACTAGTCTCCTATTGAGGCAGGATAGTAGAATGCTTCAGAGAAGGAACAGGATCTTAGAAGTCACTTGTAGACAAAGCAAAAAGTTAATCCCAAATACCAGGAATACAAGAGATATGCAATGAAGAAGAGGCAGTGCACCATAAATTCTTTTTTTACTTGATGGTGCTGAGGAGGACCAGTTCATTGACATGATGTCTGACTCCATATTGAAACTGAGGTTCACATCACAGACACTGAGTGAATTCTGGCTGGGTGTAGAGAGGCAGTATCCACTCTTAGGGCAGACGGCCATGGGCATTCTTCTTCCTTTTGCAACATCTTATCTTTGTGAGACTGGCTTCTCTGCTGTTGCTGCACTGAAGACCAAGTACAGGTTCCAGCTAAACATTGAGCAGGAGCTGAGAGTTGCAGTATCATGCCTCAAACCCCGCTTCGAAAAGCTGTGCTTCAAAACGTGCTCATTGTAGCCATTAATCCTGACTTCCTCATTTTGATAAAAAAAAATCAGCACAAATTGTTTTATTCATTTTTGTGTTATAGATCAAAGTGTTTTATATATTGTGCTCCTGAGTTAATGTTGCTTATCAATTTGAATTTATTATTATATATTGATTATATTTAATGTTATTTTTCAGTATCAAATGGTCAAAAATGTTTATAGTTTAAATAAGGATTGAATTTTTGTTTAATTTCAGGCAAATTGAGTCTTTTAAGTCTTTTCTGTTACAGACTAAAAAACAATGTTAATAAAGTTATTCTTTGTTATAAGTTGATTTTTCTTTTTTTATTTTCTTTAATGTTAATAAGGATACAATGTTATGCAGAGGTGTACTTATAACAATTTTATAGACAAATGATACTATTTACAGTTGCGGCGGAGAGTTGGGGGCGCGCAAAATGTTTACTTCTTCCTAGGTGGGGCGTAACAGAAAATAATTGAGAAGCACTAAGTTATGTGAAGATGTCCTATTTCTTACTCTGATTAAGACAGAAAAAAAATTCTCAAAGAAAATAAAACAAAGATATAATTATCATATAAACCATAGATTCTGTGTTTCAAAGTCCAGTACAATGCATCATATAATATGAATATAGTATGACATTTTTACCACAGTTGTTACGTGAATGACTGCAATTGTTAAGTTGGTAACACGGTTGTTAAGTGAATCTGGCTTCCCGATTGACTTTGCTTGTCAGAAGATTGCAAAAGGTGATCACATGATCCTGGGACTCTGCAACCATCACAAATATGAATCAGTTGCGAAGCATTTGATCCAGTAGTGGGTTCTAAAACCCGTTGTTACTGGTTTGCACGTGTGCGCATGCGTGTGCGCGATACTTCTGCACATATGCAGAAGCGTCTTGGGCGGGTGGGCAGAGCCTCCCGCCGCCAGCACTACCAGTTCACAGAACCGGGCCAAACCGGGATCAATCCACCGCTGATTTGATCATGTGACCATGGGGATGCTGCAAACAGTTATAAGTATGAAAAATTGTCATAAGTTATTTTTTTCAGTCCCATTGTAACTTTGAATGGACACTAAATGAACTGTTGTAAGTCAGGACTACCTGTATTACTAGCTATCTTTCCTGCTGAAAGCCAATAACATTTTTTCTCTAACTGTCCTAAATTTAAACTATGTACCATTATTTGATTATAAAAAAGTAAAGAAACTGGTAATTTAAATGGGAAGATTTTTTTTAATTTAATTACATTGAAAGTTGCATTATATGGGATGTGCTACTATTTATAAAACAAAAGCTGCATTATAAATAATAAATGAACTGTAGTTTGTTTGCAACTATACAATACTATATCATATTTAATTTCCTAAAAAATATAAGGAATGTAGCAGAGCAGATGACCATTGGTTTTACTATTAAAAATGTTGTTAGCTGTTTTAGCAAAGGAAATTCCAGTTCACAATTACAAAAACGGAATTACTTTTCACAAAATGCCAATACAATTTGTTAAGCTTTTAAAATAGAATTTACATAAGCAAGCAAAAAATGCAGGGTAGTCCAACATATGGTTACTAAACCGAAATCTAATCAATGAATTCTGCTTTCAGCAATAGCATCTCTTTCCACTGACTCAATTGATCCACTGTGCTGATTCATAACGTACTCTGCTTAGCTTTGCCTTCCTATGTTGTGTCAGCCCAATGCTGTTTGTAAACCAATGTCCATGCCTAAGTATATTGTATCTAGCCTATTGTATCTAGCCTAGTACAGCGGTGGGTTGCTCCCGGTTTGGACTGGTTCTTAGAACCGGTAGTGCTGGCGGTGGGAGGTTCCACCCAGCCACCCGGGACGCTTCTGCGCATGCGAACTGGTGGCAAAATATTTTACAACCCACCATTGGCCTAGTATCTAGAACAAGGATTAAAAAAAGACATTTGGTTTTCTGTAAAATGAGGTGCTTATATATGAGAAGGACGGAGAAGAATTCAATTGAGAAATGTTGGGTCATTCTACATTTAATTTATCAAACATTGTAACCAATGTAATCAGATTTCTCCTGGAATAATTCCATTTTGTAAAATGTTTTGAGAAACAATCATATGCAGTTATAACTCAGCATTTTATTTTATTTTAATAACTAATCAATTTTACTATGTATTATAAAATAACTGATAATTTAAATCTATATGCTAAAATATGCTTTAGAGACCCAATCCTTTATTTATTCAAACCTCCAAAACTTTAACTTAAAACTGTCTACTGGGGACCTCATCCATTCCTAAGAGGTCTGTAAGAGGGCGTGCATAAGCGCACCAGCGTGCTACCCTCCGTCCTACTGTTCCCATTATTCGTACTCATTTCTTATGCATATACTTTACCTGTTTATAGTTATATGTTATGTTCATACTTATAATTGTTTTCTCATACATGCTTGACAAACTAAACTAAACTAAACTAAACTAAACTTTATAAAATAATAAAATAATAAAATAATAAAATTAAATTAAATTAAATTAAATTAAATTAAATTAAATTAAACTAAACTAAACTAAACTAAACTAAACTAAACTAAACTAAATTAAATAATAAAATAAAATAAAATAAAATAAAATAAAATAAAATAAAATAAAATAAAATAAAATAAAATAAAATAAAATAAAATAAAATAAAATAAAAAATAAAAATAAAAATAAAAATAAAAATAAAAATAAAAATAAAAATAAAAATAAAAATAAAATACAATACAATACAATAAAAAATACAATAAAATACAATAAAATAATAGCAATAATACTTAGACTTATATACCGCTTCATAGTGCTTTACAGCTCTCTCTAAGCGGTTTACAGAGTTCAGCATATTGCCCCCAACAATCTGGGTCCTCATTTTACCGACCTCAGAAGAATAAACATACAAACCTTTAACTTTACTCTAGCCTTTTAACAATCCTACGGAAATGACTAAGAAATCATCCATAGAAGTTCCAACCTATACACTTCAAAAATGTAATCAGCTTTGATAAGTATTTTGTTTCCATAGTAATTACATTTCAATAATTTTAGTATAAATCCAAGGTTTGATAGTGATTATGACAGATAGGTAGAATTCCAAAGGATCCTACTGCCTACATAGCATTTATGCAATTAAATGTTCTAGAAATACTGAAAAAATACTTTGCATGAAAGCCTTTTACAAATCTAAGAATAGTTCAAGAGTTTAATAGCTTCTGTTAAAGAGTCAAGAAGAGACCTAATCAACTTCTTCCAGGCAGTTGTGAGGTCTCTATAAATCCCAGGCCATTTAGTGTCCATAATTAGTCAATAAACAGGGTGAGTCTTCCTCTGGAGTATCAGTCACTTTTCCCTGTTCATTCTTTCTGTTCCTTCCAAAGTAATTCCAATACCAAAGTGCTAAAATTATCCTAAGTAGAACCAACTTTAAAATCCTTCAAGATCTTAATATTAATTAAGGTAAAGATAAAGGTTCCTCTCACACATACGTGCTAGTGGTTCCCAACTCTAGGGGGCGGTGCTCATCTCCGTTACAAAGCCGAAGAGCCAGCGCTGTCTGATGACGATTCCGTGGTCATGTGGCCGGCATGACTAAACGCCAAAGGCACATGGAACACTGTTACCTTCCCACCAAAGTGGTCCCTATTTTTCTACTCGCTTTCCAACTGCTAGGTTGGCAGAAGCTGGGGCAAGTAACAGGAGCTCACTCCGTTACGTGGTGCTAGGTATTCGAACCACCGGACTGCCGACCTTTCTGATCGACAAGCTCAGCATCTTAGCCACTGAGCCACCCTTAATATTAATTAGTTATCCCATAATTTTGAATTTATTCCTATCATACTTTCAACTGACCAGTTAACAAACAAAAACATGATATTAAGAAATAGTTTATTATTTGGGAATAGTCTCAGAAAATAGCCATAAAAGCCATCCATACAGTGACCATTTTATCACACATTTCATAAGCACTCCTTGATTTCGACCACTCCTGGCTTCTACATAGGGGTAGTAAATGGACAAATGTTATGAACTAGGAAGAAGGAATGTAGCACCTATAGGACATCTGAGGTCCTCTGCCTTATCTAACTTAAGTTAAATTAAATTTTAATTTTAAAAAACTTGCAAAACTAGCATGACATAAAGTACTGTGCCAGCTCTAGCTTTAATTACAAGGAAGCCTCTGTAGACTTTGGAAGAATTCTTCAAGTGTGGTCTAGGCTCAAGATCAGGGGTCAGCAACCTTAAACACTCAAAGAGTCACAAAGGTCCTAACAGGAAGCCCCCCGTTCAGTTCTGGAGCCGACCGGAAGTCCGGTTCCCCACCATAGTCTCTCCTCCTAGCGCGGCATCCATTTTCCTCTACCTGTCCTAACCAAAAGCCCTATCAATTGTTGAGCTGACTGGAAAACCCTCCCCTTGCCATAAAGTCTCCTCCTGGCACGCCCTCCTCACCCCCACACTAACCAGAAGCTCCTCTCAAAATTGTGGTGCCAACCTGCGACAGGGAACCACAGCAGAGGGATGAAAGAGCCACATGCGGCTCCAGAGCTGTGGGTTGCTGACCCCTGCTCTAGACCAAACCTTTTTTAGAAGGGAGTCCACCTGCTTAGGAAAGAAAGGCAAAAACTGGATGGTAAAATGATTGCTAAATAGCTTGCTTTTTGTTGTTAGCCACACTTTTTGAGATAGAAACCACAATATGTTCTCAGTTCCAAAATTTGAGTTGTTTCCGAAATTGTCTACTACTTATGGTATAAACCAATGGTGGGTACCCAAAGACCTTCCTACTGCACAAGAAAAAAAATATGACCTACAATCTATTTAACACTAGAAGTTTTCTTCTAGTATTTATTTCAGAAGATGGTGACAAATCTATCTTTTTAAATGAATATCTAAATTTATGCCTGAATTTTATCATCATCATCATTATTAAAATACTACCACATTCTGGATCCCCCCAAATCTGCTATACTAAAAACATTGTTTCTTGTCCACTTAAGCCCTTTTGAAAAGAAACATTGGTTCCCTATTTTGTAAAGAGATGGTCAAGTGCTGTAATCTTTCCTCCTGGAGAGGCGTTTCCTCCTCAGCAAAACCATTTAGTTTGCAGGCTGCAATAATAGCATTAACTCAATGTATTTATTTTAAAAACAAGGTTGTCCTTTTTGTTCTTTCCAAAACTAATTACTTCTAAAATAAAACTGAAGGCATTATTTGTAGGATACTCCCTGTAGTAAAGGAGATTGAAACTTACATTGCTACTGCTTTTCTTTTAAGCAGGACAGCTTTGAGCCTTCATAGTTATAAACATACTTAGTGGCTTGCTAAGAATTGCAAGGAAGCTAAAGAATTTCAGCACGCTCTGCTCCAAAATTCTTTAGGGCTATAATTCTTTAAGTAGAAGACATGTTTTCAGCAAGGGCAACTGCTAGAGAGACTCATTTTCTTCCTAACCTCCAGGTCATTTTCTCCATTTTCTCATTGGATTAGGAAATGAAGCCTTATGTTTCTCTGCAAGTGTCAATTGGTAATGCCAAAGACTGCTGTGGATATTGGGGAGGGGTGGACTGGGAGTGTGGGGAAATGAACAGAATACCTTTTTTTTTCCATGGGTTTTCAAAGTTTCATGAGAACCAGATGGTTTTTCTCCCTCCCTTTTCAGCCAGTTATCAGGCCTGAGATGGAATTTCTTGCTGTGAGTGCAATGCTGATTCACACATACCTTCCTTATATAACTGAGTGGCTGAATTTGCTAACTGCTGCCATTTCAGGAAATGTAATTTTAAAGGGGACAACTACTGCATTAAATACATTCCAGCAGTTTCATATGAGAAAGTCATGCTCAAGAAAAAGAAGTTTGGCACAGGTCTCATAAGCAAGTCAAACTA
Organism: Diadophis punctatus similis; assembly: GCA_023053685.1. Taxonomy (NCBI): domain Eukaryota; kingdom Metazoa; phylum Chordata; class Lepidosauria; order Squamata; family Dipsadidae; genus Diadophis; species Diadophis punctatus. The sequence goes on along the minus strand of JALIGW010000007.1, from coordinate 25,897,939 downwards.
AGCACATGAATGGGCTCATGTATTCTTCATCTCTGAAGATGATTATTCCTTGGGGGAAAATTGGCACTTCTTAGAATAGAATAACAGAGTTGGAAGGTACCTTGGAGGTCTTCTAGTCCAACCCCCTGCTTACGCAGGAAACCCTACACCACTTCTACACCACTTCTAATTAAAAAGTGCTCTGAACTAATACTAACTAACCCATTGGAGACATCTCATTCCTTTCTTCCACTATTTGTCCTTCACTGTCACTTTTGAGATATGACATCCAAATTTTGGAAATCCAGAAGGTGTTTGAACATCCCTAAATGTATAATTAGGTAGATTATACCTAATAATTAGGAACATCTCTAAATGTATAATTAGGTAGACAGCCATTATGAGGCAACTACATATAATGATTCACAATTGTACAGTTAATAAACAATTTATATTATCTGTTAATTGAACACAAGAATTACTGATAACCTCCTCAATTAACAGGAAACAATTTATAGTCAACAGGTGAATATAATTTGGTCTACTTCAAAATGATTTAAAATGCTTGAATGAAAACTCCTACAATTTGAGATATAATTAATTTATAATATATGACACTATTATTTTGTATTTTATAGATAGGATAACCAAAAAGGATATTAAAGTGTATTGACAAGTATTTATTTTTCTGCGAAGACTTCCCATTTCTAATTAAAGGTAGCAACATATTCTTCCCAAAATAAAGACTGTTGGACTCCCTCCCTTACCTATCATAATTCGAAGATTTAAACACATTGTTTAACAGAAGATTCCTGTACTAAATGCAAAATTGCAGAACTTGGGAATGTTTGTTTGCTATTATTTGTATGGCAGATTAGCAATAAAGCTTCTTTAGCTTATTCTTGAGGTTGTCTATTATACAATCTCATGTTGTGTGCGAGTTGTACTCATTCTTGGACTGGAAGGATCTGCTCACAGTAACTCACCTTGGTCAAATGGGCTACTGCAATGTGCTTTACAAGCAACCTATACAGTGGTACCTCAATACTCACCATTAATTGGTTCCAGGAGGTGCAATGAATACCAAAAATGATGAGTACCAACCAATTTTTTCCCATAAGAAATAATGTAGTGAGTCACAAGGCAGCTGACACCAACAAGTTCTAGTTTGTCCATTGAGTACCAAACAAACGATGAGTATCAGGACAAAATGTTTACATTAAAATGCATTGAATACCAAACTCAATGAGTTTCAAAGCAGTTGAGTACCAAAGTAAAACTTTACATGCATAGATTCATATCCACATGTTATATGTATTATCAGGAACTAAGATCAATAGTACTGGCTTATGAAGCTACAGTGATTTAAGTCACAGAATAATTAAACTTTGGCAATTTACCATATATCATAGAATTTTAAATAATTAAAAAATGAAAATCCTCCTCATTTTTTGATTCTTCTTGGGATACTGCACCTTCTTGAAATACAAGAAGCTATGGTTTGTTAATTCTTTAAGAGACAATCATCAGATATGTGTGCATCGGGTTGCAAGCTAAATAATTTGAACAGAAATTGTGGAACTAGCACACCCAAAGATTTCGTTGGAATACTGTCTAATTGGACTATTATAAAATACCTGAAAATACAGATATTCTGCAATGTAATCAAAATGTCCTTTAAAAAATAAAGTAAGTATTGCATGGAAAGATTTTTCCCCTATGTTTCAGACATGTTCTGCATAGGATAAAACTATACATTTAAAACCACAATTGCAAGTAGAAAACAAAACACTGCCTATACATAGTATTGTTATATCCATTTTTTAAAAAAAAGGCAGAGCTGTAGCAGGACACAAAACTATGATAAAATTCAACATTGTCATTCACTCCCTTGGAATACTATTTGAAATGCAGCTGGATTGTGGTTATGGTCTTCCACTGAAGCAGCACTGCAGTCAATATAGAATTAAAGAGGAAATGAAGAGACAGAGAATGAAAGAAAATGACCATTTTAGCTAAAGACTGAAAAACATTAGTTTTTCCCATAGAAAAATTGGAAGGTTGTACAGGTAGTCCTTGAGTTACAAATGTAATGGAGCCATTCCATTCGTAATTCAAGGATTCATAGGAGTGAACTGTGTAACTTGAACATGGTCACTCCCTCCTTTCGCCCATGCATTCACTAATGGAATGTGTGGCTCATTAAGTGCACATGAGGTATCCTAGTGATACCTCACTAGGCCATGTGGGTCCTAGGGATAGAACAGGCCACCTGCTTCAGACCACCCAAGGCCTCCCCCGACCCATTGAGATATCTCATTCTCCCTCCCTTGGGATCCCCACAATTGCTCCCCCCCCCATCCTGTTCACTTAGCTTATAAAGATTTGTCTCCTCTCCAGCTTCTCTGTTTCTTTCCCTGCCCTCTCCTTTCTCATCGGCAAAGCGCTTCATGAAGCCTTCAGAAATGAAAAATGAGGGCCGCACGCACCTTCTAGGCCTCCTTTCTAATCGCCAAACCTCTTGACGAAGGCTTCAGCAACAAAAAAGGAGGCACGGTGGGCCACACACGCACTTCTGGCCTTTCTCACTGCCAAACCGCTTGAGGATTGTGTCCCTGTAGGCTTCGGCAGCCCTTTGCAAAAAGCCTTTGCCGCTAGGAACAGAGCTTTAGAGGGACACGCCCTCCCCCCCCCAAAGGTCTGCTGGTGCTGACAAAGGCTTTTTGCAAAGGGCTGCCGAAGCCTACAGGAAAGTAATCTCCCTGCAGGCTTCAGCAAGGAAACGGCAAATGGAGGGAAGGCCTGAAGAACCGAAGCATTCCCTCCATTTGCAAACGTCCAAGCTTCAATTTGCAGAGAATAGAGACCTAAAGTGCGAGATCATGCAAGATCAGTAGCACAAGATCTCGCACTACTGATCTTGCATGATCTCGCGATACGTTAGGCCTCTGTTCTCTGTGAATGCACCAAAAGCCTGAAGCAACAAAGCAGGCAAAGAAACCGTGACAGAGAAGATCTTTGCAAGCTGAGTCTCCACAGGCTCAGTTCCTGTGAAGACCGGGAGTGGGGGGGGGGGGGGAATAGGTAGGGTGAATGTTGCAGAGTCTCTGTGGTCATTTGAAGGGAAAACACCTGCTATGGTACTGCACCATTCGGGACTTATTTGTAAACGCTAGGGGGTGCTTATTGCGTAATTTCGAACATTTGCTAAGGGAACGTTCGTAACTCGGGATTACCTGTATACTATATAAATTGTCCTTGATTTACAATGACAATTGGGACCACAATTTCCATTGTTAAGCGAGGCATTGTTAAGTGACTCGCAACCAATTTAACATCCTTTTTTGTCATAATTGTTAAGCAAATCACTGCAGTTAAGTGACTCATACAGATGCTAAGTGAATCCGGATTCTCTGCTTGTTGGAAGCCAGTTGGGACAGTCACAAATGGTGATCACATGATTCTGGGATGCTGAAAATTCATGTCAGTTGCCAAGCACCTGAATTTCAATCACGTGACTGTGGGAATGCTGGAAGTTGTAAGTGCAAGGACCAGTTATAAGTCACTTTTCCAATGCTATTGTAACTTCGAACAGCCACTAAACAAACGGTTGTAAGTTGAGGACTACCTATACAATATTTGATTCTCCAATTACCAATATATTGTTACCTGTCTAATACTATTTACCGTATTTTTTGGAGTATAAGACGCACCTTTTTCCTCCCTACAAATGGCTGAAAATTTGGGTGCGTCTTATACTTCGAATGTAGTTTTTTTTTTCCCAGCCCTAACTAGGTGCTAACAGATCTTCCCAGCTCTTACTGGCTTGCATGCTCTTTCATTGTTACTCTCTCAGAAGAAGGTTTTTTTAAGTCCTAACCAGGAGATAAAATAATTGCTGAAGCTGCTCCGAATAAGTTTATTTCTAGCCCTAACCAGGTGCTAACAATCTTCCCAGCTCTTACTGGCTTGCATGCTCTTTCATTGTTACTCTCTCAGAAGAAGGTTTTTTTAAGTCCTAACCAGGGGATAAAATAATGTGCTGAAGCTGACCAGACTAAGGACGCTAGCCAGATGAATACCTGGTAGGCAGATTGTTTTCCCCTATTTTCCTCCCCAAAAACTAAGGTGCATCTTATACTCCGGTGTGTCTTATACTCCAAAAAATACGGTATGTAAATAAGTAGTGTACCAAATATTTCAAATTTAATATCATTTTGAACTAAAAATACCTGTTTTAAGTATTTGATGTTATTGCTTCTGATATTAATATATTAAATCCATGCTTATGTGAAACTCATTAGTCCTGTTCTAACAAGATACTTAGGTACTATCCTACTAAATCTCCTTATCAATGAGATCATTATTGGGACAAAAATGTGTGTTTTAAAAATACAAACTCCCTACCCACTTTCTCTAGAAAGTGTCTAACAATCCATGAACCCTTAGAAGAACCCTTGGAAAGATTTCATTATTTCACTAGAACTTTCCCCATTGGCTAGGAAGGTTGCGGGAAGAGTGACTTGGAGTCAATCTGCTTGGGCAGTCTGTTCTGCTTGACAATGAGAACTATAATGGGGAGGGCAACGTTTTCGGCCACTCTTTCTTGATATTTCTTTTTCTTGGAGGACTGATTGTACAGAAACAAGGCAATCGGATAGCAAGAATCTTTTCTGAATTGCAACAGGATAGAATTATATTAAATATATAAATAAAATAATTTATTGAATTTGTAGCCAGATACACACTTTCTGCTTGCCCTGTTGCCAGTCTGGCTGCTCACCTTGCCCTGAGTGCAGGAATAGATTCACCTTCCTCCCATTCCTAGATCATTGCAAATGCATCCTGCACAGCTATTTTCCAGCTGTAATTCAAAACCACTATTCGGCAGCCTGGAATATTAGTCACAAATGCTTTGTTTTGCTCTAGTAATAGTTCTACCTGTGCCTGGCACACCATCCCTCTCCCAGCAGCTGATCACTAGTTGACTGCATGCTATGTTCTCTGCTGGTTGACAATTGCTGATTTGTTTTGAGTAACTTGCAATTGATCCACTGAGGGACATTAAATCAATAAACTATCCACAACCATAGATGTTCATGCTCCATCCAACACTTAACATTTATTTTTTATTTAGTCATTAGATTTATGTTCTGCCCTGAAGAGTGGGGGTAGAAATAAAGGCAGTGTGCATAGTACACAATTCCTCACAATTTTTTTCACAACAACCATGTGTGGGGAAGAGAGAGGAGAGGGAGGGAGGGAAGGGAAGAGAGAGGGGGGAGGGAGAGGGAGAGGGAGAGAGAGATTATTTATTTATCTGGTTTCTATGCTTAAGGGGGAAACTAGAACTCGTGGTTTAGCCCACACATTAACAACTAGATCAAACTGACTCCTGGCAACAATGGCCGCTGCTTCAAGAGCTCAATGGGCTCTCCACACTGCTTTCCCACCCACACTGCCCACAAAAGTGTTTTTTAAACATCATTAAGTTACAATGTAAGAACTTTCTATTTTGCTTCAATGAAGCTGAACTATCTGTCTTCCTCTATTAAGTTTCTAAAGACCTATTGAGGAAGTCAGAACAAAAAGGTCTGGGTTATTACAAAGGAAATAGAATAATGTGAGAAAGGGAGGTGAGAGCTCCTCTGTGCGCAAATCTCTGGGCTAGAAAAAAAGGAATCAAGGAAAAAGCCTTGGAAAGGAAAAAGGAAATAGACCAGTAAACATTGGGGCCAGTCAGTGATCTTACATTCCCTGCATGGTTAGGATGGGCAAGACGCATGAAGACAACCAATCCTGGAGTTCCATAGTTCAGATTGAGCACCAGCCCAACCACATGACCAATCCACTGCAATCAAGACTGAAATTCCTCAAGTTTGCCTCAGAAGCCACTGGGAGTCAGATGATAGACCAGCAGCTTAGGCTGCAGTGCAAAATTTACTTACCTGTTTCCTTGAGATGACTGACACAATAAAGTAAGCTTAGCACTGTGCATGGTTGTCTCTGTTTGGGGTTGCATTTCATATTTCTTGACTGAGTCAATTCACTTCTTTCTGGTTGTTCCTTTAAATACAGTAAATCGTCTCTTTACATACTGACCTAGCCATTGAAAGAGAGTTATTGAAAGAGAGTTATTGGGAAGCTATTGAAAGAGAGCTATTGGGAAGCCAGCTTATGACCATGGTAAAAATGCAACCAGAATGGTCAACAAAAGTTCTAGGGATTGCAAATATTCAACACATAACTGAATTACTTGGATTGAATGTTCATACCTTAGCAACTCCCATTACCCTCCCCAGCTAAAGTTTTTGCTGTGATAACCAAGAAATGTGGAAATTGTATTTCTGAGTACAACAAGATAAGTGTCATAAAACTTTTACTTTCACTTATCCAGATGATGCTGAAATAAAGAAACAAATATGGAATATGACAAAAGTTTCTAAAAAAATTCAAAATCATGCACAACATTCTTTCATTTTGAATGGCTTAATGATGATATTGCCCAGCATGAATTTTGAAACCTTTTCACTGCTACCTTATTATGAAGCAAATCCAGACAGCTTAGTGCTGCTTCTTACTCTTAGTACTATAAGAAGAGGCCATTTCAGAAAATTATCTTCAAAAGTCAGTTCTCTTTATCAATTTCAAAGTGTTAAGGCAATAATTAAAGCGGGCAGAATTATGTTGCTAAGCAACCTTTTAGCATCTAACGCAGAAAAAAGGAACATGATGTATGTCTTCTCTGACACAACAATCTGACATATTGAATTAAGCCACAGCCAACCTTCTTATGCCACCATAGCAAAGTTCTATTGGGGAAGCAAAGGACTTCTATTGGGCTTCCATTTATTCTGTTTAATTTTTAGAGAAAAACCAGCACAACCTGTCTGCCTTCCATTTATCATACCCTGTAAAGTTTGCCCTGGAGACCACCTTGCTTGTTAGTTTCCCCTTCTTCTTAGATAGTTCACAAAGAGTCACAGATAAAATCCAACTTGTAGTGCTGCCCCCACCCACCATCACTCATAGCTTGACTGAAGGCTTAAGTGCAACAGCCAGCATGGAAATTCCTCCTTGGCCTGAGGGAACTGTCATACAGGAATTTACTTTTATATCTTTTGCTCATACAAAGCCACTATCTATAAGCTGACTGGGTGCATCAATCAATTACCCATCATTGCATTCTATGCAAACATCCCTGAGAAATGCCTTTCTCCTTTGATATCTCTAACAGTGAATCTGTCAATCTCCTCACAAATTGTGTGAGTAGAAGGATACACAATGTTTTTCTCATTATGAAATTACAAGGATCAGATCATCCCATCTAAATGTTGGCCTTAGTATATCCTTTGGGATGATTAATTTATATACCAGTCTATCATCCACTAATACTTATATTTTTACAGGAAAATATGATAATTAATTTTACACTGAAGGAACTTACCGTATATACTCGAGTATAAGCCGAGTTTTTCAGCCCACTTTTTGGGCTGAAAAAAGCCGCCTCGGCTTATACTTGAGTCAGCGAAAAAAATTGAGTTTCCCCTCCCTCTGTGTCTGTGACTGCTCTAGCCGGGCCTCGCGGGTGGACTGGCCTGAAAGGGGTGTGTGCGAGCCAGCCAAGAGGAGGAAGGGGTGGGTGAGGAGGGGGCGGGGGCTGATAGCGCGGAACCGACGCGAACTGCCCCATCCGAGCCGGCGGCGCTCACTGGACCGGGGACGGGCGCGGGAGGGAGTCGGGGAGGAGCCGAGCCGGAGCTCGGCCGAGGCCATCCGCTTGCCGGGAAAGAGGACGGACTGCTCTAGCCGGGCCTCACTGTATGTGCAGTCCTCCGGGTGGACTGGGCGGAGGGGGGGTCCCTTTAGCGCGGCTCCGGCTCGCCTCTCCGAATCCCCGGCGGGCAGGCTGGCTTGGCTCGGCTTTGGCGGGAGAAGAAGTAGTCCCGCAGTGGCTTCGGGGGTCGGTTGGTTCGCACGGGGCCGTCCTGGCTTCCCGGTTAACGGTGCGCTCCTCTCCAAAGGTTTTGGAGATACTGCGCGCAATGCCCGGGGGGCGCAGGTGGGTAGGGGCTGGCAGGTGGGGGCTCCAGTGAGGGCTCCCTATCGCGGGGGGTGGGTGGGTGGGTGGGAGAGATTCCAGCCAGCCTCCCACCCCCACAATGCCCGTTCTGCTTTGCAACAAGGGTACATGGCTCAACTGGCATCTTAGGGGGTTGCGCTCGAAGAGGCTGCTTCGTCTTATCGGAGAGAACTGGTGCAAGCTGGTTGCAGATGTGCGGTGGCTTTGTCTGCCCCCCGCCCCCCTCTCTCTCCACCCCCCACTCCCGGGCTGCCTCTTTGTCTTAGGTTGGCACCAAGGGCCAGAAGACGGTTTGGGTCAGTAGAATGTTGCTCAAGGTGACCAAGGGTCCGTTTTGTTAAAAATAAAATAAAACAAGCACATTAAAAAACAACAGCCCAGCTGCCTTTAAAATAGCCACAATAACCTTGCACCTGTATGTATCCCTCAAGGGTTTAAAAAAAAGGAAAGAAACAAGGGAAAAGCAAATTTACAGAGCTAGTTTACTGTTTTTCTTTGAAATAAATATTCAAAAACATTATTGGTATCTATTTTTATTTCTGAAATTTACCGGTAGCTGCTGCATTTCCCACCCTAGGCTTATACTCGAGTCAATAACTTTTCCAGTTTTTTGTGGTAAAATTAGGTGCCTCGGCTTATATTCGGGTCGGCCTATACTCGAGTATATACGGTATTGTATTTTTAATATCACATATATATATATATATATATATATATATATATATATATATATATATATATATATATATATATATATATATGTGTGTGTGTGTGTGTGTGTGTGTGTGTGTGTGTGTGTGTGTGTGTGTGTGTGTGTGTGTGTGTGTGTGTGTGTGTGTGTATACATACATACATACATACATACATACATACACATAATAAGATAGTAAAAATACATATATATCCCTAAAAATCCATGCTAGTTCTTCCTCAATTAAGTCTTCTATTTGTTGACACTGCTATTGTTTAGACAAGGATACCCAAACCTCTTGGGCCTCCCTTCCTTTAGCAATTGTGAAAAAGATAAATTGTCAGCAAGACAAATCAGGAAGGACCATACTTGGCAGAGCCTGTCTCTCAACCAACAGTGATATAATTAAAACCTCCCATTACTATAGTTATGTGCTTATTTGATAGATCTGTAATTTGGTTTCAAAAAGCCTCATTCATGCTTTCTCCTTGATTGAGAGAGTGATAATAGTATAATATTACTTACCATAATAGTATTACTTTGAAAGGTTCTTCTGTTTATTTTAATCCAGTTGCTCACCATAGTACTGCCAAGTTCATTAATTTGGATTTTCAAGCAGAAATGTTTATTCTTTATATATAATGCAGCTCCTCTTATCTTTCTAATGGTCTTCTTTCTTTTGAATAAATGGTATCCTTCAGTTGCTGTTTCAATCCTGAGTATCACTCTATTATCGCAGATGTATGCTAGATCATCTTTGCCCTTCTAAACAAAATATCTGAAGTTCATCTTGTTGATTTTCAATAACCTAAGCAGTAATATATATTGAAAGGAAGATGTGGACTTTATCAGCTATGTTATTTATGTATTTATTTATCATTGAGTAACATAAGTGGCTCCATTTTTCACGCTAGATATGTTGTGCAAGCTCAATGAACTGTGCTCACCTGGACAAACCTAGATATTTGAACAACCTTCTTGTAGTTCATGTCTGTGTACTTGACTCAATTGTCTAGCCATAGCTGATGGACCTCATTATCCTTAAGGAGCCACAACACAGTTGAGAGCTTTTTTCCATTTAACAATATAGATCCAACTACCACCAGAATTATAACTAGTAATTACTGTTATAAATGTTATAGGCCATTCAGGTTACAGAGGCTCTATATTTTAATTACTGAGTAATCTTAAATTGAATTATAGTGTGCTACTGTATTAATTTCCTAACGTTACATTTTATTATATTATAGTGTACCTAGTTATAGGGATATAAAAACACTTTCAGTACTAGCCAAATTTAGCATGGAGACCCTTGAAGCTTTCATGAAGATGGAATTTTTGAGGCAGTAGTACAGAAAGAGTTGCCACTGCTTTCTTTCATGAGAATGTTGGATATCTGTATAGGTTTGGGGTTTTTACAGTTTTTGAGGGCTTTTCCCATTCTAGATTTCCTGGAGATTCTCCATCCAAGTATAAACTAGACCCAAACCTGTATAGCTTCAGAGTCAATCATATGAATTAACCATTACCCAAATTGTCCAAATAAATTCATAAGGCAGAAATCATTAAAACAATATGAATAGCCACAAAATTGTAAGACTTGAAATCTGGTAAATGCTCAGAATGTGATTGTTGTGAGAAGTAAACTGTGAGACTGGGATTAGGTATTTTATTATATATTGAAAAGGTTTATATTCTGCTCTTCCTCCAGGAGATCAAGACAGTGTACAGTACATACAGGTAGTTTTTTACTTACAAACACTCGTTTAATGACTGTTCAAAGTTATAACAGTACTGAAAAAAGTGACTTCTGTTTTTTCACACTTAATGACCGTTGCAGTATCATCCTAGTCATGTGATCAAAATTTGGCAACTGGCATATATTAATAACAACTGCACATGGAGTCATGTGATGTGTGATCTTCTGACAAGCAAAGTTGATGGGTAAGCCAAATTCACTTAACAACCATGTTGTTAAGCATTCAATACCGTGATTCCAGACACTCTTCTAACTAAGCTGAACCAGCTAGCGGTACCTGAACACACTTGTAAGTGGATCATAAGCTTCCTAACAAACAGGAAGCAGTAGGTGAAGCTAAGCAGAATCACATCAGATACCTTACAATTAGCACAGGGGGCCCCCAAGGCTGTATGCTCTCTCCACTTCTCTTCTCTCTATATACCAATGACTGCATCTCAAAAGATCCATCTGTTAAACTACTGAAGTTCGCAGATGACACAACAGTGATCGGACTCATTTGAGACAATGATGAATCCACATACAGATGGGAGGTTGAACAACTAACCTTGTGGTGCAACCGGAACAAACTGGAACTGAATACACTCAAAACCGTAGAAATGGTGGTAGACTTTAGGAGAAACCCGCCCATACTTCCACCTCTTACAATACTAGACAACACAGTATCAACAGTAGAGACCTTCAAATTCCTAGGTTCGACCATATCGCAAGATCTAAAATGGACACCTAACATCAAAAACGTCATCAAAAAAGCACAACAAAGAATGTTCTTTCTGCGCCAACTCAGGAAGCTCAAACTGCCCAAGGAGTGTCACGCAGTGATTTTATATTGCCTGTTACATGTATATGCAGGGAGATGCAGGGAGATGCATCCCTATCAAATATAATGGTTCATTCCTGAGCACGTGATTAATGTTCCTAGTACGCATGTGTACATTCCTTCCTTCCTTTTGTTCTATGCTTCATGACGAAGCAACATCTCTTTTATATAGCCAATATGTAATTAACTAGTTTTGATAAGAAATAAATATCTTTTACATTAGAATTATAATGCGGTTTATTTTGGCAATGTCAGAGTTCCAGGAAAAGATTCATTTCGCCTCTGATAAGAGTAATTCTTATCTTAACAAGGAGCTGCTGATACAGTTCTACAGAGGAATTATTGAGTCTGTCATCTGCACCTCTATAACTGTTGGTTTGGTTCTTCAACCCAACAAGACAAGACACAGACTTCAGAGGATAATTAGAACTGCAGAAAAAACAACTGCTACCAACCTGCCTTCCATTGAAGACCTGTATACTGCACAAGTCAAAAAGAGGGCTGTGAAAATATTTACAGACACCTCACATCCTTGACACAAACTGCTTCAATCCCTACCCTCAAAACGACGCTATAGAGCACTGCACACCAGAACAATTAGACACAAGAACAGTTTTTCCCAGAACGCCATCACTCTGCTAAACAAATAATTCCCTCAACACTGTCAAACTATTTACTAAGTCTGCACTACTATTAATCTTCTCGTCGTTCTCATCACCCATCTCCCCCCACAAATGACTGTATGACTGTAACTTTGTTGCTTGTATCCTTACAATTTATATTAACTAGTTCCTAATATGATTTGATTGATTATTTGTACCCGGACTATCATTAAGTGTTGTACCTTATGATGCTTGATGAACTTTTCTTTTATGTACACTGAGAGCATATGCACCAAGACAAATTCCTTGTGTGTCCAATCACACTTGGCCAATAAAATTCTATTCTACTATTCTATTCTATTCTATTCTATTCTATTCTATTCTATTCTATTCTATTCTATTCTATTATTATGTTACTAACTGCAGTGATTCACTTAAGAAAGATAGTAAAAATGGAGTAAAACTCACAACAACTGTCTTGCTTAACAATGAAAATTTTGGGCTCAGTTGTGGTCGTAAGTCGATTAGTACCTGTACTAATCTTTTTTTTTATGTTTCACAAATGCCCTTGTGAGATAGAACAGGCTGATAAACAGCTGCAATCCCAAAGTCATTAAATAAGCTCCTATGAATAAAAATCGACTGGAATCTGGATTCCTCCAGACTAAATATAGTCCTTTAACTTGCTCTCCTCAGGATCAACTGTTATACCACATTGATATATCTCTTCAGAATCGTAACATTTAAAGAGATTTGTTGTTTATCATGCAAATACCCTGATGATGTCGAGCTACAAGTAAGCATTTGGCATTTGTCTGATTATAACATGATACACATTTTATTTTGATCCCATTGTACTTTACTATAAATGCCACTGACTGTACTATGACTCAGAACAGACAGTAAACAGCCTGATGCACATCCCAGAGCTCTTTAATACCATGCCATTAAAAACATGGGCAAAAATAAAAATCCATTTTTTTTCTACCAGAAAATAAAATGTTCAATAACAGTGAACCTCCAATAAATCTACAGTATGGAAAAAGATAAAACCAATACCTGATATTAAGCAGAGTAGGGGAGGATGAAAATTCGCAAATCCATTCTCAAGCAAAATAACAATAATTTTTAAGCGGTACTATACTTTTTTTAAGCTGCACTATATTTACGTTATCTTATCTGTAATTAACTAATGTAGCCCTGCCACATCTGCAAGATTTCAACCAATTAACTAGTTCCTGAATATAGAATTATGAGTCAGCATATATTGCTGTGTCTGGCATGAAGGCTGACAAAAGTCTTGCTTCAAATTTTAGGCATTTTCCAATGACAGAATCAAATACAGGGTTCCCAACATAAAGTCTTATAGTGATTTTGGTTGCGATTGTGAGACCCCTCCTCAAGAAGCCTTCCCTGGATCCAGCAGATTTAAAGAACTTTCGTCCAGTCTCCAACCTTCCCTTTATAGGAAAAGTTGTTGAGAAAGTGGTGGCGCTCCATGTCCTACGGTTATTGGATGAAACGGATTATCTAGATCCTCTCCAATCGGGTTTCAGGCCCGGCTACAGCATGGAAACTGCCTTGGTCACTCTGATGGATGATCTCTGTGCGAACCCGAGATAGGGGTTATTCCTCTATCTTGGTGCTATGTGACCTCTCAGCTGCTTTCGATACCATTGACCATGGTATCCTTCTGTGTCGATTAAGGGAGTTGGGAGTGGGAGGCACCGTACTACAGTGGTTCTCCTATCTCTCTGATCGGTCACAGTCAGTGTTGACAGGAGAGCAGAGGTCGACCCCTGGGGCCCTCGTTTGTGGGGTATCTCAGACTCTGTCCTCTCCCCTATCCTATTTAACATCTACATGAAACCACTGGGTGAGATCATCCAGCGACATGGGGTGAGATTCCATCAATACGCTGACGATACTCAGCTAAATATCTCCACCCCATGTCAGTTCAGTGAAGCGGTTGAAGTGATGTGCCAGTGCCTGGATGATGTGAGGATCTGGATGGGAGTCAATAGGCTCAAACTCAACCCTGACAAGACTGAGTGGCAGTGGATATTTCCTCTGAAGGACCATACTGACTGTCCTTCCCTGGTCCTGGGGGGAGAGAGGTTGACCCCCTCAGAGCAGGTTCGCAATTTGGGCGTCCTCCTAGACCCACAGCTAAGCTTAGAACAACACTTGACAGCTGTGGCTAGGGGGACCTTTGCACAGGTCCGCCTGGTGCACCAATTGCGACCCTATCTCAATCAGGAGGTGTTGCTCACGGTCGCTCATGCCCTTATCATCTCACGTCTTGATTATTGCAATGCGCTCTACATGGGGCTACCCTTAAAAAGTGTTCAGAGACTTCAGCTAGTCTAGAATGCAGCGGTGCGAGCTGTTGTGGGTGCAGCTAGATTCACCCACACTACACCCATACTACGCGAGCTGCACTGGCTGCCTATTGGTCTCCAGACACAATTCAAGGTGTTGGATATAACCTTTAAAGCCCTACATGGCTCAGGGCCAGATTATCTATGAGACCGCCTGCTACCTCACACTTCCCAGAGACCAGTAAGATCCCACAGAGTTGGGCTTCTCCGGGTCCCGTCAGCTAAACAATGTTGGCTGGCGGGACCACGGGGAAGAACCTTCTCTGTGGCTGCTCCGACTCTCTGGAACCAGCTTCCACCTGAGTGTTGTGACCCAGCACCGCAACCCCCAGAAACACACACACACAACCGTTTGTGAGGCAAACAAAAAGGTTCCTTTTACTAATAAGGTTTCTTAGCAAAAGCTCAGAGGTTTTAAAAGTCCACAAACAACACAAACGGAAAGTCTCAAGGAATAAGGTTCTTTGGGTTACTTGAGGGTTAAATATCACACAGTCAAATGTTCAAAGCAAGACTCATTAATTCTCCTCTTATCTGACAACTTGGCTGGCTTCCCGGAATAAAGCTGGCAGAAGCTGCTGTCTTCGACAAGGTTACCAAACAAACGTAGAAGTAAGACTCTGGATATGCTGCAATCATTGATTCGTTGTTCTCAGCAGTGAGTACTAATTGCGCCGGCCTAATATAGGCACTGAAGGGCGTGGCCCAATTAGCCCTCACTGCTACCTCCGAGTAGACCGATGCTTACTCAGCCAGTCCTGTCTTCTGGCTGCTCTGCGAGCTCTGGCATCCAGCAGGGGTTCTTCATCTCCTGATGAGTCACTCTGCTGCGCAGGTGCAGAAGGTCCTGTGGGATCGTCCTGCTCTGGCACCGAGTCCTCATCACCAGCCGTCTCTGGTGCCAGGCACATGGGCTGGTACTGCTGCACCATGAGCGGCTCCACGTCCTCCGGATCCTCCATACTCGGCGCCGGACGCGGCCAAGGCACAACACTGAGATCCATACCACCCCCATCTTGTTGGCCTTCTGGAAAGCCGTTAAGACCTGGCTTTTCCAGCAGGCCTGGAACCAGTGACGTATAAAGAAGATGCAGATTGAAAGGATTTTATTAGTGTAAACATATTTTAACTTGTTTTTAGATGTTTTTGTTATCTTGATTTCTGTTGGTTTTCTGTTGTGAGCCGCCCAGAGTCTTTGCGGAGTTGGGCAGCATATAAACTGAACTAAATAAATAAATAAATAAATTTCACCATAACCTTATTGCCATTCAAGATACACTCTGGTTCAGCTCAGAGCTGGGTTCCTACCTGTTCAGACCGGTTCTATAGAACCATTAGTAACTTGGTGGCCTGGGTCGTTGGAACCAGCAGCGACTCAGGCCTGCTACACCTCCGAGCTGGTTCTCTCTTGTTTTTTGCTTCTGCACATGCGCACAAGCTTTTTTTTAGCACTGTGCATGCGCGTACAGCATGCAACGCGCACCTGCCCGACCGGCGCATCCCTGAACGAACCGACAGTAGCAGAATCCGAAACCCACCCCCAGTTCAGCTGCCTTTAAGTGGGGAGCATATATGAAGTGTGTGTGTGTGTGTGTGTGTGTGTGTGTGTGTGTGTGTGTGTGTGTGTGTGTGTGTTCGTTTATATCTTCACTTTTTCTTCCACTTCACTTTCAAACTAATGGAAAAGAAATTGCGTTTCAAGGAAAATAATCAACTGAGAAGAAAATGTTATTGAATTCTTAAGATAGTGTGTGGGCTTCTTGCATTTATTTCAATCATAAAAGCATTGAAAAGCATATCAGAATCTTGTTTCTTTATGATTCAGCCATTACTCTCTAGCAGTTGCTAACATCTCTTGTTTCTCACATTCCAATAAAAAGCCCAAAGGAGACGGATAATATCATCAAGGAATTATCAAGGCAAGATCAAGAAATGGGATAATGTGCTGCCAAGACTGGAATCCCCAAAATATGCAGGCCACTACATTTTGAATTACCTGAAGTTTCTGGATATTCTTTAAGGACAACCCAAAGTAAAGCAAATTATAGTAGTGTAGACAAGTGGGGATAGGGCATGAATTGTAATAAGTTTGCAACTGGTGCACCATTTGGAGTTGGGTGCAATTCCCTCTGGCCGTGGATCTACCTGCTAGCCAATAGGAGCCATGAATCCAGAAGGATCGCTATGTTGCAAACCTGCTCCCTGGTTTATTTATTTATTTATTATTATTTATTAGTGAGATTTATATACCACCTCATAGTGCAAGCACTCTCTAAGCGGTTTACACCGTTAAGCAATGTATATTTACATTGCCCCCAACAATCTGGGTCCTGATGGAAAGTACATGCCTATAAGGAGGTGCCCAAGTACATGCCCAAGAACTTCAATGTATCAGCAGCAACTCTGAATCACCAGGATTCAACTTCAGTCTGCTGTCTCTCCCCAACAGACTCTGCAAGCCTCCAGGCATCAGGAAAGAGAGTTGATAGCATCTTGGCAATGTAAAATTGGTTATCATCAGCATATTGATGCTACCACATCACAAACCATCTAATGACCTTTCCCAGTGGCTTCATTTAGATGACAGACAAAACTGATGTCTGCAATATCCTACAGGTCAGTTACCACCATGCCAATTTATCCTCTCCCATCAACACATATTAGAACCCGCTAAGAAGAGGTATAACCACTGCAAAATAAAACCTCCAAACTCCAATCTTCGCCAGTGAGCCAAAAAGAATACATGGCTGATGGTATCAAAAGATATCAAGAGATTTAATTAATCAGAAGGGCCTTCTCTGTGGCAGCACCGGCGCTCTGGAATACACTACCCCTCGAGATCCACAATATTCCCACCCTGCCAGCCTTCAGAAAAGCACTAAAAACCTGGCTTTGTCGACAGGCCTGGGGCCAATGATTTTAATATAACATCGACCACTCTTGGCCCCACGAATGAATTATTGTATGGGTTTTTTAATTGTTGCTTTTAATGTTTTTTAAAGTTTTAATAATCATTGTTTCTAATGCTTTTTATATTTATTGTTGCATGTAAATTTTTATTGTTGTGAGCCGCCCAGCGTCTCTATGGAGTGGGCGGCATACAAATGTGACCAATAAATAAATTCCCTATCTAGATCCTGATGCAGGTCATCCAGGAGAGAAATCAATGCTACCTCTATTCCCAAACTAGGCCTGAATTCTGACTGAAAAGGGGCTACATAATCCACTTTTCTAGGTTGCCGTGAAATTAGTCTGCCACTGCATTTCAACAACTTCCCTCAAAGAGAAAGGCTGGAGATCACTTGATAGTTATCTAATGATGATGATGTTCGTCCATCGTGTTCAAAGAGGACCTTGACATCTATCAGGTTATGGGCTGTTTGCGATGTGTCCACAGGTGGCTGGTAAGGCCTATACGGGCACGAAATGTTCTGCCACATGTTGGGCAGACATGTGTGGGCACCATTGTCGCAGCATTTGCAGCTCTGGCTTTGCGGAGTGCTCGCTTCTCTTCTGCTATGGCTGTTCTTCTGTCCTCAGATATTTGGCAGCCTTGGTGGATCAGCATGTGCCATGTTGATCGATCTTGTGCCAGGTTTCCCAAGAGATGGTGTCGATACCGAGGGACTTGAAGGAGGCTTTCAATTAGATAGAATAGAATAGAATTCTTTATTGGCCAAGTGTGATTGGACACACAAGAAATTTGTCTTTTGTGCATATGCTCTCAGTGTACATAAAAGAAAAGATACATTTGTCAAGAATGGTTGTCATAGGGTTCAAGTAAGCAATCAGGAAACAATCAATATTAATATAAATCGTAAGGATACAAGCAACAAGTTACAGTCATACAGTCATAAGTGGGAGGAGATGGGTGATAGGAACGATGAGAAAAACTAATAGTAATAGTAATGCAGCCTAGTGAATAGTTTGACAGTGGTGAGGGAATTATTTGTTTAGCAGACAAAATTAGCAGAATTGGTTGTTTAATACTACCGGATTCAAGGACGGCCTCTTCACAAGGGATACAACATAGCCTCTTTCAGGGCTGTTGGTAGCTCTTCCTCATACAATAAGGCATTGACAATCCCAGGCTAGTTGCTACTAATTGCAATTAGACCAGAGCATGAGTTGACCATGACAACAGGATGATGGAAACGTCCTCCATCTCCAGAACATTCAACAATTTCTCATAGACAAAACCTGCACTGGATTTGAGATAACTGTGAAAAGCCTATAATGGCCATGGAGAATATGAAATCTCAAGTTTTAACCAAACCTCCCCAGGGGCTAGTAGATTAAGGTTATCAACACCAAAAGGTGTAGGTGCTCCACTGCCAACCCGAAAACTAGATCACACAACTCAAGGAATGGTCAATACACATGCAAAATTCTACAGCCCTGCAAAACAAATAGGCACATGTATCCCAATATTTCCAAAGATGTGTTTCTGGTCATAATCAAAATCTTTCTCACAATCAGATTCACCTCCCTTCCCCAGCCATAATATCAAGGCTGATGAAAAACCTGATAACTGACTAGAACAATTCCCAACATGATGACTTTGTTGTCAAAGCCCAGCCAGGTTTCAGTCATGCATGCCTCATCCAAAACTAAAAATAAAAGAAGATGGACTTATTGCAAACAGATCTGGCATTAATATCAGCACCTTGAGGCCAATAGTGCCAGCAATCTGTTCACCCAGTTCCCAGAATAGGTTTAACTATCCAGAAGTGGCTATTTCCACTAAATTGGAGGGTTTTTTCCCTGGAATGATCTACAGTACCTAGCACTCCCTGCCATATCTCCCTTGGCCAAACACTTCAGGAATGAAACTGTCAACCCCACCCTTTGGGAGCAGCTAACTCTTTCTATGCCCTAAACCTCCATCCCAACCAAAAGAAACCCACCCACCCCTTCAAGGCTAGACAGCCCACTGCAATAGGAAGCACCCTGAAGCTGGCTTCAATTCACATAGTTAAGCTCCTACAGTGTTTGGGTGCAAGCCATTTTCCCATTGAAAAGTGATCAAGCCTCATCAATCTTCTTCTGAAATCGTAATCAAGCCAGGGTTGAAACTGGCAACATTCTGTTAGTTTTCCTTCTCTTGAGCAGAAAATAAAGTTCATGCAACTCAATCTTTAAATATTTCTTTCACTTCACTTTTGTATAGAGAAAGCAAGATAATTTTAGTGATTGAGGGATCAATGGCAGCTCACAGCAGGGTAGTAAATATTTATTTATTTATTTATTGTTCAAATTTATATGCCGCCCAACTCCCACGGGACTCACTCCTTGCTCTCAGTATTTACATTTCTGAACAGACAAAAAGAGCAAAAAACATTCCTGACTCATTTTCACACTGCTTTTGAGGGTCACCAGTCACCAAAGTTGAGTAGCTTAGATATTAGGTTAAAATATGTTAGGTGTTCTGAGTTGTTAGAACTTTTTAAACAACGAATTCAGTGATGAATTTCATGACATTCAGAAGATTTAACTGCTGTTGTGGTGAAAATGGTGGGATTTTATTCTGGTTCAAAATTTAATGTAAAATAATTTGGGAAAGTTTATACTGAAAACATGTTTGGGATTTTATAAGTAAACAAAAGCTTCAGTGTAATTCTAAAATAAACATTGCATTATATTAAGAAACAGAATATATATAAAAGTAAATGGGAAGTCAGTAGTTCTATTTACAAAATGTTATTGAAAAATACAAAAATAAGTCCAGCCCAAGAGTGGAATATTTCTGTCACAACTAGGATAGTCTATATTTACATATGAAAAATATTTCAGTCTGAATATTTTTCAATAAACACTAAATGGCTAAACAGTATTCATTACAGAGAGTTCAACTCCAAAATCTGAAGGAAATTAATTAGGCTTGCCCTTGAGCAAGTTCTGATAATCAGAACACAATGAAATGCATGAAGACACAGAAATAGAAAATGATTCCTTCCTGAGATTATTTTCTTTTTTAATGTGTAAAAATCACACAATGTGAGAAATATACCTAAAATCTGAATTTTGAGCTTTGTATCTTTTTTTTCTCCCTTTATACTAAATATATAAATCGAACAGAATGTAGGCTGTGCTTCTTTCATCAGCTATAAAGATGAGTTTGTTCTTTAGAAAAGTACGCTTCTGAATATTTTATTTTTTAAAAAAAAAACTGCAGTGAGGCAACAGAGCATGCAGTCCTGGGAACGCCTACATTACCTACCTACTTCTAGTAGAAACAGTCTTTTAATGTTTTGAATCCAGTGGTGAGCTTGGCAGGAGATTAAGTGAACACTAACCTCAGAAACAGAAATACATGCACAGATCTCCTGTCCTTCTCTTGTTAAGTTATTCATTTCCTAAGAGAGGTTTTTTTTTTTAAGGGGTAGTGGGGACTGATCCACAGGGAACCTTCATTGCTTTAGGCAACTTCAAGATCCTCACTTCCCAAACATGAAATAAATGCATAAAATGTATTCTACCTAAAAATGGCAGTTATCCAGTTTTCTGAAGCTATTATTCATTGTTGCCCCAAGCAAAGAGCAATTCTAAACAGACAATAACTGTTTGTGTTTCTTGCTTTTCCAAAAGTGTAAATGCCAACTTCCCATGGTGCATTCAATCTTTCACTTCAAAGCAAAAGTAAGCTTAACAGAACAAAGCAGGGTTTAAAGAAAAATGAAAGATGAAATTGGACTACCCATGGGATAAAATTAAAATTATTAAAAATACGTCAGTAGGATAGCTAGCTGTGGAATAGAAGGAATCACTGAATTTCTTTCTTAAATTCTTCGAGTTATTATTTACTTATTGCAATTACTTATAACCCACCTTTCAGGATTAAAATCCTGTCAAAACAACTTACAAAAAAAATACAATTGTTGCTTGCTCTCCCGCCTCTCTCTTCAGGAATGTATACGTGCAAAACCAAAAGTCTCCAGAAAATTCCAGAACATTCTCTTCTTTCTCCTGGCAACACTAATTGAGCTGTTCCAGGAGTGTTTCAGTAGTTTTCCGGAAGGTCTCAGAACATTACATCTTGGATATAAAATGATTTGAAAAATACCCTAGGCAATTGATGATGATAATCAAGAGAAAGTAAAATTATTTTCACTGCAAGCCTAAAAGTTAGGAATTTCCTAACCTCTTTAAACCTTAGAAAGAGATTCAAATATTTTTCTTCTTCTATTGCCCCTTCAATTTCTAACTTGCATGTGGGATTTGTTGCTACCAATAGTTGTGACCTTTGGGCATAGCACTGTTTAAATTAGGAAAAGCATTTTTTAATCTAAATACTACATTGTGTCTGAGCAACTTGCTAGAGGTTATGAGCCTTAAAACTAGAAGGGCAAATAGGGAGGATATAATCTAAATCTCATTTAATTTTATTTAAATTACATGCATATAATAGTGCTATTATTCTGCAACCCAACAAGACAGACACAGACTTCAGAGGATAATCAGAACTGCAGAAAAAACAATTACTGCCAACCTGCCTTCCACTGAGGACCTGTATACTGCACGAGTCAAAAAGAGGGCCGTGAAAATATTTACTGACCCCTCGCATCCTGGACATAAATTGCTTCAACTCCTACCCTCAAAATGTCGCTATAGAGCACTGCACACCAAGACAACTAGACACAAGAACAGTTTTTTCCCGACCGCCATCACTCTGCTAAACAAATAATTCCCTCACCACTGTCAAACTATTCACTAGGCTGCATTACTATTAGTTTTTCTCATCGTTCCTATCACCCATCTCCTCCCACTTATGACTGTATGACTGTAACTTGTTGCTTGTATCCTTACGATTTATATTCATATTGATTGTTTCCTGATTGCTTACTTGAACCCTATGACAACCATTCTTGACAAATGTATCTTTTCTTTTATGTACACTGAGAGCATATGCACCAAAGACAAATTCCTTGTGTGTCCAATCACACTTGGCCAATAAAGAATTCTATTCTAAAGAATTCTATTCTATTAAAATTTTAATTTCACAGCAAGTTTTTGAAAGAAGAGATTCTTCTTTTAGTCAGTTGGGAGTCTACTTGAACCCTTGAGTAAAAATATTCCCAAATAAGTGGACAAAATCTATCTTTTTTACTACAATAAAAAGCCATGCAAATTGTAATCATAAAATCTTTTTATTCACACAAGGTAACTGCATTTCAGGAGCCCTATTGAGATCATTTGGCTGCATGATTTCCCCCCTCCTTAATGTACTGTACATGCATAGAGATACACATAATATGCTTGTCTATAATGGAAACTAGAAAGTTTATTGGTAGTCCTTGACTTACTATTACAATTGGGACCAGAATTTCTATTGCTAAACAAGGTAATTATTTAAGTAAGTTGCACCTGATTTTACAACCTATTTGTCGCCATTGTTAACTGAATCACTGCAGTTATTAAGTGAATAACACAACCATTAAGTATATCTGGCTTTCTCCCCCCCCCCCCCCGTTTACTTTGCTTGTCAGAAGCTAGTTGGCAAGGTCACATGACCCCAGAATCCTTCAATGATTGTAAATACTGTATATGCCAGATGCCAAGTGTCTAAATGTTGACCATATGATCATGGGGATGCTGCAACGGTTTTAAGTGCAAGGACTGGTCATGAGCAGAGGTGGCGCAGCGGTTAGAGGCAGGTACTGCAGGCCACATTAGTTGACACTGATCTGCAGGTCAGTGGTTCAAATCTCACCGGCTCAAGGTTGACTCAGCCTTCCATCCTTCCGAGGTAGGTAAAATGAGGACCCAGACTGTTGGGGGCAATATAAATATATACATTGCTTACTGGTGTAAACCGCTTAGAGAGTGCTTGCACTGTGAGGCGGTATATAAATCTCACAAATAAAATAATAAATAAGTCACTTTTTTCAGTGTTGTGGTAACTTTGAATAATTGCTAAATGAATGGTTGTAAGTCAACCATTCTACTTATATATAGGACTCCCATATTTCAATTAATTAATTTCAATTAATTTTTTTCTTTTACTTTTACTAAAAAAAAATTTTTTTCTTTTACTAAATCCATTACTCTGCTGCTTTTTATTAATAGATAATTCCAAACAAAGATGCAACAAGCTAAAAAAACAAAATATAAAATGAGCATGCAATAGGTTAAAACCATTGTGAGTAGCTGGAAACAACAGAAGTAATAAGAGCTTATGCGATATGGTGGTTATGAGATTAACAGTAGGGAGATCCAGGTTGAAATCCCTTCATAGCCATAGAAGCTTACTGAGTGGTCTTGGGTCAGCCATTGTTTTTCAATCTAATCTACCTGGCAGCATTGCCATGTAAGCTGCTTTGAGCTCTCAGATAAAATGCAGGATATAATTTAGGAAGAGGAGGAAGGAGTGTCTGCAGGGGAGTCATAAAAATCAAGATGGAAGCCACAATTATGTGATGAAAGCCCCAGCTCCTTTTCTTTACAGATTCTAGTAAACAGTAAATAGCTAAAGCATCCATACCCTTTAGATTTGCTGCAAAATCTTCATATTGATGTTCACAGGTTCAATTAAATTTCCCAGGGAGAAAGAAAAGGCTAGGTTGGTTTATATAGCACTAGATTAAGGTGACCAGACGTCCCGCTTTTGGCGGGACAGTCCCGCTTTTTAATAATTTGTCCCGCGTCCCGCGGCGTTTCAAAAAAGTCCCACTTTTTTTAATTTGAATTTGCCCTGCACACCCCTCTGCCTCCTGCCTCGCCTGCCTCCTCCTGCCAGGCGGGGAGGGAGGGCACTGAGAGGGGCAGCGGCGATCTTGCTTGTTCGTCGCCGCAGAGCTGAAGAAGCTGGTGGCGTTCGCGGTGCGGGGCTTCCCCCGCCTGCTTCCTCCGGCCGCCGGGACGCCACCATTTGCGTTCTTTTGCCCTCTGTGCAAGCAGAACGCTTTGCACATGCTCAGAGGGCAAAAGAATGCAAATGGCGGCGTCCCGGCGGCCGGGGAAAGCGGGTGGGGGAAACCCCGTGCCTCGAACGCCACCAGCTTCTTCGGCTCTGCAGTGACGAACAGGTAAGCCTGCGCCGGTAGGAACCCACCCCTGGCTGCGATGAAGGGGGGGTGTTTGGGGGGTGCACAAAGCTGCAGGATAAGAGAGACGGACCCTTCCCGTCTTGCTCCCCTAGAAACCCCCCCCCATCAATGGTGTCCCGCTTTACAAATATTAAAATCTGGTCACCTTACACTAGATTACTATAAATCAAGCAGAGGGAGAAAGGTGGATGCCTTAGTTCAATTTCATCATGATGGCTCCATGTACAATATGCTTATACCAAGATAGCATGGAACATTACAACAACTCCATCTTAAAAGGAAATGTGATGGACTCCATTTACAGTTTACCTTTCAAAAATTTGCTTATCTCGGAGCTAACACTAACACTTTGGTTACATACTTTATCATCACAAATTAACTTGCTTCAAAAAAAAAAAGTGTATGATTTACCAAGCAACTGTTTCCAAGAGCTCCTGTAATTGAAATTAAAATCCCAAAGTAATATTATACAAACATTAAATTTAATGATTTTATGAAAACGATCAGAAACATATTTTTAAAGCTAAATTATACCTGATCATTGCTGATCCACTTAGGTTAGTTAAAAAGAGTAGATATTGTATATGTCAGGAAATCTTACGTGTAGATATAGATGGCTCCTGATCCTAAAATAATATTTGCAACTCATTACCAAAACTGTCAACGGAGTTCAAAGTTCAATAAACAGAGTTTACTTATTTCCATTACAATTCACATTCAACTTTAAACACCAATGTTATCCAAAATATGAATTTAAGTTATAACGTTATTATTGTTCAGTTATAATAACAAGCTTGTTATAATAACCTCAGATGATATCACAAATGTATAACAAAATTACTATGTCCTGACTCTGGATGGGGGGGGGGGGAAATCTCATGAGACCTGGTCATCACCTTCCAAGCAGAGACCTGAAGATCTAAGAGACCACTATGCCAGTGTTATATTAGGGCACATTTTGAATTTTAATAAATATGAATGAAATCATTGTTTCCCATTTTTAAAGCAATCCAGAACCAACAGGCATAGGTAAAGAGAAGTAAGGAAAAGAAGTAATATTTACTCTCGGCACCAATTTTGATCATTGTCAGTTAAAATTTTGCAAATAGAGATACTGTATCCCAAAACTCCAAAATCTGTGGTAGTTTTCTTAGTATTAAAAGTGCAAATCAAATTATTAAAAATATTCTGAAGGTATTTTCCTATCTTCTTGTTTTATACATTTTCTTAGAATTGTAAATGATAATTTGCAATAGCATTTGTGAGGATTTAAAAACTGGGACAATAGAGGTTTTTTTCAGATTTTCCAATATAAGAGTTCTCATATTACAATTTGAAAAGGAGCAGAATTATTGCTATCCTCAACAGTATCTGTAAAGGGTTTAATCTTCTTTAGAGAGGCCTGAGCATATTCTCAAGGCAAACTTCCAAGGAATAGCCATAAGGAAGAGTCTTCCATTAAAATTAAAAAAAAGTTGGCAATCCCTAGAGACTAATGTACAAATTTTATCAGCAACCTTTTTTTCAACCCTAACCAAAGTCTTTATACTCTAAACCAGTGTTTCTCAACCTCAGCAACTTTAAGATGTATGGATTTTAACTCCATATATTAAAGTTTATACATCTCAAAGTTGCTAATACTGAGAAACACTGCTCTAAGTCAATAATTCTCATGTCAGTAATTCTGTATGAAAATGTTTAGAGGGTAGATAATAAGAAATAAAAAAAAATAAGAAAAAATCTTTAGAAGGAAAAAAACTATTTCTTCAATTTTAACACTTCACAAAAATTCATTTCCCACTCAACTTCACATGTATACTAGATAAGGAATACAGATATGAAAGAAATCTGTGTATCTTGCAAAATGTTGTTGGCAGTAATTCCATTAAAACATATCCTTGGCCTGACATTTAATTATTCTATTAACTTTGCTTTCAAATGTAATAAAGGCCAGTATTCATGTAGCAGCTTGCATTTCCAAGTTTATAGAGGACTATCCAAATTTTATTTTGAGAAGTACCAAACGTTTGCCAGTGTTTTCTGCTTACAGAAGGAGGCAGAAAATCTTTCTTCCAAATGTTTCTATTTATATTTCAATAATTGGCAGCATTAGGGCAATGCACATCCAGTTTACTCTTGTTTTAATAGTTTTATTCCTACTGATGTTTCTGCTTTCAAAAACAGATAGCTGTAATTTTACAATTTAATCCAGACAAGCATTAAAGCTGTTCTGCAGAACTGGCATCAAACCAGCACAGCTATGTGGAAAATGGAATCATTGAAAGCTTAAAAGTATAACATCCTGTTGTCGGATATTATCTCTATTAAGGCAAAGTTGATAAGAATTTTGGCAATTATTTAAAAATAGGTAATAATTTTTAAATATAATTCAATATATTCATAATTTAGAGCAGCAGTGCCTGAGACCCTTTCAGGAAGTCTGTAAAATAAATAAATAGATATTGTTTAAAATTTTCACTTTTAATTTCTAATACATTAAATATTGATAAATATAACCTACATAAGCCAACATTCTTTGGGATCTTCAATCATATTTCAAAATTCAATCCTGAGACCAAAATGTTGGATAATTGCTGCTTTAAAGCAAGTTGTTAACTATTCATTTCATTTAAACACATGAAAAAAATTGCACTTTGCTGATTGATGAAATGAATCTATCAGTAAAATTTTCAGACATCTATAGATAGCCTTTCCACTATATTTTGGGTGTCAAACTCAATTTCATTGAGGGCCATATCAGAGTTGTGTTTGACTTAGGAGGGTGGGGGACGTGGCAGGGGTAGGCGTGGCCAGCTCGACATCACTCGTGTCGGAGGCACCTGTGGTGGTCAGGGTGGGGCTGGGGGGATCCATTGTCTCCAGCGGAGGAAGGCAAGACCAGGGAGAACGCCAAACCCTTGTCCTCCACCGTCTGCTGGTGGCCAAGTGCTAAGGCAGGACTTCCTCCTTCCTTCCCTCCCTCCCTTCTTCCTTCTCCTTCCTTCTTCCTTCTTTTTCCTTCCTTGCTCTCTTCCCATCTTCCCATCTTTTTCTTTGTCTTTCTTCTTTCCCTTTCTCCTTACCTGTCCCTTCTTGGATGCTCAAATGCAAAAGGGGAAACATTTCTCCTTTTGTTTTGTTTTGCTTTTAGTTTGTTTTGCTAGCCCTCTGCCAGCGAAAACAGAGCCCAGGGGGGCATGCTCCGTTTTCGCTGGCAGAGGGCTGCAGGCCGTCCAGGCCAAAAACAGGGCTGACAGAGGGCTGCAGGAGGCTATCTAGGCTGAAAACAGGGGCCTGGTAGCTGGGGGGGCAGAATTAAGCACCCTGTGGGCTGAATGTAGCCCGCAAGACTTGAGTTTGACACCACTGCACTATATGGCCTTTCTTATCAATTGTTTATTTTTGGCACTGACTAGAAAATAAAAAATGAGTCCTTTACATTCTATAGATTTAATTCTACTTTCTCATAACATACACATTTCTCAAGAATATATAATTCATTTATCTTTTTCCATAGGGTTTGATATGTTAGCCTTTTGGAACAAAATAGTGTATTAACAAATACTGTATATGAAGAGATAAACTTATTGTTGAGAATGAAATTATCCATGAAAGTGTACTTCATAAAACATATGATAGCTTTTAAACTGCCATGAAACGCTTTGAAATCTGTCTCTGGCACTCTATTTTTTTTTTAATTCATAGGAATAGAAATACAGTACATGTTTCGATTTGACAATATGATGTCATCCTTTGTAATCTAAAATGTGGAACTCCCTATTAGTCTAAGGCAGGGGTGGCCAAACCGTGGCGCATGCACCAAACGTGGCTCATTGGATGCTTACAAGTGGCACATTACATCCTTGCGCCTACTTAGTTCGGCTCCTCTGGGCTCTGCCTACGGCAATTTAAAACGCGCTTCTGCCCGCGAGGAAGAGGGGGCGAGCATCGATCCCTGCCTCCGCACAGGCAGGAGCGCATTTCAAAATGCTGCCAAAGGCAGCCCAGAGCAGCCGAGCCAGTCCAGAAAGTGAGGCAGGCGGCGGCAACAGACGGAGCTGAAAGGGAGGGCTAAAAGGAAGTTTGCTTCTCAAGCCCTGCGCTCATCTGGGCGTTTCAAACTGACGTAGGCAGAGGCCAGATGAGCACAGGGCTTGAAAAGCAAACTTCCTTTTAGCCCTTCCTTTCGGTAGCGTTTTAAAACATGCTTCTGCCTGCGAAGAACAGGAGGCAAGCATCGGTTCCCTTCATCACAGGCAAAACGCATCCCTTCAAAATGCTTCGAAGGACTTTGGGGGTTTGGGGGGTGGATGGGGCATGGCACAGCGCAGTAAGGAAGGCAGTGGCGACAGGGATGCCCCGCCCCATCCCCCGCCCCAAACCCCCAAAGTGAAAAAATTGGCGTATGGTATGCTTAAGGTTGGCCACCACTGGTCTAAGGCATTGTCATCTATAGGCTCTGGCTGTTTTTTGTCAACAGGCCCACTCTGTTTGGATTATGTGCAATGTCAGAATGCTTATAAGAAATGGCAAGATCCATGGGCACAAAACTATAACAGTACTGTTATTGGAATGACCTATTAATTAGACACCCCCAGCATTATCACTCTCACAGACATTGCTTCTCTGAAGGATTTGGAAAAAGGACAGAACATTAAACACTCCTCTTCCATTCCTTTGAAATGCCAGCCTAAGCCTCATTGCAATGGAGCATAATGGAACCAGCATTAACAAGCTAATGTTTTACTGGTCAAGGTACTGTGCTTATCCAGTACCAATCATCCAACAAATTAGGCTAGTGGCAACTCTGTTCCTCTTCCTGTCTCTGAATTATAAAACAAAACAGCACTTGATTGAAAATACTAAGAAATTTCCAGGCTAGTAGCCAGGACTTAGTCTTTCAACACACAGCTACCAACATCCATACTTAATGTTACGGCACATAGCAACCAAGCATAGCAAAGCAATTATGAATTTGTGAGCTTTTGAAGAACAAAAGGGTATTGAAAGATGGGCAGACTAGCAACTGAGACCTAGAGAATATAAAGCTTCATGAAATACAGAAATGAACTTAAATCAAAGAGACTCGGATTCAATTCACAGTCCTGATGCTCAAGGCCTCTAGGGCCATGTCCAACGGGGCAAAGGGAACATTTGCTTCATGCCGTCAATAAAGAAGTACATCAGTAGCAGTAATGAACTCTATTATATTTTAGTATTTGAAATATTCAGAAGATTCTTTTCAAGGTAATAACACTTGTCAGATAAAATGTATTTCCCGGAACAACAGTCCCTTCAGAGCGCCAAGAACCCAGGGCATTCTATTTACTGAGTTACTGACTTCAGCAGAGAGATCAATTCTTCTTGTCTACTTTCTGAGCCCTCGTTATAGAGTTGCAAACAACCTTTGCATTCTGCATGCTTCATAGCATTTTTGTAGAAATAAATCCCAATCATTTCATAACTTTTGACAAATATTTCATGTTAGCCCTCAACTTACAACCATAATTGGGACCAGAATTTATGTTGCTAAGTAAAGCAGTTGTTAAATGTGTTGCACCTGATTTCATAACCTTTTTAACCATGTCACTGTTAAGCAAATAACTGCAGTTGACCGTGGTTGATAAGCAAATCTTCCCCCATTGACTTTGCTTGTCAGAACAAGCTGGGAAAGTTACAAATAGTGATCAGATGTCCCCTAAAGACAGTACAACTACTGTAAATACATACTGGTTGCCAACCGCCTATATTTTGATCACATGACCATGAGAATGCTAGGATGGTTGTAAAGTGCGAGGAAGGTTGCATTCCCTATTTTTAGTCTCATAACTTCAAACAGTCACTAAACTAATACTTGTAAGTTTAGGACTATCTCTATTGTATTCCTAGGAAAACATATTCGGGATAAATATATTGTCCATTAACATAGTTTCCACCACATGCTTTTTAGATGAGTTGAGACAACAGTATTCTCTGACCATAAGGCCAGTTATAGTACCTTGTTGTCTAGTTGGGAATTTAGAGAATTTCCATTAAATGAAAAATTTGGAAAAGATTGTTTTAAAATATCATGATAAAGCTCTTGATTCAAGGTTTGCAGTACTCATTTTTGATGATTTACCTTCATTGTTTCCTTTCCTTTCCTTTTTTAAACTTCAAATATCTAAAATGATAAGTTGAGACTGCTGATTTTGTTTTCTCTTTTGTGGTTATCTCAATTTTTTCTCCAAATAACTTTATTTCCACTACTTTTGCAAAGGTTCTGGCAAACATGAAGAGATTTTTCTTGGAAGCAAGGGTAGTTGGCTCTCAGAAAAAGAGGTTGTTTTTTCCCCCTCAGATTGTTTTGTCTGGATTTTTATGCAATTAACCATCTTGTCTTCATTGTATTCATTTTTCTGAAGCTTTCAGAAAAGCAGATATATTTTGGTTATTAAGCAGACCAACAAAATACTGAATGATTTCAATGCTTTAGTGTCAAAAGATGAAAATTTTACTTTAAAAAGGTACTGAATTTAAAACATTTCCTTCTCCAGAAGCAAGAGCTGATATGGGGAAAGAAAGATAAATGGTTAAAAATCTTGTGCATTTTTCCTTCCTTCCAACTGAGTATTGCTCACTCCAATTGAAAGCAATCCCAAAGATCTCAACCATTGCTTTTTCTTTCACTTTTCTTACCTAGGAAACAGAGGTGGCTGTGCATTCATACAAAAGAGCTTTGCATAACATAAACACCTACATACTGTACATACAGAAACACAAGGTATTTACAGGTACACGTATCCTTTCCATCTATCAGAAAGAGCCAAAAACAAGAAGAAAAGAAAGGAGATGGGGTAAGAAGAATGGGTAATTACACTGGAAAGAGGACAGGGAATTAAATATTTATTTATTCATTCATTTACATTAAATATATACAGGTAATCCTCACTTAATGACCATTCATTCAGTGACTGTTTGAAGTTATAATAGCACTGAACAAAGAAACTTACAACTGGTCATCCAAGTTATGGCTCCTGAGGTGCCCCCCAAGTCATGTGAACAACCTTTGGCCCACCAGCATTTACAAACACCCTTGTTGCCAGCGCTGCTCCTTTCAACTGATTTTTGTTATCAACCCACCAGGGATGGGTTCCTCCCGGTTCGGACCGGTTCTCCCGAACCGGTAGCGACCTGCTGGAGACATCACGATGATGTCACCGAACCGGATCGGTCGGTGCCAGTACGTGGGCACCGCCATCTTTTTTTATTTTTTTTTATTTTTTGGGGTTTTTCTTCTGCTGCACATGTGCAGAAGCCGGGTTTCTGGCACTGCGCATGTGTCGCCATCTTGTTTTGGGCTTTTTTCTTTCTTTTTTTTGAATTTTTTCAGATTTTTCTCTACTGTGCATGCCCCACCCACTCGATGCTAGCTCAGCCTGCCTGCCCGATGCTTGCTCAGACTGCCCAACCCCTACTTGCAGAATCTAGCTGCGTACTTCTGCTCACCACTGCTGGCAAAAGCAAGGTAGAAGGGCACGGGCCAGTGGGTGGGCGGGGGAGGGAGAGCTGGCAGAGGAGTGATACCAGCAGCGGGTGGACCGATGCGTGTGGGGAAGGAGGGGAGCGCGCGGGAGATCGATACGAGTAAACTGCAGCTAAGATCTCCTGCGTGCTTCC